>QXTE01000002.1:25383144-25722117 GCA_003942145.1 Platysternon megacephalum
CCCCTGCCCGCAGCCAGCCCCACACACCCTTGTCTCCAGCCAGCCCCTGCTGCACCCCCTGCCCGCAGCCAGCCCCACACCCTGTCTCCAGCCAGCCCCTGCTGCACCCCCTGCCCTGTCCGCAGCCAGCCCCACACACCCCTGTCTCCAGCCAGCCCCTCCTGCAGTCCCGTGCCCGAAGCCAGCCAGCCCCGCACCCTGTCAGGTTATTCTTTATTTTCATTAAATATGTAGACTAAATAATGAAATTAATAAATTTTCAAGCCAAATGTGTATTAATTCTAATGAACAATGCCACATTATGCAGTATTCATTTTTGAAAGTGTACAATAAGCGATGCTCCGGAGGGAGGGGAAGGGGTGGGGGGCGCAAGGTGGAAGTTTCGCCTAGGGCGCAAAATATCCTTGCACTGGCCCTGACAATCAGGGCATCCCTCATTTCACTGGGTATCTCCTCCTTTATCCAGATTTTAAGGATAAGCAGGTAAAGCTGCCAAATTAACTCTGGTCCACCATCTTTAAAGATTTCAGTGGGGATCCCATCAAGACCTGCTGCCTTGTTGTTCTTCATCTGCTTGGTGGCATTGTGTACCTCATACAAATCGGGAGGGTCTTCGAGCTCATCCCTAAATGGTTGTTGCGGGATTTGCTCAAGGACTTCATGTGCAACCATAGAATTATGGTTAAGGGGATCTTCAAAATGTTCTTTCCAGCAAGAATTGATCGCTTAAAATGGAGTGAAGTCCTACGTGATGGTCCCTTGCATTTTGAACTTGCTTTAAAAGAAGTCTCACACCAGCATCTTTCAGTTTTTGGGAAAATAACATTTGCACAAGTCAAAAGTCCGGTGGTGATCGGCGAGCGGCAACGGGAACAGGACAGTGAAATCCGGAAGTTCCTAGTCACAGACCGACACACAGGCGGTGTGTGTGTGATACAGTCGTCTTGCTCGAGGATTGAGGCGGGTCGAGCATCTCGGCAGATGCACCCACGACTGAGCAGTCCTTTTTAGGATCCACTCTGCTCACCCCACATCAGGAAGGGGTTAGAAAAGGTACTCTAAAAATAGTCTTGCCTCTGTTTTTTTCTGGCTGGAGAGCCGCATCCAACAGGATCACCACCTCAGCGGTCGAATATATAAGAAACTTTTCAACTTTGGAACTTGGAACATATGTACCTTGATGGACAACTCAAACAGCGACCGACCAGAGCGACGTACAGTCATTATTGCTCGTGAATTGAGTCGGTTTAACATTGGTATTGCTGCTTTGTCCAAAACTAGAAGAGCTGATGAAGGACAGGTGAGGGAGGAGAAAGGAGGATACACCTACTTCTGAAAGGGAAAATCTATAGATGGAATGGGCTTTGCTATAAAGAACAAGCTCGTAAGGTGCCTCTCTGAAGTACCAGTTGGCATCAATGAGCGGTTTATGACACTCTGATTGAGGCTCACCAAAAATCAACAGGCAACTATTTGTGAGCGCCTATGCACTGGATGCCGAAAGAATGTAAAGGAAGATTTTTATTCTCAGGTAGAAGCCATTTTATCTGAGACCCCTACAGAAGACAAGATCATCCTTCTGGGGGATTTCAATGCACGTGTTGGACAAGACTCAGACCTGTGGAAAGGAACAATCAGGAAAGAAGGAGTTGGCAAAAGCAATTCAAATGGAATTCTGCTCCTGACCAAGTGTGCTGAATGTGAACTTATTATTACGAACACTCTTTTCCAACAAAAGGAAAAGTTCAAAACATCTTGGAGACAGCCACGGTCAAAGCACTGGCATCTCCTCGACTACGACATAGTTCGTGCCCAAGATCGTAGTGACATACTTCTCACAAGAGCAATGACAAGATTTTCAAACTATCTTGAATGTGTTTGCCAATGCCTACGCATGTCTTGGTTTCACTCTTAATATCAAGAAAACTAAAGTGCTCTATCAGCCCTCTCCAAATGAGGTATTACATGCCCCATCTATCAAAATCAATTGAGTGGCACTGCAGAATGTCAATCATTTCCTATAGCTTGGCTCGTTAGCACTGACCCCCCACTTGGTAAGGCAACTCCCACCTTTTCATATGCTGTGTAGTTATACCTCCCTACTGTATGTTCCACTCCATGCATCTGATGAAGTGGGTTTAAGCCTACGAAAGCTTATGCCCAAATACATTTGTTAGTCTCCAAGGTGCCACAAGGACTCCTCGTTGTTTCTACCTTTGCAAGCAGGGGCGGTTCTATGTTTTTTGCCACCCTAAGCATGGCAGGTAGGCAGCTTTAGGCGGCGCGCCTGCGGACGGTCCGCTGGTCACATGGATTCGGCGGCATGCCTGCGGGAGGTCCGCCGGTGCCGCGCCATCGGCATCCCCGCTGCCGAATTGCTGCCGAAGCTGCGGGACCGGCGGACCTCCTGCAGGTGCGCCGCCGAAAGTCGCCTGCCTGCTGTCCTAACAGCGGCCGGCAGGCCGCCCCCCACAGCTTGCTGCCCCAGGCATGCACTTGCGGCGCTGGTGCCTGGAGCCGCCCCTGTTTGCAAGTCATCTTTCATCCTATAATATGCTCTAGTTCAAACAGGAATTATTTTTTGGGAAGTTCTATGGTTTGTGTTATACAGGAGATCAGACTGGATAATCAGAGTGGTCCTTTCTGGCCTTAGAATCTATGAATTGTTGCATAAAAGAGAATTAACCCTTAAGGTGCTGGACTCATTAAATTGTGCAAAGCCTATATCTAACAAAAGTGTTATTTAAATGGCCCAGGTAAAAAACACAATTAGGACTAATCTAATGAGTGTAAAGTACATGTGGGAGTGCTAAACTACAGTGTGGGACCAGGGCGTGGATCTTGCCATCTGATTGATTTGTATGTGCAGTCTCCTGTGCTGATGCAGATTACTGGAATGGGGCCCAAATCAGCCCACATCATGTCATTTAATTTGGTCACTATTAGCCTAGCTCTTTTCTAATCTACTGAGTATTCAGTAGACGTCAGATAGCCCAACCTGCCGTATGCTGCAATAGGACCAGAAGGGATGTACCTTTTTACCCACATGACACCCTGCTGAAGTCAATGGCATCCCATATGGTCACACGGTTCGCCCACATGGACCTGATGGCAGGATAAGATTTTTTCCCCTACTCATGATTACCTGGTAACCGCAGGTTACAGCTGCTTGGTTAGTACTGTCAAGAACAAATAAAACTAAAAACCTTCAAATGTAAAGAGTTCCCATTCATATCAGCAAGAACTGGCAGGGCTCCCCAAACTTACAAAACTCCCATGAAAATGTATCAGTCCGGCGGCAAATTCTAGTCTCCCACCCATTATTATGACCAGAATGAAAAAGATGTGCATGCTGGGATTTGTAGTCATTCTCCTCGGTTCTGTCGTGCGCATCCGGGCTGTGCGGACTACACTTCCCAGGCCGGCCCGCGGGGGAGGGAGGTGGTCACAGGGCGGTGCGGTGGGTGTGGTTGGCTCTCAGCGGCAGGTGCAGGTTCTGGGCTGTGTCTGGCTGTCTCGGGATGTCGGACACGGGCGGCGGAGGTCCCGGCGGGGGCGGCGAGGAGGGCGGCCTGGAGGTGCCGGGCTCGGCGGTGCAGAATGTGGCCGATGTCTCGGTGCTGCAGAAGCACCTGCGCAAGCTGGTCCCGCTGCTGCTGGAGGACGGCGGGGAGGTCCCGGCCGCGCTGGAGGCGGCGCTGGAGGAGAAGGGCGCCCTGGAGCAGATGCGCAAGTTCCTCTCCGACCCCCAAGTGCACACCGTGCTGGTGGAGCGCTCCACGCTCAAGGGTGAGAGCCGGGCCGGGCGCCGAGCCGCTGCGGCGGGGAAGAGCCGGGAGGGTTGGGTTGGGTTGAGCAGATGGTAGGTGGCGACAGTTGCTGCTTTATGCGGCGCGGTGACCTTTGTTCCCCCGCTCCCTGTGAGAGGACTGGGCGAGTCTGTGACCTCCTCCCATACACACAGTGGGGGTGGGTCTGTGATCCCCCTGTATCCCCACCCCATCCCCCAGGGGAGATGCTGACCCCACATGCACAGTGTGGTGTACCCTGTAATACCCTATTGGAAGAGGAAGCGGGGAGACAGCCCCATCAACAATTCCCTAACTGATTCTGCCCCTAAGGGGTGGAACTGGCTCCCCCTGTAACCTCCTGTATTGCAATAGAGAGAAGAAGAGATGCTGTAACACCCCCGCCCCCAGCAACACCCCTGTCCATTCCCACAGGGAGGGAATGTACCATAACCTTGGTCCTGAAAGCTAACCCAAAACCTATACAGAGGGGCTACTAATATGTCTGTACTGTGGGATGAAAAAATTGACAGAAATTGGTACTTCAGTTTTAAATTACCGAGATCAAGAAATCAACATTGGTCTTTGAAAAAACACATTTATGGACACTGCCTTATATGAACTGTGGCTGAAATCAAAGTCAAGGTGATAAAACATTCCCATGAGCTATGCCGGGGTGGCCAACCTGAGAAGGAGCCAGAATTTACCAATGTACAGTGTCAAAGACGACAGTAATACGTCAGCAGCTCCCCCTCCTCCCCATTCTCAGTGCCTCCTGCCCACCAGCAGCCCTGCCGGTCAGCGCCTCCCCCTCCCTCCCAATCAGCTGTTTCGTGGCGTGCAGGAGGCTCTGGGGGGAGAGGGAGGAGCGAGGGCACGGAAGGCGCAGGGGAGGGGGCGGGCAGGGGTGGAGTGGGGTCAGGGCTTGTGGCAGAGCCAGGGGTTAAGCAGTGGGCACCCCCCGGCACATTAGAAAGTTGGCGCCTGTAGCTCCAGCCCTAGAGTCGGTGCCTATACAAGGAGCCGCATATTAACTTCTGAGGAGCCGCATGTGGCTCCGAAGCCACAGGTTGGCCACCCCTGCGCTAGGCATTTATTGTTTTGTCAAGTTTCTATCTTGGCTTTGCAGCACTGGAGTGCTTGGAAGCCTTGAACTTGGACCTCCTTCACAACAGCATCTGACTTTATTGCTGTGTTGTGCCACGTATCACCCCAAAGCTCTTTATAAAGTAATATGTAGATGTTGGCTCAAAGGTCTTATGTAGGTAAATACAACAGCCGTTGTGCCTGGTACCTGGCTTGAAAAGATATGGACATGATGTTAGGATTTTTCATTGCTCAATTTGAGAAGTATCAAAGGATCATTCGTTTCTATGTGGCTAGTTCACAGATGCAGGAATCTCCCTGATGGGCAGGATCCCCTGGGAGCATAACATGATGGGGAAAGGAGTCCAGGAGAGCTGGCTGTATGTTAAAGAATCCTTAGTGAGGTTGCAGGAAAAAAACATCCCGATGTGTAGAAAGAACAGTAAATATGGCAGGCGACCAGCTTGGCTTAACAGTGAAATCCTTGCTGATCTTAAACGCAAAAAAGAAGTTTACAAGAAGTGGAAGATTGGACAAATGACCAGGGAGGAGTATAAAAATATTGCTCAGGCATGAAGGTGTGAAATCAGGAAGGCCAAATCACACTTGGAGTTGCAGCACAGTATGGGGAGAAGGTGACCAGCCCTCTGTGGAGAAAGAAGTGGTTCGGGACTATTTAGAAAAACTGGACCAGCACAAGTCCATGGGGCTGGATGCGTTGCATCCGAGGGTGCTAAAGGAGTTGGCGGATGTGATTGCAGAGCCATTGGCCATTATCTTTGAAAACTCATGGCGATCGGGGGAGGTCCCGGATGACTGGAAAAAGGCTAATGTAGTGCCCATCTTTAAAAAAGGGAAGAAGGAGGATCTGGGGAACTACAGGCCAGTCAGCCTCACCTCAGTCCCTGGAAAAATCATGGAGCAGGTCCTCAAGGAATCAATTCTGAAGCACTTAGAGGAGAGGAAAGTGATCAGGAACAGTCAGCATGGATTCACCAAGGGCAAGTCATGCCTGACTAACCTAATTGCCTTCTATGAGGAGATAACTGGGTCTGTGGATGAGGGGAAAGCAGTGGATGTGTTATTCCTTGACTTTAGCAAAGCTTTTGATACGGTCTCCCACAGTATTCTTGCCGGCAAGTTAAAGAAGTATGGGCTGGATGAATGGACTATAAGGTGGATAGAAAGCTGGCTAGATCGTCGGGCTCAACGGGTAGTGATCAACGGCTCCATGTCTAGTTGGCAGCCGGTTTCAAGCGGAGTGCCCCAAGGGTCGGTCCTGGGGCCGGTTTTGTTCAATATCTTCATTAATGATCTGGAGGATGGCGTGGACTGCACTCTCAGCAAATTTGCAGATGACACTAAACTGGGAGGAGTGGTAGATACGCTGGAGGGTAGGGATAGGATACAGAGGGACCTAGACAAATTAGAGGATTGGGCCAAAAGAAACCTGATGAGGTTCAACAAGGACAAGTGCAGAGTCCTGCACTTAGGACGGAAGAATCCCATGCACTGTTACAGACTAGGGACCGAGTGGCTAGGCAGCAGTTCTGCAGAAAAGGACCTAGGGGTTACGGTGGACGAGAAGCTGGATATGAGTCAACAGTGTGCCCTTGTTGCCAAGAAGGCTAACGGCATTTTGGGCTGTATAAGTAGGGGCATTGCCAGCAGATCGAGGGACGTGATCGTTCCCCTCTATTCGACATTGGTGAGGCCTCACCTGGAGTACTGTGTCCAGTTTTGGGCCCCACACTACAAGAAGGATGTGGAAAAATTGGAAAGAGTCCAGCGGAGGGCAACAAAAATGATTAGGGGGCTGGAGCACATGAGTTATGAGGAGAGGCTGAGGGAACTGGGATTGTTTAGTCTGCAGAAGAGAAGAATGAGGGGGGATTTGATAGCTGCTTTCAACTACCTGAAAGGGGGTTCCAAAGAGGATGGATCTAGACTGTTCTCAGTGGTACCTGATGACAGAACAAGGAGCAATGGTCTCAAGTTGCAGTGGGGGAGGTTTAGGTTGGATATTAGGAAAAACTTTTTCACTAGGAGGGTGGTGAAGCACTGGAATGGGTTACCTAGGGAGGTGGTGGAATCTCCTTCCTTAGAGGTTTTTAAGGTCAGGCTTGACAAAGCCCTGGCTGGGATGATTTAGTTGGGAATTGGTCCTGCTTTCAGCAGGGGGTTGGACTAGATGACCTCCTGAGGTCCCTTCCAACCCTGATATTCTATGATTCATCTGAAGGACTGCACCTGCCACAGTGTTGCAAAGTACTGCACTGCAGTAGAAACAGTGGGTATGAGCCAGTGCTGTTATAGCCTAGAGGCAAGAATGCTTAGCAACTGAGCTATATTAACACCAGTAAAAGGAACGAGGAGTACTTGTGGCACCTTAGAGCAGTTAAAATGGAATAAATGTTTCAAAACCTGGCTTGTGTACTTTTCTATGTTAGGTATTTACATTATTCCCCCCCCCCCTCTTGTATAGTATCTAGTAACTTTTTTATGGGTGAATTCCTCGTAGGGAGGACTATAAACTACATTAGTTTCAGATATGGGGATGTAATAACAGATATCAAATCCTTGACAGTTAATTAGGTGGTCTGGTATTTCTAGCCCCTGATCAAAGCTTTTTTGCTATAGTTTGGGTGGAGAAGTGGGGTGAGAGTGGGAAGTCAAAGGCCTTAAACACACACACACACACACACACACACACACACACACACATAAGCCAATTGTGCTCTAACTCCAGTTGCCCCATTTATGAGACACATGAAGTACGTCTACACTGTAATGCAATTTGCGGCACAGTCTCAGAGCCCAAGTAATTTGGCTTGGGCTGCTGGACTAAAAATAGCAGTGTAAATGTTCATCTCAGGTAGGAGACCGGACTCTGGGACCCACACCCCTCACAAGGCCTGTGCTCTGTCTACACTGCAATTTTTAGCCCCCTCAGCCTAAGCCCCACAAGTCTGAATCAGCTGATGGGCACCAGCCACAGCTGTTCAGTGAGTTATTTTATTGCAGTGTAGATGTACCCCTAGTGCACCTGGTCCCCAGTCTACCCCAGCATGTTCAAATATTGCAGGCACAGACTATTTTTTCTGTACACATCATGTTACGTCTAAGAGAAAGTGCTCTGAGAGCAGTCTGCGAACATTTTGGTATTACTCATTCCTTTCTGTGATGGATACACTTCCTCACTCCTGACAGGATGAATCTTTTTGAGGACATTTCTCTACCTAAACTTCACCCAACAAATGTGCCTTGGGCCAAAGGCCAAGAGGCTGATTCTGCAAACCCTGGTACAACAAATTGCTGTTTCATGATACTTCTAGCAATAGTAAGTTAATTGGATGTTAAATTCAGCACCACAGAATCTTGAATGGGCAAAATAGCTCACTTTAACTTCCTGGGTTTTATTTAACATGGTAAAAACAGCGAATGATTCCAGCAGTTGTATAACTGTAAACTGTTTCAAAAGAATGCTTATGACATTCTTGCTGTATATAATTATTGGATCCCAGCCCAGGGAAACTCTCTCTCCATTTCCCACTGTTGCTAATGTTCAGCTGAAGCAATTCCAGAAGTTCTACTTCATGCTAAGTGTAGACCAGGGATAGGCAACCTGCGGCACGCGTGCCGAAGGCGGCACACGAGCTGATTTTCAGTGGCACTCACACTGCCCAGGTCCTGGCCACTGGTCCGTGGGGCTCTGCATTTTAATTTAATTTTAAATGAAGCTTCTTAAACATTTTAAAAACCTTCTTTACTTTACATACAACCATAGTTTAGTTATATATTATAGACTTATAGAAAGAGACCTTCTAAAAACGTTAAAATGTATTACTGGCACGCAAAACCTTAAATCAGAGTGAATAAATGAAGACTCGGCACACCCCTTCTGAAAGGTTGCCGACCCCTGGTGTAGACAGTATCAACAGGCCAGACCTTTTTAAGCACCATGGTGAAGACCTCCAAATCCAAACAACGTAGTGCTTAAAATGGTATGGTGGGCTGCCCAAGTAAGGGAGTGAACACCAGTTTACCTGAATCAGTGTTAATGTCAATGTGGGAATCTTTTTAGAAAACTTCCAGGGCCTCCATGACTAGCCTGGGGTGATTCTTAACAATTGCCTTGACAAAGTCACAGCCCGAAGTGTGTGCATGTTGCACGCAACATGGTCCGATGTTATACTGGCATACCCAAGGGCTAGGTTAGTTTACTTCAGACTAATGACTTTAACATGTAAACATTAATTTTAGTAGTAGTCTCCTTTTAATAACTTGTGACAGTTGGCAAGTGTCTTTGACTTAGGAGTGACTTGTATTCTGTAAATCCTACTGGTACCTCTTTCACGAGAGACTATGAGCACACATGTTGTGCAGTAAGGGAAACTTATGGAACTGTTTCAGAATAACTGACTTAAATGCACTGTTGAGTGCTGGTCTTAAATGTGTTCATGTTTCCTATCTTGGTATGTCATTACATAAACCAGCAGCTGTCTTTTGATTTTGAGCCCTCAATCCACTCTCTACTCACACTTCTCCCGTTGCTACCCTTTACATTAGCACACTATCCAGTCCAGCCTCTTTTTTGATGCCCTAGGAAAATATTTGCATTACTTGCAATAAAATTTCTGATCTGGTTTGTAATAACTAGTGTGTCAAGCTTTGACTTCCATGTTCCCTTGAAATCCCAACACCTGTCGAGACACAGCAGGCTGAGGGACCTCTTCTTTGCCATCATTTCATAGGAACTTTAGACTCCTGCTCCAAGCCATAGGATAACCACTAGAAGACTTCTGGCAAATTTGTTTGGCCCTGCTCCCCCCGCCTCCATCCCCTAAAAAAAACAAATCTCAAACAAGTCTTCAGCAGTATTAGTGTTTCTTCGCTAGCAGAAGAATCTCTTTAAGGAAGGGCAGAGGAGTCAAATGGCAAGCTGTTCCTCTGGAGCTTTTTTTTAATGTCAGCTTGATCCATCTGATCGTTCACTTCAGGCTTGCAACAAGTCATGTTATGCATGTGGGTATTTGTGTGCATAAGTATTTTGTGATAGCATTTGGGTTGTAAACACCAAAAGTGAATTTTTTTTTTTAGTTGGGATAGCATGTCTCTGAAATATACGGAGTGTCTGGATCAGAAATAGGTTTGATCTTTTGGGGTCTGCAAAGGACTGTTGTTCCCTCAGGGTATGTCTATACTGTAATTAGACACCTGCGCCTGGCCTATGCCAGCTGAGTGTGGCTAAAAGGCTACTTGGACATTTGAGCTCATCCCAGAGCTCAGTCTGCCCAAGCCTGTCTGCACCACAATTAAACAGCCCCTTCACTCAGGCACAGGGGGCTTGGGTGATTTTTAATTGTAGTGTAGACATACCCTCAGATGCTTTCTTTTTATAGAGCAAGGGTGGCCAACCTGAGCCTGAGAAGGAGCCAGAATTTACCAATGTACATTGCCAAAGAGCCACAGTAATACATCAGCAGCCCACATGAGCTCCCAGCGCCTCCCACCCACCGGCAGCCTCACTGATCAGCGCCTCCCCATCCCTCCCTGCACCTCCCGATCAGCTGTTGTGCAGGAGGCTTGGAGGGGGAGTGGGAGGAGCAAGGGCAGGGCAAGCTCAGGGGAGGGGGCGGGGGCGGGAAGAGGTGGAGCGGGGGCAGGGCCTGTGGCAGAGCCAGGGGTTGAGCAGTGAGCACCCCCCGGCACATTGAAAAGTTGGTGCCTGTAGCTCCAGCACTGGAGTCGGTGCCTGTACAAGGAGCCTCATATTAACTTCTGAAGAGCCGCATGTAGCTCCGGAGCCACAGGTTGGCCACCCCTGGTATAGAGGAACCAGACAAAGGTGCACCTCTACAGCAACTTTAAAATACCACATTCTAGAAACGGTTTTGTTAATATTTTTTAGAGTGACCCACGTGACTTTTATGGACACTCTTGGTCAGCTTCAGCTACTAAAAATTAATAGCCTGACCACTCATATGTTGAATTTTTAAAAGATGATTAAAAACATTCTGAAAAAATGTGCTGGAAATATAGTACTGGTAAGCTCACTAGAGCTGTGCTTCCTGTCAGCATCACCTGGTGTAATAGAACTTACTTCTGGAAATATGCTGCTGGATTATCAGTGCTTTTACACAACTAATACAGTAGGAAGGAGGTTAAATACTTTTAAGTGCAGTGGGTAGAGTTCTAGTGCTCTTGCTTTTACAAAGTTAAAATGTTTAGTGTTGACTTTTCTACTGTGACTTGAAAATGTAAAGCACCAGGTGCTGATTACTATCAACTCTCAGAACAAGAGCCAGACTTCAAATCACAAAGATTCACCAGTTAATCTTATCAAACATAAATTGTATGCTGTTAAGTGGTTGGTTTCACCTGGACATCAAGGGCACCTACTACAATGGGCTACTACTAGTCCATGGGCTTTAGGTGCTACAGTAACACAAAATAAAACTGTGGTAGTTTATCTTTTGGAGGCATTGGGAGAACAGGAGAGTAATGCTCCTGTTCTTTTTCTCACTTGGGTGTGTCTTCCTCGGATGGAGATAGCTTTGTGCTGCATTGCAGTGGTTTCACTGTAGAAGTGCCAGCATGCATAGGGTGACCAGATGTCCCGATTTTATAGGGACAGTCCCGATTTTTTGGGTCGTCTTCTTATATAGGCTCCTATTACACCCCAACCCCCGTCCAGATTTTTCACATTTGCTGTCTGGTCACCCTAAGCATGCACAGCGATTATATCGCCTTGTGACTCACTAGCTAAGTTAGGGAAACAGTCATTTTCTCTCTTACACTTTGTACTTTTAATCTCCTCTTTTCCTTAATATAATTTGAAATCTCTGAAAAATATCCAGGCAAGTTATGAAAAGGAATTGAACTGACGATCTTGTGGCATGTTCTTTCAGGTCTTTAAGCATACTGAGATAACAAAACTTTGTGTAGTTTTAACAAGCCATAACTCAGGCTTTGTATTGTGGGGAAACTCTGCAAATCTATCTCTTGAAATCAACATGTAAGGAGTTGGCTTGTAATTTGCTTTCACTACAGCAGTTCATACAGGAGGCAGCCTAGAAAAAGGGGGAGCAGTAATGGTCCTGAAGTAACTAATCTCTTGTATTAAAGCCATAAAAAACCTCTGTCTTGAGGAGTCATGCGTTTCTGGGTTGTAAGTCCTGGTTTAGTACAAATGAAAATATATTTTGGTATGTTCTGTCCAACTCTGCTGACAACAAATGAAATCATTCTGGGTATGATTTTAATTTAGTTGGCTTGGAAATGCTGATTAAAAATCAGACTGATTGTACAATTCTCAAGCTAAGTTTCCATCTTATCTGGTTATTATAGGTAGTATCTCAAACCTCTAAAAATATAACTTGAGCTGTATGGCACACGGTACTTTGTGTAAAATTTCAAACCTAGGTGAGATGGGTACAAATGAGCTCCTGCATGAGTAGGTGTGAGGTAGATGGGGTGGAGAGGGATGGGTTAATAGGCTTGTAAGTGTATGTTAGAGGTTTTTATTATATCAAATTCTGTTTTCAGAGGATGTGGGTGATGAAGCAGAAGAGGAAAAAGAATTCATATCCTATAACATTAATACTGACATTCATTATGGGCTAAAGTCAAACAGGTGAGTGCAGTCTTACTGACATCTGACATGAATGTTTTAGGACTAGGAAAAGCTAGTCCTATAATCCTTAGGCTAACATACACATAGTAATATGTAGAGTTTATATAGTGCTTTTGATGTTCAAAGTGCTCTACAAACATCTAGCTTCACAACAGCGAGTGCTCTCTCTCTCTCTCTCTCTCTCGCTCTCTCTCTCTCTCACACATATGCTTGCATATTTGTCTCTTGTCATTGTCTAGCCCTAGCATGCATTTGTCTCTGTGAAGCTAAAATATTTAAGAAGCAATCTTACACCAGAAAATGGTGTGCTTTCAATTACCATGATTGTAGACTTGAGTGCTTTTAGTTTTCTGTCAGTCTAAAATGGATGAATATAAAACCTAATACATTCAGCTACTAGTAATAGTTTTAAAGCATTAACACAAGTTTTACTCTCTCACTTTCAAAAGTGTACCCGGTAAAGCACGTTAGCATGTAACATCTGATATACACCTCCTAATCTTGTGTTATACTAGAGCTACTGTAATTTACTGTATTCTGGAATTAAATGTTTTATGGTTAACTAACTTTTTTCTTTGCTCCACAGTTTGGCTTTCATTAAGCGCACACCAGTGATCGATGCTGACAAACCAGTGTCCTCCCAACTGAGAGTGCTTACTCTTAGTGAAGATTCTCCTTACGAAACATTACATTCTATCATTAGCAATGCTGTTGCTCCCTTTTTTAAGTCCTATATCAGAGAGTCTGGCAAAGCAGACAGGTACTTCTGTTAAATGCAAATAATAAATTTTCAGTACTAATGAAAAATGGATCAAAAAGAATGTGGGGCTGAGGTAAATAGGACTTGAAACACCTCATTTCCTGTTAATTTTAACTTAAAGCTGTTGGGGATGTAATTCAAGGTACATGAACCCAAGTGCATGCAATTTATGTATGCCTGTTGGTCTAGGTTTTCATTTGATGATGTTTTTTCCCCCCCCAGGGATGGTGATAAAATGGCTCCATCAGTTGAGAAAACAATTGCAGAACTTGAAATGGGACTGCTGCACTTGCAGCAGAATATTGAAATTCCAGAGATCAGTTTACCAATTCATCCAATTATTACTAATGTTGCCAAGCAATGTTATGAGCGTGGAGAAAAGCCAAAGGTTACTGACTTTGGTGACAAGGTTGAGGACCCAACTTTTCTCAACCAGCTACAGTCTGGAGTTAACCGATGGATTAGAGAAATACAAAAGGTAAAATTGCAGAGCCAAATGTCAGACTACATGGTAGAAACTCCTGTCATTCTTTAAGGGTGTGAAAGCCTCTTTTGCTGTTGGCCTCTTAACTGTATTGTAAAATCTTACTCTATGCAGGAAACTCTAAACGTATGGCCAGATTCTCAGCCAGTGTAAATTGAGCTACACCAGTGTACAGTTGAGAACCTGGCTCACGTTCTTTGCCTTCAAGTAAATTGTTACTACTAAAATGCTGGCTAATTTTGTGTCTTTGTATTCAGGTAGTAAAAAATGACTGAAATTTAAAAAAACATTTCAAGGGACTGGTGCAGAAGGCTGGTACTGAGTAGAGCAGGTCTGGGAAAATGTTTGTTGTTACTAGTATGTATAAAAGTTCTGCCCCACAGTGGCTCCCATGCTTTGCTTTGGTGAGGGTGGCAGCTTACTTTGCATTGCCATAGTGTTACTCTCACAGTAACTCAACTCTGCTCCAAGTAAAGTTCTGAACCCATTGTGAAAGACTAACAGTATCCTGAATGATCTTCACTGAATTCAGTGAAACCTTATTGAAGTAGTTCTAACATCATCGTATTAAAAATGCAAATGTACTATTGTGATATTGCTTGGGACTTCTTTAGCAGGAAACCAAGATTAATACAATCTCTGGAAGAGATTGTAAGGATCTCCAAAGACCTTTCTGAAACAATGTGCAGTTTTAAGATTAAGGGGGTTTCCTCTAGGAGGGGAGGGGTAATGTAATGTAATTCCTCTGGTTATCAACCCGTTGAAGTCACATCCCTGTCCCCAGATATAGTTCAAACCGGATTCTCGAGAGACTAGCAAAGAGAAGACATTTGGATGAATAGCATGAGTTCAAATTGACCCAGCACAACCTTCTGATCCAGCTAGGGGACAGGACCTCAGGTCCATGGAGGGCCCCAGTCCTTAGGGAAGGCTTGGAAGGACTTGCTTACTGAGTCCCCCTAGAGGCTGTGTGCTGGTAACCAGAAGGACTCCCCTAGATTGTGTGGGGGGTTGAAGGACTGCTTCTGACAGAGTCCGTGTTAGGGTTTAGGTTGCTCATAAGCTTTTTTAGTACTTTATTTTTAAGTGGTTTCTCTCCAGGGATTTTTGCCTTAAGAGTGAAGTAAGCTTGCTTAGACCTGTGTGGTACTATGTATCGATGATCACTCTGTTATCAGTCTGTGAAGAGAAAGCAAGCAGGTGTCCGTGGCAACCTGTCTGTGCTGGGAAATAAACAGTGAAGGCAGGGAACTAGGCAGCCTGGGACTGCCTGAGTTAAAAGAAGGAACCACTGACTCCTTTGCCTGGGTTGGCTCACTTCCCTGGGCATAATACCTATCTGTCAAGCGGGAGTGGGGTTTTTCTAGTTGTGGTGAAGATAAATTTTGAAGAGGCTACTGTACAGTGACGCTTAGTTAACTTGAAATATCTGTGTCAAGTCTTGAATTTTTAGTGCTAGAAATAATTTGTGGATGGATGCTATAATTGAGACAAATATAAGCAAAGCTGGCTGCTCTATCCTTAAGGTAAAATACATTAAGATTTCATAGGATGCATGCATAGCACTTGGTGCAACACACACAGGCATAATCTAAATAAGGATGAAATACTGGCTTTTTACTTTCTCATGGCCAAATTCTCACTGTTCCTGCATGGATATACTAAGGCAAAGGATGTGGCCACAGCTTCCTTCTTTCATTTTATTGCCAGCTCCTGTAATCTTTGGATTCTGGGACTGATTTAGTACACCCAGCAGGTTCCCAAGGTGCATGGCTTATGTTGGGGCTTCAGTCAGTGCCCTTCTGCATAACTCATGGTGACTAAAACCAGATGAAGATAGGGTACCAACTACACTTGTTTTTTAAAGCAACCACAACTCCTATGTCTAAATGAGTTCAGTCTACCCCAAGTAGATATGGCAGGGGTGGGCAAACTACAACCTGCGGGTTGGATCTGGCCCCTCGGGGCTTTGGATACAGCCCGTGGGATTGCCATCCCCCCGCACTGCTCCCGGAAGCAGCCGGCACCATGTCCCTGCAGCCCCTGGGGAAGGGGTTGGACGGGGGGGGGCGGGGCTGAGAGCTCTGCACACTGCCCTCGCCTGTGGGTTCCACACCCGAAGCTCCCATTGGCCACAGTTCCCCGTTCCCGGCCAATGGGAGCTTCAGGTGTGGAACCTGCAGGGGAGGGCAGCGCCTCCCCTCCCCCAGGGGCTGCAGGGACGTGGTGCCGGCTGCTTCTGGGCACGGCATGGGACCAAGGTAGGCAGGGAGCATGCCTTAGCGGCGTGGTGCCTCTGCCACCCCGGAGCCCTACAGGTAAGCGGCACTGTGCCAGAGCCTGCACCCCAACCCCCAGCCCTGAGCCCCCTGCCACACTCTGCACCCGTCTTGCACCCCAACCCCCAGTCCTGAGCCCCCTTGTTCACCCCGCACCGCTCCTTCGCCCCAACCCCTTGCCCTGAGCGCCTTCCTACACCCCGCACTCCCTCCTGCACCCCAACCCCCTGCCCTGAGCGCCTTCCTACACCCCAACCCTGAGCCCCCTCCTGCACTCCAACCCCCTGCCCTGAGCCCCCTTGTTCACCCCGCACTCCCTCCTCCGCCCCAACCCCTTGCCCTGAGCGCCTTCCTACACCCCGCACTCCCTCCTGCACCCCAACCCTCTGCCCCACCCCAACATTCATAGCCCTGCATGCAGTTTCCCCACCCAGATGTGGTCCTTGGGCCAAAAAGTTTGCCCATCCCTGAGATACGGGGTCACTTCCACTTGACAGTGGCAACAACAGCTTTGTTCATTCTTCGGTGTACTTCCTGAAGCCTAAAGAAATATGTTTGCTCACACGTGAAAGCACTTTAATTTGGCTTTTCTTTTATCCTAGGAACATTTTGTAACTTAGACCTTTTGTGTACAGCTACTGCATGCAACGTCCACTATTACAGTTGTTGGTGAATTGCTTGCAGTGGGCTAGTGTAGACCAGATCTTTCAATTTTGGCATGTTGAACTATTAAAGTTGTGTGGAGGCAGTTAATTGTTTTAGGTAGGTTTGACTTCTATTAATAAACAGTTACACAACAGAAGCACGTCACTTTCTTCAACATTTCATTTATGTCTTTAAGGTGACCAAACTGGATCGAGATCCTGCGTCAGGCATGGCTTTACAGGAAATTAGTTTCTGGCTGAACTTGGAACGTGCTCTGTACCGCATTCAGGAGAAGCGTGAAAGCCCAGAAGTCCTCCTGACGCTAGATATCTTGAAACATGGCAAACGTTTTCATGCTACTGTCAGCTTTGACACGGACACAGGTAAGAAATTGCAATGTGCTGTAGATTTATTAGCAGCTTCTGTGGAAGTTTAGCTCTTGTGATATAGTTACACTAGTTAAATTTCAACATCACAATCAAAAAGCTTCACCTTGTATGAAGTGAAAACTATTATCTTTCAACTGGGCAGATGGAATTGACACAGAGGTCAATTAAATTTAACTCTCTTGTATTGTCTTTAGGTCTAAAACAGGCACTGGAAACTGTAAATGACTACAATCCACTGATGAAAGACTTTCCTTTGAATGACTTGTTGTCTGCTACTGAACTGGACAAAATAAGACAGGCACTTGTGGCAATATTCACCCATCTGAGAAAAATCAGAAATACAAAATACCCCATTCAAAGGGCATTGCGTCTAGTGGAAGCCATTTCAAGAGACCTGAGTTCTCAGCTACTTAAAGTATTGGGAACCAGAAAACTGATGCATGTTGCCTATGAAGAGTTTGAAAAGGTACGTCTAGGGTGTCAAATGCAGTAATAGCTAACGTAACACACTAAATGCAAATATGAGAGCATGTCGTTTGAGAGTCAAACAAGTTTCTTACATTTTCAGGTTATGGTTGCATGTTTTGAAGTCTTCCATACTTGGGATGATGAATATGAGAAACTACAAGTGTTGCTGAGAGACATTGTGAAGAGAAAGAGAGAAGAGAATCTGAAGATGGTGTGGCGTATCAATCCTGCTCACAAGAAACTGCAGGCTCGTCTTGAGCAAGTGAGGAAGTTCAGGCGCCAGCATGAGCAGCTGAGAGCTGTTATTGTGAGAGTCTTAAGACCTCAGGTAGTGTTCCACTCCTTTCTAATTAGGGTAATTGCTTATACATTTGGTAAAGATATATCCGTTTCCCATCTCTTTATGAAAGTCTACATGCAGACACAAGGCAGTCACATTAAAGTTACTCACAAAAGCAAAATTACTTGTGTTCCCCTGCAAACAGCTGACTAAAGGAACCACAGGTGCAAAACATAACCATTAGGATTTGGGTAGAACTCTTAGAAGCATTCTAAATCCACCATGGAAAGGAATATACAATCACTCGCATAGCTGCGAGCTCCTCTGCTGGATCTGTAGCAAGTTAAACAGTTATTTCAAAGTTTTGATATCTGTGACATAGTGGTAAAGACCCATTTTCAGCTACATTAGAAATGTACCAGTACCAATTCAATCTGTAACTGATCACTTTTGCACTCATGCAAACAGCACTGCTTTTTCTCTGTATAATCTCTCTTCAAATGGAAAAAGAACCTAGGGATTTATTTTCAAGCCTTGAGGGCATGTTTTTAAATCTTCAATTTTCCAAAAGGAGCAGTCCTCTTAAATTATTCAATGTTTATACCCTGGCAATAGTGAAAGATAGTTAATCATTTTCAGTTTGCTTACAGACATTAATGAAAAGAATGGTACTACATTCTTCCATTTTTTTGCTAGTAATAAGGCTAAAGTGTACATACACTAATATATGTCATACTTAACTCCATGAATAAAAGCACTCTAATGCTGGCTTGTTTTTCCATGTAATGGAAAAAATGGATACTGCATACAATAACTTGCTTTAAGTTTGAATCGCTTGATTTTGAATCTGGCAAATAACCAAAGCACAAGTTTAAAGAGGAGAATCTCATTATTGCTAAACATTGTGCAGCATAAGGTATACTCTCCTCGTCTCATTTGCAGATTAATACCCTACAAAAACCAAATTGGCACCCTTAGGTTCCAAAGGGTTTAGTCAACTGTAAGTACAGTGCAAAAAATTAATTGCATGTGTCTTTTTAGTGTGTACATAAAATGCATAACTCTCAACATGTGTATGACAAAGAAACCGTTAGATCAGTGAGTCTTGGAGAGTTTACTAAACTATGTGACTTTATGCAGGTCACTGCTGTTGCCCAGCAGAATCAAGGAGATGTACCTGAACCCCAGGATATGAAGGTAGCAGAAGTCCTTTTTGATTCTGCAGATGCTAATGCTATTAAAGAAATAAATTTTGCTTATGAGAATGTTAAAGAAGTAGATGGCTTAGATGTTTCCAAAGAAGGTACAGAAGCCTGGGAGGCAGCAATGAAACGGTATGATGAAAGAATTGATAGGGTTGAAACAAGAATAACTGCTCGTCTACGAGACCAGCTTGGCACAGCAAAGAATGCTAATGAAATGTTCAGGATCTTCTCCAGATTCAATGCTTTGTTTGTCAGACCTCACATTCGGGGTGCTATTCGTGAATATCAAACACAATTGATCCAGCGTGTAAAAGATGATATCGAGTCTCTTCATGACAAATTCAAGGTACAATACCCACAAAGTCAGGCTTGCAAAATGAGTCATGTTCGTGACTTGCCTCCCGTGTCTGGGTCTATAATCTGGGCTAAACAGATTGATCGACAGCTCACAGCCTACATGAAGCGTGTTGAAGATGTGCTTGGCAAAGGTTGGGAGAACCATGTTGATGGTCAGAAGCTTAAGCAAGATGGAGACAGCTTCCATATGAAGCTCAACACTCAAGAAATATTTGATGATTGGGCAAGTAAGGTTCAGCAGCGCAACCTTGGTGTGTGTGGCCGTATCTTCACTATTGAAAGCACTCGTGTTAGAGGCCGAACTGGAAATGTCCTCAAACTAAAAGTCAACTTTCTCCCAGAAATAATTACACTCTCAAAAGAAGTCCGCAACCTTAAGTGGCTTGGATTTCGTGTTCCACTTGCAATTGTCAACAAAGCTCACCAAGCAAACCAGCTCTATCCTTTTGCTATTTCTCTGATTGAAAGTGTCCGTACGTATGAACGGACCTGTGAGAAGGTGGAAGAGCGTAACACTATTTCTCTGCTGGTAGCTTGTCTGAAGAAGGAAGTGCAGGCTTTGATTGGAGAAGGTATTACCCTGGTGTGGGAGTCATACAAACTTGATCCCTATGTACAACGCCTAGCAGAGACTGTCTTCAGCTTCCAAGAAAAGGTTTGTTCTACTGATTGTTCTTTTTTCCAAGTGAGACCCTGCACATCGGTGGGAGTTGAGTTTATCATCAACAAAATATTTTAGTTTTGGATTTTATACTATTCAGAACAACAGCTGTCTTCCTCTTGGGAAATCTAACTGTATGCAACTGTTGTTTAGATTCCACAATGTCTTATAGTATTGAAGAAGTCGCTGAATAGAGAAACAATTGACAAGATGTATGCTCTCAGATTATTACCTGGTAATGTGGCAAATGTTCTCTTTGGGGCGGTGGTAGAGAAACCATATATTATAAAAAATGCTAATTTAGTAAAGTAGCTACTGAAACTTTTTAGTTAGTGATTATAACATGAACACACTTTCTATTAATGCTTTATATTCTAGTATAGCATCAGTTATCTTTTGAAAACTTGCCTGCATGTATCTCCCTTTTAGATTAAGGGAATTAGCCAAATTTTTGTGCTAACGTAGTCAAATTCTGACATCTCCATTATCAGGCAAGTTCCCAGAAACTTCAGTAAGTTTCAATGAATGAAAATAGAGTAATGATTCGCCACCTCGCAAGAATGGATGTAGCTCTGTTTGTGAGAGAGGGATGTTTTATCACTTCCATCAACATGGCAGACTAGTATCAGCAAAGTACTAAAATTAACTTTTCCCTTAGGTGGATGATCTGCTCATTATTGAAGAAAAAATAGACCTGGAAGTTCGATCCTTGGAAACCTGCATGTATGATCATAAGACTTTTTCAGAAATCTTGAACAGAGTTCAAAAAGCGGTGGATGACTTGAATCTTAATTCGTATTCCAATTTGCCCATCTGGGTCAATAAGTTGGATATGGAGGTAGGTCTTTCCCTCAAAGTGAACATAGCCTTCAAAGGTGACAGGATAATAGCTTAATTGATGGTTGAATATGGCAGGGTAAGGAACAGGTTTTCAGATGTGGGTGAACATCAGCACCTTAATATGGACAATACTAATCATAATGCTAAGGTGAAGTCTCTTACTTAGGACAACATGGCAGTAAATCTGACATTTAGGTCCCCTCCTAAAACGTAGATTTTAAATACTCTAAACAGTAGTCTAGCTTGTTGACATAAATTTCCTTTGCTTTAAAAGTGTTTATTTACAACAAAAAGACAAAAAACAAACAAACCCCACTCCTGTTCTAAGGTGTAAGGCTGAATTTCCATCCTTTAAGAGTCCTGCTGTATCTGAAAGTTTCAGGGATTTCTTGACAATGCGAGAATCTTACGGTGAGAACACATGATATAAGTGTCTTTCTGACAGATTTCTTTGTATTTGTTTTCAATATGGCTTCTTCCTCCCTTAGATTGAACGAATACTAGGAGTTCGTCTACAAGCTGGGCTGAGAGCTTGGACCCAAGTTCTTCTTGGACAAGCTGATGATAAAGCAGAAGTTGACATGGATACAGATGCGCCTCAAGTCAGTCACAAGCCTGGTGGGGAGCCAAAGATCAAAGTAAGATATCTGACTGTTGCTCATTATGCTTTTTGTTAAAATAAGACAATATAGAACCTTGAGTAGAAATAAAAATACTCTGGTGGTACATATTGCTATATAATGTAAGTTCTTCGAGTTATGATCCCGATTTGTATTCCCCTGGGGGTTATATGCATGCACCATGCGTGAGGAGCTGGAGATTTGGAAAGTAATAGTGTCTGTTGGTCCACACATACGCCCTTGCTTTGCTGAAGTGAAGGGAACCTTTGGTACCGAGGCAGTCCCCCTTTCTGGCTCCAGTTCCAACTGCAGATCATGTACCACGGGCACCATAGAGACTTGAGTCAGCCCCTGAGCCTCTTGAACTCTTTTCCTTGGAGGAGGTGAGGTCTCCATGTCTTCAAGTGCTGTCTTCCTCTGGGGGGTACGCTCTCCTACATTAGACTTTCCTCCTTCAGGTCATGTTCCCGCCCATTCCCCTATGGCTCCTGCGGATCCACCAGATCTGAGGGCACCACCATTCGAACTGGGCTTTGATTTTTTTGGCATTGGAGGACTTGGACAGAGTGCAGGATCTTCCCCTCCCATAACCAGTATGACTACCCTAAGGTTCCGCCAACTCAATGGCAGTACCCTCCCTTTCCCCAGCAACAGAACCATTGGTACCCTGCTCTTTGGGGCCCTCCACAGCAATGGATCTGCCTGGTTGGCCATACTGGGCATTGTGGCCTCGGTATCTGCCTTTGGAACCTTCCTACTCCACTCGAGAGGAGTTCCCCACCTCACCTCTTTGACCGTCATCGAGTAGGCATTCTGAACCAGTGTTGGCAGGTGCTCCTCTTAGTCCAACTCTGACAGTACAGCTGGAACCAGAGCAGTTCCCTTCATCTCCACATGCTGTAGTGTCTTTGTCTCCCTCCTCACCCCCAGATGACTACTGTCAGTTCCAGGAACTGTTACATAGGGTGGCTAATACCCTCCACTTTCCACTGGAGGAAGTACTGTACAGAACAAACAGCACCGGCTGTCTGATATCTTACACACCTTGGTACTTGCCAGAATGGCTCTACCAATCAGTGATGCTGTTCTTCAACCGGCCTGGACTGTCTGGCACACTCCAGCCACATGCACACCTACCCCCAAGGGGGCGGAGAAGAGGTACTGTGTACCTGGAAAGGGGTCTGATTTTTCTGTTCTCTTATCCCCCATCCAATTTCCTCATCATACAGGTGGTGATAGAGCAGGCCCAGCAGCAATGCTGATGCTCCACCTCAGCAGATAATGGGGGCAAGCGACTGGACATTTTGTGTCAGAAGGTATTCTTTTCTGCCATCCTCCAATTTCACATCTCCAATTACTTGGCTCTGTTCGCTAAATACGACTTCCTTACCTACGGCAATTTGGTGGGACTTCACAGACAAACTTACCCAGCAGGATCAAGCCTGCTTCCAGGCTATCCTACAGAGGGGAAACTAGTTGAAGGACGACACTCCAGGCCGCGGTGGACGTGGCAGACACTACTTCACGCACTATGACTTCGGGGATCATTGTGTGGAGAGAGTCATGGCTACATTCGTCACGCTTCCCAGGGGAAGTCCAGAACACCATAGAGGACCTCCCTTTCGATGGGGTCTCATCTCTTCAGTCAGAAGACAGATGATTCCCTCCAAGGCTCCAGAGCCGCTCTGCAATCACTGGATATCTACGCACCAGCAACCAAGTGCAAGTCTTACTCGGCCTAGAAGTGGACTCTCTCCTGCAAAGAGGAGTAATAGAACCTGTTCCTATGACCTATCAGGGTGCAGTGTTCTATTCCACCTATTTTCTAGTCCCTAAGAGGGGCATATGGAGACCGATCTTAGACCTTCATCATGTCAACCGCTTCATACGCAAGCCAAAGTTTCATATGGTCACCCTAGCAGTCATCGTTCCTTTGTTAGAACGAGGCATGTAGTTTACAGCTCTCGATATGCAGGATGCTTACTTCCACGTGGATATCCATCCTACCCACAGACGTTTCCTGAGATTCAAGGTTCTACCTTTTGGACTCACCACTGCTTCACAAGTCTTCACCAAAGTTTTCTCAGGAGCAGTGGACCACCTCTACTGCCAAGGGGTCCTTATATTCCCTTGACGATTTGATTGTGCTGCTAGCAGCCAAAGGGGAGAGTTGTTCCTTGACCTCCATGATCCTTACACTTCACTCCTCCCTGGCGGTGAGTGTAAACATCAGAAAATTGATTGGATCCCACACAGTCCCTAGAATTCATTGGGGCCTGTATCAATGCAATATAAGCATGTGCCCACCTCCCGGAGGACAGGTTCCAGGCCCTACAAGAGCTGATTTCCACTGTAATTTCCAGTCCTTCTCTTCTGGCCAGGACTTGCCTTTCTCTTCTTGGCCACATGGTGACTTGTACATACATTACTGCCTGATCTTGTTTCCACTTTCGTTGCCTACAGCTGTGGCTCCAGAGGACCTATTCTCCCATGAACTACATCATTGACTTTTTACTGACTGTTCCCCAGAGCTTCTCTCTTCCCTCTAGTGGTGGACGGATCCAGGTCAGGTCTGAACCGGAATCTGTTCCTTCCGTCCTCCAAGCATGACTATCATCACAGATGTGTTACTTGTCGGATGGGGTGCCCACATGGGCAAGCACATGACTCAGGAGTCTTGGACTGCTCAGGAATCCTGGATGCCCATCAACATCCTAGAACTTGCGGAGAGCATGTCATGCCTTTCTCACATTAATTCATTCCTGTCATGTTTTCATCATGTCAAACACTATCACTGTTTACTAAATCAACAAACAAGGGGGCATGAGGTCACCTACGCTTGGTATGGAGGCAGTTGATCTTTGGGATTGGTGCATTGCTCACAAGATCTCGTCAGCAGCATACCTCCCCGGAACTCAAACATAATTGCAAACTCTCTCAGCAGGAAATTCATGACCGATCACAAATGGGAGCTCCACGACACCGTGGTCACCAACATTTTTAACTGCTATGGGATTCTGACCAGAGACGTCTTCGCCTCCCGTGTCAACAGCAAATGCACCCAATATTCCTCTGGGAGAGTGAGGGGCTCAGTGACCTTTCCCAAGGTGATGCCCTAGTCCTCTGCAGGTCCGACCAGATCAATTATGCTTTTCCTCCCTAGAGCTTTTGCCACGTGTCCTACACAAGATCAGATGGGAAACAATGACGGTCACTGTGATTGGCCTCTTCTGACCTTGCTAGTTCTGGTTTCCCTTCTTCTCATGTCAGCATATCCCCTTGCTTCCGTGGCCAGCTTTTTCCAGAACTCCTCAAACAACATGGCTGCAGGACCCAGCATCCCAATCCAGAGACTCTCATCGGAGCTTGTTATTTGGATGGGCATCTTCACTAGAGCAGGAATGTTCGTCAGCAGTACAAGACATCATCTTGAAGAGCAGAGAAGTCTACAAGGCAGTCCTGTAGGGCCAAGTGGAAGTGTTTCACCTCATGGACCCAGCAGAAGGGTCTTGCTCCTGAAGTTGTGGACATCCCTCTTCTTTTGAACCATCTTCTCTCCCTGAAGATGTCAGGCCTCACTCTCAACTCCATCAAGGTGTGCATGTAACCACTATCAGTCCCTTTCATCCTCCTGTGGAGGGGCACTCTTTTTACTCACCCTTGACTACCAGGTTTTGGAAAGACCTCCAATGGACTTACCCTCCCCTTCAATCTATTGGTCCCCTCGTGGGACCTCAACCTTGTCTTCACGGTGTTGATGAAATTTCCCTTTGAACCTCTGGCCACCTCCTCCCTGTCTCTCCTCTCCATGAAGGTCACTTTCCTGGTAGCTATTACTTCTGGGTTGGAGAACTGGGGGTCATTGTGACGGACCCCTCCCCCTTTACTATGTTCTGTAAGGACAGTGTTTCCCTGTGCTTGCACCCCAAGTTTCTGCCAAAGGTTGTATCCCATTTTCATCTCAACCAACCCATACACTTGCCTGCTTTCTTTCTGAAACCTCACACCTCAGTGGAGGACCGGCGCCGTCACTCCCTCGATGTTTGCTGGGCCCTGGCTTTCTACGTTCAGAGGATGAGATGATTCAGGAAGTCCCCTAGACATTTTATCACTATAGCAGGAAGGATTAAAGGGCAAATGATCTCCATTCAGAGGATTTCTAAGTGGGTTTTGGGGTGCATTACACTATCAGTTATCGGGACTGTCCCCATACTTTGGGGTACAAGCCCACTCCACGAGAGTGCAAGCATCGACTACAACTGTGCTTCACAATGTACCAGTTACGGACATATGTAGGGCGGTCACGTGGAGTTCGGTACGTACCTTCTCTTCCCATTATGCCTTGGTGCAAGACTCTGCAACGGATGCCTCGCTTGGCATGGCTGTGCTCCATTCCACGGTTCCATCATCTTCCTCGCACGCTGCTTGTTGTTAACCCTCAGTGGAATACAATAGGGACAATCACTCGAAGAAGAGGTCGCAGGCTTGTATTTTGAGCTGTGTATCTTTAGCTGTCCCAGCAAGCTCTTATTTAGCAAAATTGAAACTGAATGTGGTGTCTTTCTATGCCTGTAGAATGTTGTACATGAACTGAGGATAACCAACCAGGTGATCTATTTGAATCCACCAATTGAAGAATGCAGATATAAGCTCTATCAAGAAATGTTTTCCTGGAAAATGGTAATACTATCCCTACCCAGAATTCAAAGTCAAAGATATCAGGTAAGCATAATACATTTATTTATAAATCTAATAAGATGGCTCTAACTAGAACTGTTGCATTGCAGTTGTATACAGATAATGTAATTTTTAATAGTTATGAAGGACAGTTTTCATTTTCAAAAACTACTCCATGTTTTCTGAACTTGGTACATGCAACTTGTATTTAATTGCGGGTCTTGTCAGGTGGGTGTACACTATGAGTTGTCTGAGGAAGAGAAGTTCTATCGGAATGCCTTAACACGGATGTCTGATGGTCCTGCAGCGCTGGAGGAGTCTTATTCGGCTGTTATGGGCATTGTGACAGAGATTGAACAGTATGTTAAGGTAGGATATGAATTCTGATTTTCAGTTTGAAATTGTAGAATAACGCATTTGATGGGAATTTATCTTTGATTAAAGATATAGAAGAGCTCTTCTAAATCCAACAATGTTACTTGTTTACTCTATGCCTATTAATTCAGTTACGTAAATAAGGAAAGTATCTACATTCTGAAAATTCACTGTTATATGGAGGTTTTTTTTAAACGTACTTATTAATAGGTATGGCTGCAGTACCAGTGCTTATGGGATATGCAAGCTGAAAACATATACAACCGTCTTGGAGAAGATTTAAATAAGTGGCAAGCCCTCTTAGTTCAGATAAGGAAGGCTAGAGGAACCTTTGACAATGCAGAAACCAGGAAGGAATTTGGACCTGTTATCATAGACTATGGGAAGGTAAGAACCTGAAACTTTCATGCATCTTGTAAAAGTAACATGCAGAAATAAACTTCAGAATGGGCTTATAGAGGATAAAATGAGACTTCATAACTAAAAGTAATACTCAGTAAACTTTCTTGATTGTAGGTACAATCTAAGGTGAACTTGAAATATGACTCTTGGCATAAGGAAGTACTCAGTAAATTTGGCCAAATGCTAGGTCAGAACATGACAGAGTTCCACTCTCAAATTTCTAAGGTAAGAATAGTCTAAACAATGATTCCTTATTACAAAATCAGCTTACTACATCCACCTTTAAAATACTGTTGTTCCCCCCCTCCCCCCTCCCAACAGTCCCGTCAAGAGTTGGAGCAGCATTTAGTGGACACTGCTAGCACATCAGATGCAGTGACATTCATCACATATGTACAATCCCTGAAACGTAAAATCAAGCAGTTTGAGAAACAAGTTGAGGTAAGTTGTCACTTTCTTATTAACATCTTGTTTCTGGAAATCCTTAAAAAGCTTTTTTTACAGTGAGGGGACAATTGATCATGACCAGTCTAAGTCTGCTTAGAGAAACCCTGCCTCTAATTTCCTATCCTAGTAACTCTTCTAGATAAACACTTTCAAACCAAGATTCTATAGTGAGCCTTACTGAGTTACTTTATCCTTCTGAGGGTTCTTTAGGCTGATCTATTGCTGATTTCTCTTTAGACTTCTGGCTATCTGAATTTCTAATTGAACTTCTAGCTAACAGAGAAATTAAAGTAGGTTACCTTCTAACAATGTTTGTGTGGACCGTAGCTTTACCGCAATGGTCAGCGCTTGCTAGAGAAACAGAGGTTCCAGTTCCCTTCCTCCTGGTTATACGTTGACAACATTGAAGGAGAGTGGGGTGCTTTCAATGACATAATGCGTCGCAAGGATTCTGCCATTCAGCAACAAGTAGCAAACTTGCAAATGCAGATAGTTCAAGAGGATCGAGCAGTGGAGAGCCGTACAACTGACCTGCTGATTGACTGGGAGAAAACAAAACCTGTGACAGTGAGTTTTTTCAGGTCTCTTTGTTGAATGCACTATAGAAAGTTTCCATTCTGTAACAAACAGGTTGTTCAGTAACCCTGAAATAGACTGGGGTGGGGGGGCATAGATGTTACCTTTACAGATTTTGATGCAGAAATGTGAATCCTTTCTAGGGGGTTTCCTAGTGACTTGGCAGAAAGTGTACCTTGTCTTTTGCTCTTGGTTTAAAACTCCAACACTTTCCCTGACGTAACTTGCATTTTAAAACAGAAACACCTCTATTGTAACTTGAGTTTTACAAATTTAACTAGCAATAAGGAATGTGCACTTTATAGAGCATTTGGTGAGAGGAAGAATCTTGTTGAGCCTGTGTCCTAAAATAAATGTTACTACCTAGTGTCTGCTATAAAAAATCTCTTACAAGATGATTCTTTAGACACTTACCCAGGCAAGGGATCAGTAACTCATATACCCAGAGTTAAAGGTCTGCCAGGGAAACTGAACATTCCTTAAAGCAGAAGAGATGGCATGGTGTCTGATGCTAATCAGAAGTAGTTTCTGTATGGATTTTAAGTGCTAAACCAGGGGTCTCAAACTCGTGGTCCATCTGCGGCCCGCAAACCTCCCCAATGTGGCCCGCAGGGCTCCAGCAGTTTTGGGGCCGGGTCTCTCCCTTGGCCCCACCTGTCGCCCCCAGGCAATTTACAATGGCCCGGGGCCCCGGCAGTGCAGCGGAGTTGAGTGGCATCTGCCTGCTCGGTCCACGTATCTGCCAGCCCCTCCCTGCAACCCCAGGGTGGGGCGGGGCTTTGCCTCCACACGCTGCCCCCGCCCTGAGCGACCCTGCAGCCAATGGGAAGCTAAGGGGGTGGTGCCTGGGGGCAGCAGTGCATGGAGGCCCCCAGGTAAGCACCGCACCTCCCGACCCCTTCCCCACATGCCCCCTCCCACCCCCAAACTCCCAGAGCCTGCACCCCCACCCCTTTCTTCTCCCCCCCCCAGCCCAGCGCCTGCACCCAGCACCCAAACCCCATCCCAGAGCCTGCACCCCAGACCCCCTCCCCCACCCAAACCCCCTCCCAGAGCCCAACCTCTCACCCCTTCTGCACCCAAACTCCCTCCCAGAGCCTGCACCCCAATCCCCTACCCCAGACCTTCTCCCCCACCCAAACTCCCTCCCAGAGCCTTAGGCAGGTGGGGGCAGAGTTTTGGGGGGGGTCGGGTTCTGGGTGGCATGAGTGACATTATTGGCCCGCTGGGAGGATTTGAGGACTGGCACTGGCCCTAAGGTAAATTGAGTTTGAGACCCCTGTGCTAAACCCTTACTCTTAACATCTGTGCCATGTTGTCCTTCATGTGGTTCTTTCTAGGGAAACTTGCGTCCAGAGGAGGCTCTTCAAGCACTTACCATTTACGAAGGGAAATTTGGTAGGTTGAAAGATGATCGTGAGCAATGTGCAAAGGCCAAAGAAGCTCTTGAGCTAACAGATACAGGACTACTCAGTGGCAGTGAAGAACGTGTGCAGGTACAAACTGTTTTTTAAAAATCCATGAATTTGGTGCTTGTAAATGGTTCTGGACAGATGACCTCTTGTAGGCAGAAGTCCTTCAGTTCATTCATAGAGAAGGCATAGCAGTCAATGGTTCTCCCTTCATGCTGCCCTATCACTGTGCCCTAACCTTAACTGGGATGGTCCAGCCTTAGGGGTGAGTAACTCAGTCTCAATACCCATTCAGCCCTTGGGTTTTACACTGAGACAGCAACCACAGACACTTGAGGGCAGCTTTATAAGATGTAGAAATCTGGCCATTAAACTAACTAGAGATGAGACTAAGGGCTTGTCTACGTGACAAGTAGCTTCTAAGTCAGCGGTTCTCAAACTTCAGCAACCCGAGGACCCCAATTTTGATGAAAAAAAATGTCAGGGACCCCCAACCCCCCTGCTCAGCCCCAGGCCCTGCCCCCACTCCACCCCTTCCCCTGAGCCCCCTTAAACCTTAAATTAGAGATATACCTATCTCATAGAGCTGGAAGGGACCCCCAAGGGTCATCGAGTCCAGCCCCCTGCCTTCACTAGCAGGACCAATTTTGCCCCAGAGCCCTAAGTGGCCCCCTCAAGGATGGAACTCACAACCCTGGGTTTAGCAGGCCAATGCTCAAACCACTGAGCTATCCCTCCCCCCACCCCTGCCCCCTCCATCACTCGCTCTCCCCCACCCTCACTCACTTTCATCAGGCTAGGGCAGAGGGTTGGGGTGCAGGAGGGGGTGTGGGCTCTGGGAGGGAGTTTGGGTACAGGATGCAGGCTCTGGGAGAGGGTGCAGGTTCTGTGGCTGGTGCAGGAGGGGCTGAGGGTGCGGGTTCCGGCCAGGTGGCGCTTACCTCGGGCGGCTCCCGAAAGCGACCAGCATATCTCTCTGGCAGTGGCTCCTAGGCAGAAGGGTCAGGGGGGTCTCTCTGCGCTGCCCCTGCCCACAACTCCCATTGACCGCAGTTCCCAGCCAATGGGAGCTGCAAACTCGGCGCTCAGGGCTAGGGCAACGCGCGGAGACCCCTTGCTCCTCTTCTACTCCCCCCGGGGCCACAGGGAGCGGCGTGGAGCCAGGGCAGGCAGGGAGTCTGCCTTAGCCCCGCTGTGCCGCCAGACTTTGTGTCTAAAATCTCCCCAGTTTGGCTTCAGTAGCCTCCAGGAGATAGCGCTGGTACCCGGCGTGCAGGTGCTGGGAGGGATGGGGAAAAGTTAAGTTGATCAGCGGGGCCCGTGGACCCTCTGGAGTACCCTCAGGGTCCACGGGCCCCAGTTTGAGAAATGCTGTTCTAAGTCATATTATGCTAAGCCACACTCCAGGACTTCCACTGCACTGTAGCAGCGTCCACATGAGACATTACCGCAAGGCAAGTTTGATATACTGTGGGGGTTCGCTCTTGCGTGCTGTGCAGTAACTTGCCATGTAGACAAGCCTTAATTTAAGCTACTGAGCAGCCAACATATGATAACTCCTTTTGGGCCACCAGAGATGCACTAGGCAAGCTAGGGTCAAGTCTCTGTCCAATTACCAGTACCCTGGCCAAGTTCCTATCCCAATGATTTGTTTAAGTTCTGTCTAACTCGATGATGATAAATATCTGTCCTTTCTATATAACTGACCAAAGTTTGATGTATCCCTTTGTACTGTAGGTAGCTTTAGAAGAGTTACAAGACCTCAAAGGAGTTTGGTCTGAGCTTTCCAAGGTCTGGGACCAGATTGATCAGATGAAGGAGCAGCCATGGGTTTCAGTACAGCCTCGCAAGGTACCTTTTTTATTCAGTATATAGAAAGCATAACTATAACTATACTATTCGACTCTTGGCCTTGGAGGTAAAAATACATTTAAATGTTCTAACAACTTGAAAATGAGCCAGAATATATGGCATGGTGCTTATGTACCTGGGTCTTTTTGGCATATGAAAAATAGAATTCATAACTGAGAATGCAGCTTCTGTCTTAATCTAACTTGCAGCACTAATAACTTTTCCTCTTAACTGAAGCTTCAACAGGGTAAGGCTTACAAAACAAAACCTGAAAAATTATCAGGACTGGAGAAACTGCACAACCTTAAATATATTTAATTATAGGCTACATCTGCAGAGGACAAGAATTGATGCTATATCTGTTTCTTGAAATTAAGTTGATCTAAATTAGCACTTTTCTCAAACACTTGTTCAGCTTCACTGATGAAAAGCTATTGTCCAAGCTGATGCTTCTTGGATACATAAACCTGAAACGAGGCTGTGACGGGTTGGTTCACAGAAACCCCCTGGGGGCTGCCATCTGATGTGCCAAGACTACTTCTGCCCCTGGTTTCCCTGCCAGCTTGGGATTCCAGCACCCTGTCTTGTTGAGCCAGACACGCCCGTCTGCTCCAACACAGACCCAGGGTCTGAAAAAAGTGCCCCAAAGCTGCAGACTTAATTGAAATCAACTTAAGAAGTGTTCCTGTCTTTAACACTCAGATGCCCAACTCCCAATGGGGTCCACACCCCAAATAAATCCGTTTTACCCTGTATAAAGCTTATACAGGGTAAACTCATACATTTTTTGTCCTCTATAACACTGATAGAGAGGTATGCACAACTGTTTGTTCCCCCCTCCCTCCCCCAGGTATTAATGCATACTCTGGGTTAATTAATAAGTAAAAAGTTATTTAATAAAATACAGAAAGTAGGATTTAAGTGGTTCCAAGTAGTAACAGACAGAACAAAGTGAATGACCAAGCAAAATAAAACAAAACACACAAGTCTAAGCCTAGTACAGTAATGAAACTGAATACAGATAAAATCTCACCCTCAGAGATGCTTCAATAAGTTTCTTTCACAGACTGGACGCCTTCCTAGTCTGGGCACAATCCTTTCCCCTGGTACAGCCCTTGTTTCAGCTCAGGTGGTAGTTAGGGGATTTCTCATGATGGCCGTCTAATTTGTTCTGTTCCACCACTTGTATATCTTTTGCATAAGGCAGGAATCCTTTGTCCCTCTGTGTTCCCACCCCTCCTTTTCAATGGAAATGCACCAGATGGATGGATTCCAGTTCAGGTGACATAATCACATGTCACTGTAAGACTTCATTAGCCACTTGCCAGCACACATGTATACAGGAAGACTTACAAGTAAAACAGAGCCATCTACAGACAATTGTCCTGGTTAATGGGAGCATTAAGATTCCAAACCACCATTAATGGCCCACACTTTGCATAACTACAATAGGCCCTCAGAGTTATATTTCATATTTCTAGTTTCAGATACAAGAGTGGTACATTTATACAAATAGGATGATCACACTCAGTAGATTATAAGCTTTGTAATGACACCTTACAAGAGACCTTTTGCATGAAGCATATTTTAGTTACATTATATTCACACTCATCAGCATACTTTCATAAAATCATACAGAGTGCAATGTCACACCCTCCTCCTGAACTTACTGCCAGAGACTTGGACACTGACCATGGTGGAAGCAGTATACCTAAAATTTGTTTTTGGGCTCCCCTCTGGGGCAGACACTCCTGTGTCCCCCAAAAGGGAAAGAGACCCTGATCCAGCTGTGGGCTCACAGCTACCAGCTATGACAGACTTTTCACTGGCCAGAAAAATTCCCCCCACCCCCCTTCACTCAGGTTGGGCTTGCTTCCAGCTAGAGAGTCTTTGGGGTCTGTTCCCACTGCAGCAATCACCAGGACCCCAACTTCCAGCTCCAGGATACATGTCTCTGTGCACCTCTGCCACTCCATTACAGCCAGTTCGTGCTTCTGGGTCTCAATATGCTTTGTCTCTTAAGTCCAGGGTTTGCTGGTGGGCAGCCTTTTCTTTTTCCAGGGCAGCCTTTTCCTGGGCAAATTGCACATCAATTTCCATTTGTCTTCCCTTGAGACCGTCACTCGATGAGCTGGGATACCACACAGAACCCCCTCCTGCCAGAACAGGCACCCCTCCACTCCTGTCTTGCTAAGTTACTCACTCTAGTCAGCTTCAGCACAGACACACAGGTTGGGCCACACTCGTCTGCAGTTCACTGAAACTGAGATGCACTCAGCTCAAGGGCTTCTTAGTTAACAGAGACTTTCCCAGCGCCCAGTGTTTAGCATTTCTGGGCAATTTGCAACTTGTGTAGTTCTAGCTTCTTCTGATCTTCACTCTTACTTATTTTGCTTCCTTTTCTGTCCCTATTTCCCTTACCTGAAATAAGCAAACAGAAAATAATAAACCAGTAACCACTTTGTCTGTTCTCCAGCCACCACACTTAAAACTCATTTAAAATCACTACCAGTATCTCAAAGCAATCAGCTGTGCACAGATCCTGCCGACTATGCCACTGTGACGGGTTGGATCACAGAAACCTCCTTGGGGCGGCCAACTGATGTGCCAAGACTACTTCTGCCCCTGCTTTCCCTGCCAGCTTGGGACTCCAGCACCCTGTCTGTGTTGGAGCAGACGGGCGTGTCTGGCTCAACGAGACAGGGTGCTAGAGTCCCAAGCGAGCAGGGAAAGCAGGGGCAGAAGTAGTCTTGGCACATCAGTTGGCCGCCCCAAGGAGGTTTCTGTGATCCAACCCGTCACAGAGGCTTCTGCCTCTTATCTGTAAGGAAGAATGTCACAATTTCATGACCACTGTGATCTAGTGTAAAATTATTTAATGCTGTGCTATTCCAATGATCAAGGGATAGAGAGAACTAGTATTGTACCAACAGTCATGAATTAAGCTTAAAGCAGTACTGTTGACTTCATATAATGTGCTGAGGTGGAATGATGAGGTTTTGAGGGGCAATTGAATGTTTTCATACATCTAGTATTTGGTTTGCCTACCTTGTTTACAGCTATATTTATTGGCAAAATTAAATATATACAGCATAGGAAAGCATGATCAATATTATCTAAGGGTGATTCTCCCATTCTTAAAGAACAGTTGAATAAAAATGTTAAGATGACAAACTGTAAGTAAAACTGATAACTGTTGTAATATCCAGTTTACTAGAGTGATTGTGTTTATCATAATGTCGTTGGAAGATGAATTCTTTCTTGGCTTCTGTATTTGATTGACAGCTTCGACAAAATTTGGATGGCTTACTGAACCAGATGAAAAACTTCCCTGCTCGTTTGCGGCAGTATGCCTCCTATGAATATGTTCTGAGGCTTCTGAAGGGTTACATGAAGGTAAGCTGTTCTTAATTTTTTTCATTAGTTATCAAGGGTAAGTGCATCCATTAACTTAATATGTGCTGTCTCGCATTCTAGATAAACATGTTGGTGATTGAACTGAAATCTGAGGCTCTTAAAGATCGTCACTGGAAGCTGCTGATGAAGAAACTTCATGTGAACTGGGCTGTCTCTGAACTAACCCTGGGACAGATCTGGGATGTTGACTTGCAGAAGAATGAAGCAATTGTCAAAGATGTACTTCTTGTGGCTCAGGGAGAGATGGCTTTGGAAGAGTTCTTGAAACAGGCTAGTATCTATCAATACATATACTAGACCTGTTGTGCAGGAGAGGTTTTAGAGGTGTAAATTAATTTGCTGACAGCTATGTAACAAGTTGGATTTTGGATACCCAGGATGGTGAAAGTGAAATGCTTTAGATCTTCACCATACATTTTTAGTTCTAAATAACTGAGTAAATTAAACACAAAAACTGACACAACATGAAACCCCATAGGTTTAGGGGTTTTATTAAAAGCGTTGCAAGTTTACTGAAGGTACTATAACTTAAACTTAAAGATAAGTCAAGTAAAATACCTAGTACGTTACTATTATAAAACTTCTAAGTAGAAGACTGGAAACTGCCTTCTCTAATTTCATTTATGAGTTGCAATAATTTTAACTCTGACCCACAAGACATAATTATGAAATCTTCCACCATATGATTCACAGCAATCCAAGACCTGCAGGTTCATGTGCTCTGTAAAAAGATAAGAATCAAGCTCATGTAACTACATTTCCATACTATAAAATGAAGTAAATGTAATAGAATTAAAATTACTATCAGGAGTTCATAATCTGACTTCTTTTTTTCTTAAAGATAAGAGAAGTGTGGAACACTTACGAACTGGATTTGGTTAACTATCAGAACAAATGTCGTTTGATTCGTGGTTGGGATGATCTCTTCAACAAGGTCAAGGAGCACATTAACAGTGTGTCTGCCATGAAGTTATCACCATACTACAAGGTATACTGTAAAATTACTTTATTTTTCTTTTCAATTAGCTTTGGCTCCCTCCTTGTTTTAGTATTCTTTTCCTAGTGTACTTTTGTTCAGCTGGCACCTTATGTGCCAAGTTTGGCAAATTACTAGGTGTATAAGTGTGATTATACCTTTTTATAGCTTTAACCAAACTTGCAAAATTATTTCCAATTCAGTTCTTAAACTAGCTTGATTAGTGTTACTTGTTCAATTTCTTAAAATCATGCTGACTTGTAGCTGAAATTTTGTTTTGTTTTGGGTTTTTTGTTTTTTTTTAAGGTAAACTGAATGTTAATGATTTTTGTAACATTTAGGTGTTTGAAGAAGATGCCCTTAGCTGGGAGGACAAATTGAATCGTATCTTTGCACTCTTTGATGTCTGGATAGATGTCCAAAGGCGATGGGTCTACCTGGAGGGTATCTTCACTGGTAGTGCTGATATTAAGCACTTATTGCCTGTTGAAACACAGAGGTTCCAAAGGTACACGTACTTTGGATTTGTGTGAAATTCTCAGTTACAGTTCAGGGCAAGCTGCACCATTGAGTTTGTTCCTCTGCCTGCCCGCTGCATGAGCACCCCTTCCAAGTGATAGGTCTGCACTTCTGTCAGTGAATCCTGTGATTCACCCCCACTTTTTTGTTTGTGACCCAGAGCGAAATAGTCCTGTTCACCTCCATCTGGGTTTTGGCCCCTGCTGCAGACTTTGGAAGCTTATGACCGGTATGAGAGTGCAGTGCCAAAACAGCTTGTTCATATAGATAGAGTTTTGTTTTGCACATAAGAAAAGGGTTAAAACAATAAAAGACCTGTAGACCTAGAAGTTCCTAGACCTTGGCCTTTCCTTGCAAGTTGAGAGAGCCCTTTTTGTCCCACCTATCATCTAGCATTGGGCTAGGCAGGTAGATTGCACCCTTGCAGTCTCTGTCTGTGTCCAGTCTTCATTTGATGTCTCCCACACTTAGCTAACAAGCAGTCTCTTATCCATTTCAAAGTCTTTGACCAGGTTCAGGTGTTCCAGGACAGACATGTACCTCTCCAGAGAGTCAGAGGAAGATGTTAGCAGTGGATTTACTGTATGGTCCATTTGAGCACTGGCAATTGAGTTAGTCATTGTCTGGTTCTTGGGTACCATGTGGAGTGCTCCAACTAGAATTAATCTTTAGTGTAGCATAAAGCCAGCCACACCATAATACTCACACAATATTAATAAAATTAATAGATATCACCCTTTTTCACACTCAGTAACTGAACTTGTACTATTGTATCCCTCATTTAATGTGTGCTTAATATTTTTCTCGCTCTCACTTACAGCATCAGTACTGAGTTTCTGGCACTTATGAAAAAAGTATCCAAATCTCCCCTTGTGANTAGTGACCCAGAGCGAAATAGTCCTGTTCACCTCCATCTGGGTTTTGGCCCCTGCTGCAGACTTTGGAAGCTTATGACCGGTATATGAGTGCAGTGCCAAAACAGCTTGTTCATATAGATTGAGTTTTGTTTTGCACATAAGAAAAGGGTTAAAACAATAAAAGACCTGTAGACCTAGAAGTTCCTAGACCTTGGCCTTTCCTTGCAAGTTGAGATAGCCCTTTTTGTCCCACCTATCATCTAGCAGTGGGCTAGGCAGGTAGATTGCACCCTTGCAGTCTCTGTCTGTGTCCAGTCTTCATTTGATGTCTCCCACACTGAGCTAACAAGCAGTCTCTTATCCATTTCAAAGTCTTTGACCAGGTTCAGGTGTCCCAGGACAGACATATGCACCTCTCCAGAGAGTCAGAGGAAGATGTTAGCAGTGGATTTACTGTATGGTCCATTTGAGCACTAGCAATTGAGTTAGTCATTGTCTGGTTCTTGGGTACCATGTGGAGTGCTCCAACTAGAATTAATCTTTAGTGTAGCATAAAGCCAGCCACACCATAATACTCACACAATATTAATAAAATTAATAGATATCACCCTTTTTCACGCTCAGTAACTGAACTTGTACTATTGTATCCCTCATTTAATGTGTGCTTAATATTTTTCTCACTCTCATTTACAGCATCAGTACTGAGTTTCTGGCACTTATGAAAAAAGTATCCAAATCTCCCCTTGTGATGGATGTTCTTAACATCCAAGGTGTACAAAGGTCACTGGAGAGATTAGCAGACTTGCTTGGAAAGATCCAGAAAGCATTGGGAGAATATCTGGAGAGGGAGAGATCCTCCTTTCCTCGGTAAGGAATTTCATCTCCTCAACCAATTGTGCTGGAATAAACTCTAATATGAATTGTGTTCGTTTGCACAGTAGTGCCTAAGTACTTCCTTTTATTGTGTTCCGCTAGCAACCTTCTAGTGCATACGCAGACATCAAAACATGAATGCTTTGGAATCATAAAATAAAATGTTGAACGATTTAATCATTTTATGGTCCCATTTCCTGGGAAATGACAAACTTCAATTTCTTTGTGTGGGTCATTTGTGATTAGTAACTTAAATGGCATAATTTGAATATAAATATTGCTTAAGAGGCTGTTTCACCTGGTACTGAATAATGAAATTCTCAAATTAGTTTTATTTCATTAAACTAAACGAACCCTTAGGAATCTCTCTCACCAAATACCAAAGCTTAAGAACTGTGGTGGTATTCTGTATTTGAATCATGTTGCATTCTGTTTCACCTTCAGTTCTCAGTAGTATGTGAGGTCCTTGGATTGTAGATCTAAACATAACCTCCACGTCAAGCATGTGTTCAGAGCGGGAGCTTTGCTGTCTCATAATCTTTCAATACTTGGCATTTATCTGCTAATGAGGTGTTAAAGTGGGAAGAAAACTCTCGATAGACTAAAAATGGTGCAGAGAATAAGCCCTGAGGTATTTTTACTATGAGCTAACAGAAGTATGGAGGAAAGGAATTGCACAGCATTGCACAAACTAGCAGACATTTCCCCAGGTTTATAAGGGTTATAGAGAGTTCAAGTAAATATATTAATTCTGGGCCTTCAATTCATTTAAAAAAATTTTTCACCTCAGTGGTCAGTTGTTTTAAAAAGCTTTAACCTTATCTCTAATACTAGGTTCTACTTCGTTGGTGATGAGGACTTGCTCGAAATCATAGGAAACAGCAAGAATGTAGCTAAGCTGCAGAAACATTTCAAGAAAATGTTTGCTGGAGTTTCTAGCATCATCCTGAATGAAGATAACACTGTTGTTCTGGGGATCTCATCACGTGAAGGAGAGGAGGTAGAGCTGCGTCTTTGGGGTTTTTTGCAAACTTACAAACCTGGTCTAAATTAAAACTAAAATTACACTTAAATTTAATTGTTTCAGGTGCTGTTCAAAACACCTGTGTCTATCACAGAACATCCTAAGATAAATGAGTGGCTCACACTTGTTGAAAAAGAAATGAGGGTCACACTTGCAAAGCTGCTGGCTGAGTCTGTTACTGAAGTAGAAATCATTGGTAAAGCAACTTCAATTGATTCAGCTATCTATATTTCTTGGATTGACAAATATCAGGTATCCATCTTATTCACGTTTGTCTAAGCAAACTATATAATACACTTTTGTGGGAGGAACAACTTTTAGCAAAAATCTAACTGTATTTTAAATGTTCAGGCCCAGCTTGTTGTCCTGTCAGCTCAAATTGCATGGTCAGAGAATGTGGAATCTGCTCTGAATGACATGGGTGGTGGAGGAGACAGCAGTCCTCTGCACTCTGTGCTGGCTAATGTTGAGATCACACTGAACATGTTAGCAGACTCTGTGTTGATAGAACAGCCACCTCTCCGCAGAAGGAAATTGGAACACTTGGTAAGTAATACTCTCCTCTACTCTCAAGTAGTCATTCGGTCTCTTACAAAATTTAAACACAATCTGTCCATCTTCAAATCATGAAACTGACACCTAGGGAAAACTAAAATGTTCCCATCAAGCTTTCTTGAGGAACAGCTGTTTCTGTAGAGATTACATATGCCTGACTTGAAATAATGTCTATAAACTTAAATGTCAGTTTCTGAAGAATTATTTAGTGAATAGAAACAACTCTTAGAATATACCACCCAATCTTCTATTCTGAGAGTAGATAAGATTTATAAATCTAGGGTTTATATGAATTTTTATCATCTATGTATTGTGACAGGGTCAGGCCAGATGGCTAATGAGAGAGTGATAGAAGGTAGATATATTAGCCCCAGATTAAGCAGGTCCCTTTTTCCTGAGTAAGATAATGGGCTGTTCCAGAACAATCAGGAAGTTGCTGGAACCAATTAAGGCAGGCTAATTAGGACACCTGGAGCCAATTAAGACTCTACCAGAATCAATTAGGACAGGCAGGCTAATCAGGGTACCTGGTTTTAAAAAGGACCTCACTGCAGTTAGTGAGGCGTGTGTGAGGAGCTGGGAGCAAGAGGCACAAGAAACTGAGAGTGAGTAGGCGTACTTCTGGAGGACTGCGAAGTACAAGCGTTACCAGACATCAGGAGGAAGGTCCTGTGGTGAGGATAAAGAAGGTGTTGGGAGGAGGCCATGGGGAAGTAGCCCAGGGAGTTGTAGCTGTCACGCAGCTGTTACAAGAGACACTGTAGATGGTTGCAATCCACAGGACCCTGGGCTGGAACCCAGAGTAGAGGGCGGGCCCGGGTTCCCCCATCCACCTCAACTCCCTATTTAAGATGAGAGGAGGTGACCTGGACTGTGGGTCCCACCAGAGGGGAAGGTCCCTGTCCTGTCCCCCGACCCATTAGGTGGGTCAGCAGAGACTATGGGGATTATTGTTCTCTTTCCCCATGCTCGCCAGTGATGAGGTTAGCCAAGTGAACAGCAGGTTTGTGCCACTACAAAAGGAGCCAAACTGAGGACTGCCGTGAACCTCTGAGGCGAGCAAATCCGCCAGACAGCGCAGAACCCACCAAGGCAGAGGAGGAACTTTGTCACAGTATGTACATGGCTCCCATAACCATCGTGTCTGAGCTCCTTCAGCTGTTTAAAAATAGAAACAACTTATAGGAGAAATAGCTTAATTTAAAACTTCTGTGTTTGTGTGAGGGGCTGTCATAGGCATGTGAAGAACTCTTTGAAGAAAGAAAAGCTAAACTGAAGGCTTTTTGCATTTAGCTATGAAAGTCTTAAGTCATCACTTCTTGCCCACTGAATTCATAGCTTAACTCCAGCTCCTCCTAAGAAGCTCTACTTTCCACCAGACCAGTGCAACTGACAATCTGTCCTGTTATTCAAAGGCTCCTGTAAAATAAACCTTGAACTAAACTTCTAATTGGGGAACAAGTGTAGAGTGCATAGCCACAGGATGGTGTTTGTGGCAGTCTGTGCTGCCAAGAAACTAGAGTGCTGTGTTTTGTACAAGTTGGAGCTTTCACATGGGGTGTGGCTTCACTGCTAGACATGACTTGCAGTAATCAAATCTGTGGACCTTCAGCCTTACCATGTCCAAGTCTGCTGATACAATGAGGTGCCAATTTCTGGCCTATTGCAGATGAAAGTTGACATTTTTTGTGTCTTGGGCATCCAAAAGGATTGAAGGCTAGTGATAAACTAGTCTGAGTGGAAGGTGCCCTCCATAGTCGAGTCTTGGAGGAAGCAAGTTCTTGGAAACATTTCTCTTTATCTACTGGCATCTCAGTCTTGGCTGGGTTCAGCTCTAGTCAGATGCGTTTCCTTCAGCTGATGATTCCAGCTACTGAAAGATGGGAACGGAGATGTAGAGTTCAGTTTTGGTCTGTACCTGCTGAGATTTCAGCCCATAGTGTCTATCCAATTCTCTTTGTGTCTTTATATAGACTTTGAATAGTTTTTGCAGAGGATTAAAACTTGTGGGACCTCAGAGGTGAGGGCTCTTGGTGGGGAGGGATGTAGAAACACTTTCCCTCTACAGCACTTAGGGTTTCTTAGAGGAAAATGTGAGCTGGTTAGGCACTCTCATTCATCATTACAGCTTCTTGGAGGCAGACAAGAATATCTGGTAACTAACGGTACCTGGTGCCAGAGAGGTATAGCAGGATGAGTATGGATGTGCTGCTTTTCTCTGCTTATGGACAACCTTTTTCTGTCCACAAGGACAGCTCTTGTGGTTTCAGAAGCATGCCTTGGCTTGAAGCTTGACTGAGAGGGATCCTGTAGCAACAGTCTTTTTTTAGCTCCTCCCTTCTGCAAGGTAGAGGATGGATATTAGATGATGCCTTCTAGCACCGAGCAATGACTTTTCATAAACTGAGGTGCATTGAGATGCAGTGAAACTGTTAGTTTCATTAGAGTACATGGTCTTTTTTCTTGGTGGTTGCTAATGAGATGCTTGTTCTCCAGATTACAGAGTTAGTGCACCAAAGAGATGTTACAAGATCACTGATCAAAAGTAAGATTGACAACTCCAAATCTTTTGAGTGGCTCAGCCAGATGCGATTCTACTTTGACCCAAAACAGACAGATGTGTTGCAACAGCTGTCCATTCAGATGGCAAATGCCAAATTCAACTATGGCTTTGAGTATCTTGGTGTTCAGGATAAACTAGTTCAGACTCCTCTTACGGACCGCTGTTACCTGACAATGACGCAAGCCTTGGAGGCAAGACTTGGAGGCTCACCTTTTGGTAAGTTTGTACTTATTCCATATGTCTCTTCTGTTAAATGTAAAGATTGATGTTCATCAGCTATAAAATTAATAAAGTAACTTCCATAGTTGAGACTCCAATTTTGAAAAACGAGCAACACTTAGGCCATGTCTATACTTACTGGTAGATGTGCACTGCGGTAATCGATGCAGCAGGTGTTGATTTAGCGGGTCTGTTGAAGACCCGCTAAATCGATGGGAGAGTGCTCTCCCACTTATTTGTGTACTCTACCTCCCTGAGAAAAGTAAGGGAAGTCGGCGGGAGAGCATCTCCTGTTGACACAGCACGGTGTAGACACTGCATTAAGTCAACCTAAGCTACGTCGACTTCAGTTACGTTATTCACGTAACTGAAGTAGCATAATTTGGGCTGACTTACCGCGGTACTGTAGCCCAGCCTGTAGACTCTGGATGTTAATATTGTCAGCTTAGTGCCTAGGAAGAGACTAATGTTTTTATCCCATTCTAAAAATAGGTCCTGCTGGTACTGGTAAAACAGAATCTGTAAAGGCCCTTGGACACCAGCTTGGCCGCTTTGTTCTGGTTTTCAACTGCGGTGAAATGTTTGACTTCCAGGTATAGTGTCTTTCATTTAACATGAGAACATTCTTCATTTTAAGTTAAGATCTCATTAATATGCCATTTAAGATTGTAGATTTCAAAACATGTTTGCAAACTTGTTCCTGTATCTGGTAAAATAGATTCTGGTTACTTTACTGTGCTTCATTGGACCTCACTACCACCTAAAGCAGAATTGGGTTAGAAGCTGCCTGCTCTGTTCTTAGACAATAATTTAGCAAGGGAAAATCTGAACTGCAAACTTTAGGAAGGTAACTTAAAATATTTTCAAACTACAGTCTTCCATTACCATCCCCCAGTCATATTGTGTGACCAACTGAAGTAGACCTACTTTAGTGGAAATCAAGTAGGTTTAATTGGCTGACTCCTAATGGATATGNAACGTAACCCCAGCGTAAGATGAGACAGACCTGTAACTTTTTTTTTTTCCCAGTTTGTGTATATTTAACGCTTATCTTCTCTTTTTCTCTGCCTACAGGCAATGGGACGCATCTTTGTGGGGCTCTGTCAAGTGGGCGCATGGGGCTGCTTTGATGAGTTCAACAGACTTGAGGAGCGTATGCTTTCTGCTGTTTCTCAGCAGGTTCAGTGCATCCAGGAAGCCTTGCGAGAACATTGCAATCCAAACTATGACAAGAGTATGCAATTTTTTTTCATTGCTAAAGGTTTTGTATAGCTGTTCTGTCAAAAGAATGCCCTCACTTGCATGTCTAAAATAGGCCCTTTTGAGAAGATGCCACAGGACTCTGTTGCTTTTTTAAAAAGATCCAGACTAACACGGCTACCCCTCTGCTACTTGATCAGTTACTCCCACATTGGCCAGGGTTTTTTTTTTTTTTGGGGGGGGGGGGGTTAAATTTGAAAATGTAATTTAAATAGTAAACAATTAAAGGAAGTAGCTTTCAACTGATATGCAGTCACTTTCAACTTTGTGTAACTTTAGTGTAATGGTAGAAAAAATGTTTGACTAGTTGTACAGTAACTCCTCGCTTAACGTTGTAGTTGTGTTCCTGAAAAATGCGACTTTAAGTGAAACGATGTTAAGCGAATCCAATTTCCCCATAAGAATTAACCCCCCCATTTACATTAGGTTAGGGAAAAATTTTTCACCACACAAAAGACACACACACACACACACAGTATAATTTTTAAACAAACAATTTAATACTGTACACAGCAATGATGATTGTGAAACTTGGTTGAGGTGGTGAAGTCAGAGGGTGGGATATTTCCCTGGGAATGCCTTACTGCTAAATGATTAACTAGAACTCGGCTGAGCCCTCAAGGGTTAACACATTGTTGTTAATGTAGCCTCATACTCTACAAGGCAGCACAAATGGAGGGAGATAGAGACAGAGACACACACCGTGTGTGTGTGTGTGTGTGAGAGAGAGAGAGAGAGATGCGCATTGCCCCTTTAAGTACGCTGAACCACTCAAAGTAGATTGCCTGTTTAAGTAGACCAGGAAGTTGAGACAGCAGCTGCTGCCACCACGCTCCCTCTGTCCTGAGCCCTGTCGTGTCTCCCTGCTCTATGGAGATGGGATAAGTGGGGGGCAGGAGCAGGGGGTAGGGGGACACCCTGACATTAGCCCCCCTCTTCTCTTCTCCTCCCCCCCTCCCCCCCCACAGCAAGCAGGAGGCTCCCGGGAGCAGCTCCAAGGCAGAGGGCAGGAGCAGCACATGGAAGTGGGGGGAGGGACAGCTGAACTGCTGGCAATTGATAGCCTGGTGGGTGGCTGCCGCACAGGGAACTTAAGGGAGCGGGGAGCTGATGGGGCGGGGGGGCTGCCCGTCCACCCTGGTTCCAAGCCCCCACCAGCTAGCTCCAACGGGCTGCTCTTTCTGCAAGCGGTGGACAAAGCAGGCAGCTGCCAAATAACGTTATAAGGGAGCATTGCGCAACTTTAAACGAGCATGTTCTGTAACTGATCAGCAACGAAACAACGTTAACCGGGACGACTTTAAGTGAGGAATTACTGTACCATAAACAAAACTACACAGGATACTAAAAGTGAAGTTTCAACTACTGTAGTTGATAGCTATTTTGACTGAGACAAAATCAATTGTAACTAAAAATACTTTCTATGAACTACTTTTAGCTTCCACACCTATTACTTGTGAGCTGCTGAATAAACAAGTTAAAGTGAGCCCAGACATGGCTATCTTCATCACCATGAATCCTGGTTATGCGGGTAGATCAAATCTTCCAGACAACTTGAAGAAGCTGTTCCGTAGCTTGGCAATGACAAAGCCAGACCGCCAGCTGATTGCCCAGGTCATGTTGTACTCCCAGGGTTTCCGTACTGCTGAAGTGCTTGCCAATAAGATTGTCCCAGTCTTCAAGTAAGTAATAGTCACTTAAACAAGTATGGCCCAAACCATTAGAAGATCACTTGTGTACTTAAATCTGGAACTTAAAATGGCTCTGTAGCTAGTTTTGAAACTACCATAGCAAGCACACAGAACAGTAAGCATGCTTGACACTTTAGTATTGAACATTAGTTTTGTGATCTTAGTATGTCTACAACTGACTCTGGTATCTTTTATCCTTAGACTCTGTGATGAGCAGCTCTCCTCTCAAAGTCATTATGACTTTGGCTTAAGAGCTTTGAAGAGTGTACTGATTAGTGCAGGAAATGTGAAGAGGGAGAGGATTCAGAAGATAAAGCGGGAGAAGAGAGAACGTGGTGAAGTTGTTGATGAAGGGGAAATTGCTGAGAACCTACCTGAACAAGAGGTAAAACATATACAGATATTTTGTATATTGGTTCACAGCAAAGGGGTGATTACAGTAGATATGCATGTATATGAGCACTTACAGTAAAGCACCTGCTGTATCTAGCATAAACGTAATCTATTTAAGTTCACAAGTGTCGTATTTACTTGAAGTCATGGTACTTCAGGCTACAGGAGTGGCGGTTTCAGTAGATTGAACTGAGTTTTAATCAGTGCTTGAGTTGTTGGAAGTGTCTTTCTTACNCTTACAGTAAAGCACCTGCTGTATCTAGCATAAATGTAATCTATTTAAATTCACAAGTGTCGTATTTTACTTGAAGTCATGGTACTTTAGGCTACAGGAGTGGCAGTTTCAGTAGATTGAACTGAGTTTTAATCAGTGCTTGAGTTGTTGGAAGTGTCTTTCTTACAAGAAAACAGAGGCACCTGATGGTTTGTGGTCATTACAAACTTTCACCGCTCCTATAAAACAAGTGATGTCCTGACTCTGTTCCAGGTAGAGTTCTGAATGATCTTCTGCAGTTCACATCACTTTCAGGTAAATGTTATGTAGGCAAGTACAGTTGTCACTCCTCACCTAAGGCAATTGTATTAGGTGATAACTTAAGTATTCCCTGTATAGCATCACTTTAAGTTCANCCACCACTCCTATAAAACGAGTGATGTCCTGACTCTATTCCAAGTAGAGTAGACATTCTGAATGAACTTCTGCAGTTCACATCACTTTCAGGTAAATGTTATGTAGACAAGTACAGTTGTCACTCCTCAACTAAGGCAATTGTATTAGGTGATAACTTAAGTATTCCCTGTATAGCATCACTTTAAGTTCATAATGCACTGTCATAAATGATCTTGCACAAATATAAAACTCAACGTCGAATAAGTTTTGCAGGGAATAAGAATGCCAAATGCAAATGTCAATATACTCTGCAGTCTGAGTATTCAGCATGACCTGCCTGAAATATTTCCACCAATGTGACTAATGCAGATATTCATTGTTTACGGTGTATTGTCTAATCAAAACATGAAATTTTCCATGTAGATTTTGATCCAGTGTGTGTGTGAATCAATGGTACCCAAACTTGTTGCAGAAGACATCCCATTGCTGTTCAGTCTCTTGTCTTATGTATTCCCTGGAGTACAGTATCACCGTGGTGAAATGACAGCCCTGCGAGAGGAGCTTAAGAAAGTGTGTCAGGAAATGTACCTTACATATGGTGATGGAGAAGAAGTTGGTGGCATGTGGGTTGAAAAGGTACATTGTGATAGTTGTAAATCTTACAATGTAGAGTTGACAAAAGTACATGTAACACTTTCCATATTCCTTGATACAGAAATAGACAGAATACCTAAAATAAGTTTCAACTTTGTGATTCCAGATTAATATGTTTGAATCTTAATAAATGCACGTCTTAAATGACCGATCATTCTGTTCTGTCACAGGTTCTTCAGCTCTATCAAATTACCCAGATCAATCATGGGTTGATGATGGTGGGTCCTTCTGGAAGTGGAAAGAGCATGGCTTGGAGAGTGCTGCTAAAAGCCCTGGAGCGGCTAGAGGGTGTAGAAGGTGTTGCTCACATCATTGATCCAAAAGCAATCAGCAAAGATCACCTCTATGGTACTTTGGATCCAAATACCAGAGAATGGACAGATGGATTGTTTACACATGTCCTGAGAAAGTGAGTCTTAAACATTAATAGCATACAAGTTAAGAAGTGGCTATTAGAGATATCCTTAGATGTTGTCATTGCCAGGGAGGATTGAGGGAAGGGAAAATTACTCTGTTTTTTAACCTACACTAAATGCTTTCCTGAACTTAGGATCATAGACAATGTGAGAGGTGAATTGCAAAAACGACAGTGGATCATCTTTGATGGGGATGTAGATCCTGAATGGGTGGAGAACTTAAACTCCGTGTTGGATGACAACAAACTGCTGACTCTGCCCAATGGAGAACGTCTCAGCCTGCCACCAAATGTAAAGTTTTTTGTTTTTACAAACATTTTAGCATTTCTAAATAGTTTAAATCTACTGAAAATTTGATAGCTCTGCTGCTTTTGGTAGCTGACATGCACAGGCTCTCATCACACACTGGGCACAGAGTAAAGTTAATATTGCATCAGAGCAAAGGTGATCTTATGCAATGGTCTGGTTGAATTGTTTAAAAACCCTGTGACGGGTTGGATCACAGAAACCCCCTGGGGGCTGCCATCTGATGTGCCAAGACTACTTCTGCCCCTGCTTTCCCTGCCAGCTTGGGATTCCAGCACCCTGTCTTGTTGAGCCAGACACGCCCATCTGCTCCAGCACAGACCCAGGGTCTGAACCACGTGCCCCAAAGCTGCAGACTTAATTGAAATCAACTTAAGAAGTGTTCCTGTCTTTAACACTCAGATGCCCAACTCTCAATGGGGTCCACACCCCAAATAAATCCGTTTTACCCTATATAACGCTTATGCAGGGTAAACTCATAAATTGTTCGCCCTCTATAACACTGATAGATATGCACAGCTGTTTGCCCCCACCCAAGTATTAATACATACTCTGGGTTAATTAATAAGTAAAAAGTGATTTTATTAAATACAGAAAGTAGGATTTAAGTGGTTCCAAGTAGTAACGGTAATTCACTTTGTTCTGTCTAAGTAAAATAAAATAAAACATGCAAATCTAAGCCTAATACAGTAATACAACTGAGTACAGATAAAATCTCACCCTGAAAGATGTTTCAATAAGTCTGTTTCACAGACTGGACGCCTTCCTAGTCTGGGCACAATCCTTTCCCATGGTACAGCCCTTGTTCCAGCTCAGTTGGTAGCTAGTGGATTCCTCATGATGGCTCCTCTTTTCTCTGGTCCACCCACTTTTATATATCTTTTGCATAAGGCGGGAATCCTTTGTCCCTCTGGGTTCCCACCCCCTCCCCCTTCTCAATGGACAAGCACCAGGTTAAAGATGGATTCCAGTTCAGGTGACATGATCACATGTCACTGTAAGACTTCATTACCCACTTGCCAGCACAAACGTATACAGGAAGACTTACAGGTAAAACAGAGCCATCTGCAGTCAATTGTCTTGGTTAATGGGATTCATCAAGATTCCAAACCACCATTAATAGCCCACACTTTGCATAATTACAATAGGCCCTCAGTTATATTTCATATTTCTCGTTTCAGATACAAGAGTGGTACATTTATATAAATAGGATGATCACACTCAGTAGATTATAAGCTTTGTAATGGTTTCAGAGTAGCAGCCGTGTTAGTCTGTATCCGCAAAAAGAACAAGAGTACTTGTGGCACCTTAGAGATTTGTTAGTCTCTAAGGTGCCACAAGCTTTGTAATGATACCTTACAAAAGACCTTTTGCATGAAGCATATCCCAGTTACATTAGCATATTTTCATAAAATCATATAGAGTGCAATGTCACAAACCCTTCTGTGGTTATGGAGTGTGTCATGTCAGGCTTACTTTGACCCTACCAAACTAGGAAATACTAGATCATGCATGAATGTCTAATTAGGTGTTGAATACATAAAATACCTTATGAAGTTAAGACAAAACTAATTTTTATACCATTTATTGGCTTTTGGGGAGTTTAGAGAAGCATGTTAACTGAGCTTTTACAGTAACTCCTCATTTAATGTTGTAGTTATGTTCCTGAAAAATGCTACTTTAATCGAAATGATGTTAAGCCAGTCCAATTTCCCCATAAGAATTAATGTAAATGTGGGGGAGGAGGGGTTAGCTTCCAGGGAATTTTTTTACAATTTAATACTGTATACAGCAATGATGATTGTGAAGCTTGGTTGAGGTGGTGGAGTCCGAGGGTGGGATATTTCCCAGGGAATGCCTTACTGCTAAATGATGAACTAGCACTTGGCTGAGTCCTCAAGGGTAAACACATTGTTAATGTAGCTTCACACTCTACAAGGCAGCACGAATGGAGGGAGGAGACACAGCATGGCAGGGGCTGCAAACATTCCCTGTGGAAACTGAACGTGATGATGAACTCATGCTATCCCACTGGAGCACACCACTCCCTCCACTTTCCAAAGTGCCGGGGAGGAGAGGGGTGTGTGTGTGTGTGTGTGTGAGACAGACACACCATGTGTGTGAAGTGCATTGCCCCTTTCAGTACGCTGACCCAACTCTAAGTACATTGCCTTTTTAAGTAGATCAGCAAGTTGATACAGCAGCTGCTGCCAGCAAGTTCCCTCCATCCTGAGCCCTGTCCTGTCCCCCCGTTTCCCCTGCTCTGTGGAGATGGGGTACAGGAGCGGGAGGAGGGGGACACCCTCACATCAGCACCCCTCTCTCCCTCCACCCCCACACAGCAAGCAGGAGGCTCCCGGGAGCAGCTCCAAGGCAGAGGGCAGGAGCAGCACAGGGCAGTGGGGGGAGGTATACCTGAACTGCCCAGCAATTGATAGCCTGTTGGGTGGCTGCCGCACAGGGAACTTAGGGGAGCTGATGGGGGGCTGCCGGTCCACCCTGGTTCCAAGCCCCCACCAGCTAGCTGCAACGGGCTGCTCTGGCAGCCGCCTGCTTTGTCCACTGCTTGCAGAAAAACAACATTATAAGGGAGCATTGCGCAACTTTAAACGAGCATGTTCTCTAACAGATCAGTGACGTAACAATGAAACAACGTTAACCGGGATGATAAGTGAGGAGTTACTGCAACAGATTCAGTAGAACATAAAATCTAACTTCTCTTAAATGTCTGCACTTTCTCTCTAGGTGCGTATCATGTTTGAGGTACAGGATCTGAAATACGCTACTCTGACCACAGTGTCAAGGTGCGGAATGGTCTGGTTCAGTGAAGATGTTCTAAGCACTGACATGATATTCAATAACTTCTTGGCCAGACTACGAAACATCCCTCTGGATGAAGGTGAAGAGGAAGCTCAGCGCAGGCGAAAGGGCAAAGAAGATGAAGGTGAAGCAGCAGCTTCTCCAATGTTGCAGGTATAACTTGGAATGGATTGTAATACTGTGGACTGACACCAGACCCGCTAAAAGTAGGAAGTGCCTCGAAAGCTTATCTTACAGGCTGTACTGAATATAAATAGAGAGTGAGTTAACAAAATATAACTTGCATGTTGTATTCCCCAATTAAAGTATGACACTTTGAACCCATGCTATAGACAAACTTATTTTAATCTAGTGTTATGACTTAAGACTACAAACCAAGTTCCTTGAACAATGCTAATGTCTTTACCAACAGATTCAAAGAGATGCAGCAACAATTATGCAGCCCTATTTCACATCTAATGGACTGGTGACTAAAGCTCTTGAACATGCTTTCAAGTTAGAGCATATCATGGACCTCACTAGCTTGCGCTGTCTTGGTTCATTGTTCTCTATGTTGCATCAGGCTTGCCACAATGTAGCCCAGTACAATGCAAACCATCCTGACTTCCCTATGCAGATAGATCAACTGGAGCGTTATATCCAGGTAAAGTAAATACTGTAGCAAAGTGATCTGAAAGCCTAAAGATGAACACAGTTACCAGGCTCATTGAATAGTCTCCTTGTATTTTCTTCAGCTGTCCTTCGAACACAAGTAATACTTTTTTGCATTTGTATGGACTAATCTTTCTCTTGTCTTCCATCAGAGATACCTGGTCTATGCAATACTGTGGTCACTCTCTGGAGACAGCCGTCTGAAAATGAGAGCAGAGCTGGGAGAATACATTAGGAGAATCACCACTGTACCATTGCCCACAGCACCCAACATACCCATAATTGATTATGAGGTAATAGCCTCTTGTACTTTGTATTGCTTAAAAACCTAATTCCTAAAGAACAAAACCAGAATGACACTATTTCTAAATTAACCTCTCTCAATGGGAGTAAATCAATATCTCACAAGTTAGCTCGAGGCAAGCCACGCTACATTTGATTTTTTTTTTTTATTATTTTTTTTTGCTCAGTTGGTATATAATGTACTGTGTAGTCCAAGCTGCTTCTAAACTAGTCCCATAGCATCAAATTTGCAGGTGTTAAAAGCCTAACTGAGTTAACAGATTAAAGCATGAAGTTGTGTAAAATAAGCTGCGGTTGTGATGAGAACCCCGTTAGAACATTTCTCTACTAAAGTTGTACATTAACTATATCTCTGTTCACCTAGGTGTCGATTACAGGTGAATGGGTCCCATGGCAGTCCAAGGTTCCTCAGATTGAAGTTGAGACACACAAGATTGCTGCTCCTGATGTTGTAGTACCAACCCTAGATACCGTCCGCCATGAAGCTTTGCTGTATACTTGGCTAGTGGAACACAAACCCCTAGTGCTGTGTGGCCCACCAGGTTCTGGAAAGACTATGACCCTTTTCAGTGCTCTCAGAGCCCTCCCTGATATGGAGGTAACTATTCCGTTTATATGTGCATTATTGAATAATAGCAAATTTATAACAAGTAAAAGCTGCCTACAAGGTTTACTCTAATGATTACTGCAACACCTCTCTACTTACATGGCAAAAACTTCATTGTATCAGAGCTCTTTGCCCAACTAAATGAATGTATCCTTATAACACTCTGTGAGGTAGAAACATGATTTGTAAAAGGGAGTGGAAACTGAAGTGGAAATCAGTGGGCTGGTCCACACTAGGGGCGGGATCGAACTAAGGTACTTCGACTTCAGCTACGCGAATAGCGTAGCTGAAGTCGAAGTACCTTAGTTCGAACTAACGCGACTTACCTCGCGTCCGCGCGGCGCCGCAATCGAAGTTCGCGGCTCCTACTTCGATCTCCGGTACGCCGCTCGCCCTGCAGGAGTACCGGAGTTCGAAGTAGCGCGTTCGGGGATCGATCTATCGCGTCCAGACGAGACGCGATAGATCGATCCCCGATACTTCGATGGCTACCCGCCGATCCGGGCGGGTAGTCTGGACGGGGCCAGTGACTTGCCCATAGTCACCAGGAAGATCTAGACTCTTCCTAACTGCAGGAGTCCCTTTGCTTCAAGGCCATCTGTTCTTCCTTTGTAACTAGCACCAGTAGTACTGGCTTTTTTTCACTTGTTCAGTATTAAATCAAAAGTATTTTGAGTTCAGGTGGCTGTTCCGTATAGGTATATGAGTGTTTAAACCCGTTAACAGTGATGAGAGACGGTATGTATTCTAACAAGTGGGTACAACTGGCACATAACAGACTTTGATGGCAGTCTATAAGGAATTTTACATATCTGTAGTGACCCAAATAGTTGTGTAAACAGCATCCAGTGATAAGTATCTAGTCAACCTACAGCATATAGTTTCAATCCGAAGGCCAAGTTGTAACATATATTTGTTACTGAGGAATGATAATCTACTGAAACTGTGGAGACTGTGAAGACTTTAAGATATTAAAATGTATCCAGTGTCTTCATGGATTTATCTCTTTCACCCTTTTCCTTTTTTTTTTTTTTTTAAGGTGGTTGGACTTAACTTCTCTAGTGCTACTACCCCAGAGCTACTTTTGAAAACTTTTGATCATTACTGTGAGTACAGGCGTACACCCAATGGAGTGGTGCTGGCTCCTGTGCAGCTAGGAAAGTGGCTGGTGCTGTTCTGTGACGAAATCAACTTGCCAGATATGGATAAGTATGGCACGCAGAGAGTCATATCCTTCATTAGACAGGTTTGTTTTGTTGTGAAACTAAGGATTATTATTATTATTTAATAATATTGAAACTTTCTTGTATTAAAACAATTCCCTCATTCAGATGGTGGAACATGGAGGCTTCTACCGTACATCGGATCAGACCTGGGTGAAATTAGAGAGGATTCAGTTTGTTGGAGCTTGTAACCCACCTACCGATCCTGGAAGGAAACCACTTTCACATAGGTAAATACTAGTCTGAAGCTACTAAAACTATAGTCCTGATCTGTAAAATGGAGTATCTGATGCCTTTACATTCTAATACTGGAATCCAGATTGTAGCGTCAAATATTGGTTTAAAAATACTTTGTATCCAAATGAGCTGCTCATTAATGGTCCAGCAAGCTCCTGTTGATCTTCAATAAGTCTTGGAGCACGGGAAGTTCCGAAGATTGGAAGAAAGCTACTAAAATGCCAGATTTTAAAAACGGTAGACGGGATGACCTAGATCCCAGCCAAAATAATGGAGTGACTGATACAGGACTTGATTGTTAAACAACTAAAAGAGGGCAATGTAACTAATACAAATCAACATGGGTTTATGGAAAATAGATCCTGTCAAACTAACTTTGTTGTTTTTGATGAGATTGCAAGTTTAGCTGATAAAGGTAATAGTGGTATTATAATATACTCACTTAGGTAAGGTATTTGATCTGGTACTGCATGACAATTTGATTTAAAAAAACAAACAAACTAGAATGATATAAAAGTAACATGGCACACATTAAATGGATTAAAACTGGCTAACTGATAAGTCTCAAAATGTAACTGTTAACGGGGAGCCATTATTGAATGGGCTTGTTTCCAGTAGGATTGCGCAGGGACTGGTTCTCGGCCATAATACCTTTATCGGTTACCGGGAAGAGAACAAAATAATCACTGACTGTTTGCAGAGGACCCAAAAATGGGAGGATGGTAAATAATGACGAGAACAGGTCACTGATTCACAGCAATCAGTGTCACTTGGTAAACTGGGCGCAAGCAGTTAATATGCATTTTAATAAAGCTAAATGTAAATGTATACATCTAGGAACAAAGAATGTTCACCATACTTACAGGTTGGGGAACTCTATCCTGAGAGAGGTTTGGGGATCATGGTGGATAATCAGTTGAACTTGAGCTCCCCGCTGAACATGTAACACTGTGGCCAAAAGAGCTAATGCAATCCTGGGATGCTTAAATGGAGATCACAAATAGGAATAAAGAGGCTTATTTGATCTCTGTATTTGGCACTGATGTGACCACTGCTGGAATCTGTGTCCAGTTCTGGTGCCCACAATTCAAGAAGGATGTTGACAAATTGAAGAGAGTTCAGAGAAGAGCCACAAGAATGATAAAGGATTAGAAAACCTGTTTTTATAATGATGGACTCAAAATGCTCAAGCTATTTAGTTTAACAAAGAATAGGTTAAGGAGGGACTTGATTGATCCAGCCACTGGATCATGTTATACCGTTCTTTGCTAGACTGAAGCTAGACAAATTCAGACTGGAAACAAGGCATACATTTTTAACAGTGAGAGTAATTAGCCATTGGAATAACTTAACGAGGGTGGATTCTGCATCATTCACAATTTTTAAATCGAGATAGTAGCATTTTTTTCTGAAAGATGCCCTGGGAATTATTTTGGGGAAGTTCTACCACTTGTGTTATATGGGAGATTAGACTAGATTTCTTCTGGCCTTAGAATCTATGAACAGCACAGACTGTACTCCATTCACATTCCTGTACCTCAAAGAGGACTTTGTTTTAGCCAACAGGGTGGTGGCTAATGTGAGTGCTGAACATTACTCACTTCAGAGGCTGAGAATGCTGTTGTGAAATTAATAGTTATTTTTACCCTATGAAACAAGCAGCTTGGATCAGAAACGAATCAATATGATGTGGTATTGCAGAGTACAAGTCAGTAATTGACTCTCCTACTTTGACTTTTAGTGGCTTAATTTGAGATGAAATCTCCACCAAGGATGGCAGTTGTTTTGAATATTGAAAATAGATAGGTCAGGTCTAGTCTAGCTGAGTTGGATGAAGTCTTTCCTGGTATGAACACTAAGCTCTTGGACCTCTTTCAGATTTTTACGCCACGTCCCTGTGGTGTATGTGGACTATCCTGGACCAGCTTCACTTACTCAGATATATGGAACATTCAATCGTGCAATGCTGAGGCTTATCCCATCGCTCCGCACATATGCAGAGCCTCTTACTGCTGCCATGGTAGAGTTCTACACAATGTCACAGGTAACTTGCTCTACACACTATCCCAATTTCTGCTGACTAGTCCTCTTTCCTTGTTACTATGCCACTTAGATAAATCCTAGTGCTTTTTGTCTTGGCCTGCTTACCCTGTTTTTATTAGCAGTTGTGAGATGGGGGCATGAGAAGCATTGTTTGCATGTTAATTATTGTTGCACAACTTTATCCTATTAGATGCTACACCCAGTGTTTTAAATTTTTAGGAACGGTTCACCCAGGACACACAGCCACACTACATCTATTCACCTCGTGAAATGACTCGATGGGTGAGAGGTATCTTTGAAGCCTTAAGACCATTAGAAACCTTACCTGTTGAAGGCCTTATTAGGATTTGGGCACATGAAGCCTTGCGTCTCTTCCAAGACAGGTAAAGAAACTATGGAAATAGTATTAAAAGTACAAATTGTAGAAATGAACAAAAGTTTAAGTTCATAAAATAAGTGCCACCTTCAAAGGTTTATACACAAAACCAAAATATGAAGAACAATACCTTTGTGGATTTGAAATCTAGTCCTCTAAGCTCAAGGCAAGAGAAGTGTCTGTTGGATTGCTAAGTACACCTTTACCTCGATATAACGCTGTCCTCGGGAGCCAAAAAATCTTACCGCGTTATAGGTGAAAACGCGTTATATTGAACTTGCTTTGATCCACCGGAGTGTGCAGCCCCGCCCCACCGGAGCAGTGCTTTACCGCGTTATATCCGAATTCGTGTTATATCGGGTAGCATTATATCGAGGTAGCGGTGTAGTTGCAAGTAGATAGAACTGACCCATATTTACAATAGTATTACCCTTTGCCTTAACTTGCTATTTATAGTACTTGGCATGTCCTTCACATATATCTGTTTTTAATAGGTGTTGACTGCTTGCTTGTATCTCTCTCTCTCTCTCTCTCTCTCTCTCTCTCTCTAGACTTGTGGAAGATGAGGAGAGATGTTGGACTGATGAAAACATTGATACGGTAGCTCTGAAACATTTCCCCAACATAGACAAAGAGAGAGCTATGAGCAGACCCATCTTGTACAGCAATTGGCTGTCAAAGGTAAAGAGGGGTATCTCAATAGCAGCCTTGTCATTGACAGTATCCTATTAAGAGGTGAATCTTTGCCCACCACGTCTCTTAGGCAGCACTTCTTCTAGCGTACTAAGCGTAGTCCATGCTATGATAGAATTTACCTTTGACAATAAGGATCGCTAACCATTTGGAGTTGGTAAGCAAACACATTTGATGCAGCATGCCATGATGGGTATCCAGCACATAGCAGAATCTGTCTGGGTACCAAGGGAGTAAAACTGTGAATTTGAAGGCAGAGCATATACCCAAACAGGGACTCCTCTAGAATACTGAGGGTAACAATTGCAGAAAGTATCTTGGGGTCTTTGACTAGTGCTGTTAGAAGATGTAGGTTGTCTCTTTGGTTTGTTTAACAAATAAGCCAATGGTGTCCGTAACCACACTGGCTAACTAATGACGCAAAGGAGAAGTGCCACCCACTGAGTCACAAGCTTCATTTCCTAGCGTCCTGGGTTTCCCTTGGTTTCCCAAGTGGTGTTAGTCAGATCATTGCGTAGCATGATCTGAGGTATGACCCAAGGTGGTATGATTGTGGAGTACAAGCATACTCAATCTTGTATCTGGCTGTATGCTTTCAGAACAATAAATGCCTATAGTCGTCTCATAATGAACAATGTCTGATCAATAAACTGTTCATGGACTTAGATCCCCCCCCCCCAATCCTTTATATGGCTTCAACTGTTGCAGCTGACTTCAAGAAACAATTGTGTAATGCTAATATGTGATTGTAAAGCTCGTCGCTCTGAATGTTTTAGGATTTGCTTTTCGGCGTCCAAGCAGGTATTCATAAATCTACTTCTTTGCCTGCTGGCTAAATGTGCTCCTGTCTGTTTAGACTTATGAAAATGCATTTAACATACATGCACCCAGTGTATTAGGTAACATACCTCAAACCAGTTGAGCCATATGTGTATTCAAATCAGGAATTTGCAGTGATGGTAAAAGTGCCAAGGAGGAGCACAAATATCTATCTACCTGGGAATTTTCTGGCACTTATGGAATATACTGACGTATATTGCCTCTGAAAGTAAGCAGTAGATCATTTTAAATGCCTTACATTACAGTTGCTCTGCAGACACGATGCACAAATAGAAAATGCATCAGATTTAAGTGCAGCAACTGAACTGGTGTGCAAACTAGTTTTTCAACATAAGGTGAAAGTCTGAACTATGCTGCTAAGAGGCACAGCACAGAACTCATAGCCAAGGGGGAGTGGGGTGGGGACTAAGGTAGCTTTGAGCCTTAATGGGTTGTCTAAATTGTGCAAGCCAGTTCCCAGGTACCTGCAGAAATTCTGGGCAGCACTGCTGCTGTGGCATGTAACATTACAGGCCCTACCCGTGGCACATGCTACATCAGAGTCTGAGGGGGTCCCTGTGGCGGTCATCCTCAATTCTTGATTTGGGAATTTGTGTCACTCAAGCCCCTTTATCCAGCACAAAGGGGTCCGCAGGGTGAGAATCTCTCCCTTAGTCTTAAATTCTAGGCTTAGATCTTTTGCTTACATATTGGCCTACTTATTCTAGGATTATATCCCAGTGGAACAGGAAGAGCTGAGAGACTATGTAAAAGCCAGGCTGAAAGTGTTTTATGAAGAAGAACTTGATGTGCCACTCGTGCTGTTCAATGAAGTTTTGGATCATGTGCTAAGAATTGCCCGGTAAGCTGAATTTCCAACTCCTGGGTTTGTCTAGTTTGAATTATAAAACAAATCTGTATTCAGACTTGTCCAGAATGGAGCACCAGTTTGTTCTGGTGTTCTACTTGGGAGAGGCATTCTGTAAAGGGGGCATTGCAAGGTTGGAATTGTAGCAGTAGACCGAGAAATATTGCCAATAGTCACTTCAGTGTGCACCTGAACCAGTCACCATACTAAAAAAAAAAAATACAGGTTAAGTTTGAAAAGAAAGGAGGTTTGGAAATGTGGCTAATTCACAATTTCTCAAGCAGTAAACTTACTTGAAGTACCAATCTCTTTCAGAATCTTCCGCCAGCCTCAGGGTCACTTGCTTCTCATTGGAGTTAGTGGAGCAGGGAAAACTACTCTCTCACGATTTGTGGCTTGGATGAATGGTTTAAGTGTTTACCAAATAAAGGTTGGTTTAGTTCTATCACTCAACAAAAAAATTGACTGTTAAAGCTTGCAGTTGTCTTGCAGATATTCTATCTTTCGTAAGATAAATGTAAGTCATTGTGAGGGAGGATAAGGGCTAAAAAAGATCAGTAACTATTGCTAAATCTTTATAGGTCCATAGAAAATACACAGGTGAAGACTTTGATGAAGATCTGAGAACGGTCTTAAGACGCTCTGGCTGCAAGAATGAGAAAATAGCATTTATAATGGATGAGTCAAATGTACTCGAGTCTGGATTCCTGGAGAGAATGAATACTCTTCTGGCCAATGGAGAGGTAACGTGAGTAAATCTGTGTAAAGTAGCAGTTATGCAGGGAAAATCAAGCCTTTAAGAAAAATATACTTATTTCCTGTCTTAGGTTCCTGGTCTCTTTGAAGGAGATGAATATGCCACCCTTATGACTCAATGTAAAGAGGGAGCACAGAAAGAAGGTTTAATGCTAGATTCACATGAAGAACTGTACAAATGGTTCACCAGTCAAGTTATTCGCAATCTCCATGTGGTGTTCACCATGAACCCATCTTCTGAGGGCCTGAAGGACAGAGCAGCTACTTCTCCATCTCTTTTCAACAGGTAACTAACTTACTCTGTTTGGGAACTAACCTACAACGAAGTATCTTAACACTTCAGGTCTGTCTTTTTTCTTTTTTTTTTAATTAAGAATATTGTTAATACCCTCTTGAGAAAAGAAATGTTGGAGGTTGTAATGTGTCTTGTCCTGTCTGCAGGTGTGTCTTGAACTGGTTTGGAGACTGGTCAACTGAAGCACTGTACCAAGTTGGCAAAGAGTTTACAAGCAAAATGGATCTTGAGAAGCCAAACTACATTGTGCCAGACTATATGCCAGTTGTGTACGATAAATTACGACAACCGCCATCACATAGGGAAGCTATTGTAAATAGTTGTGTATTTGTTCATCAGACCCTTCATCAGGTGTGTTCTGCCATTCTATTCGGATCTCTAATGTCATGTTCTAGTGGACTGACACAAGTTCAGTGCAACAATGTTGCCCCGTGACAGTTTTTTTAGTTTAAAAAATCTAGATATTATATAATCCTAATCTTTTACATAAAGAAACTTTTGACAAAATCCTTTTCCTTTGGAAAGGCTAACGCTCGTCTAGCAAAATGGGGAGGCAGAACTATGGCCATCACACCACGTTGCTATTTGGACTTCATCAACCATTATGTCAACTTGTTCAATGAGAAAAGGAGTGAGCTGGAGGAACAGCAGATGCATTTGAATGTTGGTCTTAGGAAGATCAAGGAAACTGTTGACCAGGTACATACCTTTAAACTTTCCTTTTTAATATAAAATTAGAGCTATTAAAACATTTTAAAACCGAGTTTGAGTCTGTACAGACTCTAATCTTACAATTCATGTCAGGTGGAAGAACTGCGTAGGGACTTGAGAATCAAGAGCCAGGAGTTGGAAGTAAAGAATGCAGCAGCTAATGACAAGCTGAAAAAAATGGTGAAGCATCAGCAAGAAGCTGAGAAGAAAAAGGTGAAATCAAAGCTTTCTTTACCCTGTGTACACGTACAGTATATTTAGAAATAATATCTTACAGGTTGCACAATCTTTCTCTTAGGTTATGAGCCAAGTCATTCAAGAGCAGCTGCACAAACAGCAAGCAGTAATTGCAGATAAGCAAATGAGTGTGAAGGAGGATCTAGACAAAGTCGAACCTGCTGTCATTGAAGCTCAGAATGGTAAGTCAACACTGACAAATAACTACAGCATGCCTTCCTTTAGGGGTTTGGGGCTGATCCAAAGGCTCTTGAAGTCAGTGGGAGTGCTTCCATTTGCTTCAGTGAACTTTGGGTCCATCCCTTTATCAGCAGTATCTTAATTTTTAGTGTGGAAGCAGTAGAAATAAAATAGTTCACTAGCACTACTGAGCTTCCAAACTTCCCATTATTGCTACTGTAGACTTGCATTCTAAGCAGTATTTTTATTAAACTTTGAGCAATAAACTGTCTTAATGGTTCACTGTTTTTTGCCAAGCTTTGCTAGATTTACTTACTATCTTTCAGTATACCAGGCCACATTAGAATAGGAACTCCTGAAACAGGAGTAGGTCAACAAACACTAGGAAATTTCTGGTGTGCAGTAGTATGGGCCACATAATCAGTCAACAGTACGCTAGCTTCCTGTGCACTTACACACCAGCTTGTTGCTCACTGTTTTCTAGACAAGCCCCTAACGTGTTCTGTTTCTGCTGGTGCTGCCTCTTAAGAGATAGCCGTGTCCAGTTCATGGAATTAGTGATTTAATAAATGCTACATAAGTATCGTGAATGGAAATACTACCTACAACTTATTTACTCAAGACTTCGTTACAATGGCTTATCAGTGGGTTGCATAAGAGGAGGAAGGACTTCTAACTCGCTATTTGCCTAGGTATACAGTCACTCGCAGTAGAGGCATAGCCTTGTTTTTAGGCTCCTTGTGAACTCAACACAGCTGCCACGTGCAAACTCTTGCTCTTGTGGTAGTGCTTGGAGGCTTCTGATAGTTCAGCATGCTCTCTCTCAAGTGAGAATACTGGTGGAGAGTTTTCAAAATGTGGAAAGCATTTGGTTTTTACAAGAAAGGTTTAATTCGTTTTAGATATGACCTGAAGCTTAAAAATCCCTCAACAATATCAATGAAGATTTGCTAATTCCTGTCTTACTATTTTGCTGTCTTTTCTTCCTTTTTCTCCCCAATCAATACTCTTCCTTTCTCCTGCTCGATCTGGCTTGACTACTGTGATTAGCTGTAAAATCAATAAAGAAGCAGCATCTGGTAGAGGTCCGTTCTATGGCCAACCCACCTGGAGCAGTGAAGCTAGCACTAGAGTCCATCTGTCTACTATTGGGTGAAAGTACAACTGACTGGAAACAGATATGTTCCATCATTATGAGGGAAAACTTCATTCCAACTATTGTAAACTTTTCTGCTGAGGAGATCAGGTGAATAACTGCAGGTACCAAGCTACTGCTGGGAATAGAAAGAAATTGTTCACAAGATTTTCACAATAGAAATCTTACTAGTAGTCACAATTGGTGGTGATAGGGTTTGGTTTTTATCTTACAAAAAGCAGAATTCATCTGATATGCGTAGGCAGAATCTCCACCTTTTAAGCGGAGAACAAAATATCAAACAGATCATCATCTTCATGAATATATGACAATCAGGGAGAAGATGTGCATCTCAGAGCTAAATTTTGCTCTTAAAATAAATTTTAAAGTATAGTCTGAGTAGCACATACTGCCATCAGAGCACTGGGGTATAGATTATTCCCAGTAATTGAACTTAAATTTCTTTCATTATTTCCCAGCAGTAGCCTTAAATCCCTGAAAATACTTTTTTGTCCCCTTAATAGCTGTGAGCTCTATAAGGAAGCAGCATCTTGTTGAAGTAAGAGCAATGGCCAACCCTCCTGCTGCAGTAAAACTGGCTTTAGAATCAATCTGTCTCTTGTTGGGTGAGGAGACAAATGACTGGAAAAAGATCAGACCAGTTATTCTCAGAGATAATTTCATCAGCAGCATTGTCAACTTTAATACTGAAGATCTAAGGTATTGGTTTTAGTTTATCTACTGTAGTAAAGGGGCAACTTCCTCTCAGTAACTCTGCGCTGACAGATTCAACACTTGCACACATGCTGTGTCAAACATAACTCTTCTTTTGCAGTGATTCCATCCGGGAAAAGATGAACAAGAATTACATGTCAAATCCAAGTTACAATTATGAAATCGTAAACCGAGCATCCTTAGCGTGTGGTCCACTGGTAAAATGGGCAATTGCACAGGTAACTCCTCTTCAGTAGATGCGCCAGTGTAGAATGCTTCAGTATTATGTTGGAAATCAAACACCTAGTGATAAGTACTAGTTCTACGGGGCTGGAAATATGCAAGGACTCAGAATCCGCAGACTTCCATCACTCAAAGATCTGTGGCATCTTGTCTAGCTTGCTATTGTAGCGGTAAAAACAGTAATTGGTCTCAAGTGAATGTGCAGAGTAAGGTGCTGAATGTTCTTGCATACCTGGTTAACTGTTCCATGATTAACAGGATCCTGCAGTACATTTCATAAGAAGTTGTATGTAAAGATTGCAACCCTACAACTTACTTTTTCAAAAGACAGTTGAAAATGTATCTGTTTTAATAATAGTGACTAATGGCTGGTCTTTTTGCTCTGTAGCCAGTTTTGTGTACGCACAGACCAGATTTTGTTGCCTGGTTTGATCTCGTTTCCCCCACCTGACAAGGGTGGGGGATGTTGTAGAGCAGTGTGATCATGTCTTATTGAGGGGAGGGCATCTAGCTCTGAAGTAATGTCAATGACAAGCACAGATGGCATCTCATCCAGCCCTATCCAAAGCCCAGGTTGGTTAGTTGTGGGTGTAGGCTTTGGCCGAGGGTTTCCGGGTGGGTTTTAGAAGCTTGAGTAGAGTGCTGTTATGGGAAAAGGGAGGGCTCCTTCAGTGGGGGCGGGAGCAGGCTAATCCCAGTGTGCAGGGAAAATGATACCCTATGGGTTAAGTACCAAATTAGTGTAAGCTTCCCTCTTCTAGCCTTCCAGACTCCTTGCAGTGTCTCTCCTGCCTTCATCCTACACTCCCTGAGAGAGAGCTCTGGCATCATGGGCAATTGTCTCTGCACTGCATGACTGAATTTGAAATTTGATCGAAATCTGGAGGCTTCCCAAAGAACATCATTCTCGCTTCAGTGAGATGAATAGTGCAGTTCACACCTCTTGGCTGTTTCAGGCCACCTGCAGACTCAGAATAGTGAATCGGTTTAAGTAGAAGACTAGAAACGTAACCTTTTTAAAATGAAAGCCTGAATACCTAAAATCCTGAGGGGTGCCCTCAATCCATAAAAAATTATACTTGCTGACTTACATGGTCCCAAGTCACATGGTAAGTTCCATTCTAGAAAGTATCTAGAACTGACTGTTCACATGTTTCACAGCTGAATTATGCTGATATGTTGAAACGAGTAGAACCTCTCCGCAATGAACTACAGAAACTGGAGGATGAAGCCAAAGACAATCAACAGAAAGCTAATGAGGAAGAACAGATGATTCGTCATCTCGAGGCCAGTATTGCTCGCTACAAGGAAGAGTATGCAGTGCTGATTTCAGAGGCTCAAGCAATTAAGGCAGACCTGGCTGCCGTTGAAGCAAAAGTGAGAATACTTAATGTACAATTTTGTCCACTTTACTGACTTTTCTTTGATGTTTCAGGGGGTGGGAATAGTGACTTTCAAACCTTCTGTATACTTTTCTAACACAGAATGCTTTAATGGCCTCTCTACACAACAGTTTGCCTTTCAATATGTTTCATCCTTTGGACTTCTTACAAAGAGCTTTGCCGACCATTGATAAACAGACCAGAGTGAGGATTGCTCTTCCAGTCACTGCCTCATGCTGGCCACCCAATTAAATTGGCAATCTGTCTGATCAGGGCTAGGCTAGCAGGTGGCATGTTACTCAAAACCAAGGAAAGCTAGCATAGGTAAAGCAAAGCCAGTCCTCTTTCACAAGCACAAAATTCACCCATTAAAATGATTAATTCTGTATGTCTCAAATGTGTTTCAGAGGAATTGTGATTACTTAATGTTTTCAACAGAGTTGAGTGTCTGCCTTTTCTCATATTTTAAAACTATCGTGCAGGGTAACTGCTATATTAATGTCCTCTTCAGACAAGACTAGTGAAGTCAGGTCAAACGGTCCATACAAATGTCCTCTTATTTTTTGGTTCCTTGAGCTGCACGGATGGAATCATAGAAATGTAGGGCTGAAAGGGAACTCGAGTCCAGCCCTCTGGGCTGCAGCAGGGTAAAATAAACCTAGTTCATCCTTGACATGTCTGTCCAATCTGTTTTTAAAAACGTCCAATGATGGGAATTTCACAACCTCCCTTGGAAGCCTATTCCAGTGCTTACCTACTCCTTATAGTATAGAAAGTTTTTCCTCCTATCTAATCTATATTTCCCTTGCTGCAGATTAAGCCCCTTACTTCTCACCCTACCTTAAATGGACATGGAGAACAATTGATCAGTCCTCTTTAGAACAGCCCTTAACGGGGAGGGGAGGGATAGCTCAGTGGTTTGAGCATTGGCCTGCTAAACCCAGGGGTGTGAGTTCAATCCTTGAGGGATCTGGGGCAAAAAAAAAAAATTGGTCCTGCTAGTGAAGGCAGGGGGCTGGACTCGATGACCCCTCAGGGTCCCTTCCAGCTCTATGAGATAGGTATATCTCCATATATTATTGCATTTTTGAAGACTTTCACCGTGGTTGTCTTTTCTCAAGGCTAAACATGCCCAGTTTTTTAACCTTTTGTTGTCCTTCTCTGGAAATTCTCCAACCTGTCCACATCTTTCCTAAAGTGTGGTGTCCAGAACTGGATACAGTAATCCAGTTGAGCCCTGATTGCTGTATAGACTGGGACCAGTACCTCCCAGGTCTTTCTTACAACACTCCTGTTAATACGTTCCATAATATTAGCCTTTTTTGCAGCTGCATCACATTGATCACTCACACTCAATTTGTGATCCGATATAACCCCCAGATCCTCTTCAGCCTAGCCAGCTAGATCCTAGCCCAGGGGTGGCCAACCTGTGGCTCCGGAGCCCCATGTGGCTCTTCAGAAGTTAATATGCGGCTCCTTGTACAGGCACCGACCCCAGGGCTGGAGCTACAGGCGCCAACTTTGCAATCTGCCGGGGAGTGCTCACTGCTCAACACCTGGCTCTGCCACAGGCCCTGCCCCCCCTCCACCCCTTCCCACCCCCTCCCCTGAGCTTGCCGTGCCCTCACTCCTCCCTCTCCTGCCCAGAGCCTCCTGCACGCCACGAAACAGCTGATCGGGAGGTGCAGGTAGGCGCTGATCTGCAGGGCTGCCAGTGGGCAGTAGGCTCTGGGAGCGGGAGGGGGGAAGGGGGAGCTCATGGGAGGCTGCTGACGTATTACTGTGGCCCTTTGGCAATGTACATGGGTAAATTTTGGCTCCTTCTCAGGCTCAGGTTGGCCACCCCTGTCCTAGCCAGCTATTCTCTGTTCTGTAGTTTTGCATTTATTCTTTTTTCCCCTTCCTGAATTTCACTTGTGGAATTCAGATCAATTCTCCAATTTGTCAAGGTTGTTTTTGAATTCTAATCCTGTTTTCCAAAATGCTTGCAACCCTTCTGTCCCTTTCCACTACCAGAACCATAAAATTCACAGCCCAAGAATACTAACAACCAAACTTCCAGAGTTGTGCATGCACTCATAGTTGTTTTCTGGACATACGTAATTCTGAAAATTTGGGTCCAAAGTCTGGTGTGTTGGGCAAACTTGTCTGTCTGTATAGATTGCAAATGCGATAATTATGGGAACCTTCATTTTGAATAAAGATATATATTATATTGACCATTCCTTAATTTCTAGGTAAACCGTAGCACCGCTCTCCTGAAGAGTCTGTCTGCTGAACGTGAAAGATGGGAGAAGACAAGTGAAACCTTCAAGAACCAGATGTCCACTATTGCAGGAGACTGTTTGCTTTCAGGAGCTTTTATTGCTTATGCTGGTTACTTTGACCAGCAGATGCGACAGAACTTGTTCACTACATGGTCCCATCACTTGCAGCAAGCAAATATCCAGGTAAAGATTGCTCCACAATTACTAATGTCATGACTACCACAGGTGTTAACATTGATTGTAATGAGTTACTGCTTCGTAAAGGGGAAATCACAAGGTGTTCACAAAAGATAAAGATCAAATTTGATCCAACTTTGGGCTCTCTTTGGGCAAGTAATAATAATGTTTTACTCTTCAGTTCCGTACAGACATTGCAAGGACAGAATACCTTTCCAATGCAGATGAGCGTCTTCGCTGGCAAGCAAGTTCTCTACCTGCAGATGACCTGTGTACAGAAAACGCTATCATGCTTAAGCGGTTTAATAGGTACTTCATTTGTACAATAAGTACAGAATGTGTGGGGATAAACTTAACAATGGATCGGTGCACAGGACTCCCACTGAAGTCAAGGGAATTTGCACACACCTATCAAAAGGAAAACTTGATTGAAACTTTATCATCAAACTGAATATAAATGCTCAGAGAATTTTGAGCACTGTCTGGTATCTACATAGTACCTATGATAGCAAATTAAATGCAAGTCTTAATCTCCTTCTCTTGTGTTTATAAGCAAAACAACTTGCATTTTTAGTGTACTTCACTATTATACCAACTTAGCTCAAACTGAAGCTGTTAGTCTGTATTGACTGAAACATTAAAGTATCCTTTTGATAATTGTATCTAGTTAGATCATTAACTATGTTATCTTCTCCAAACAATGACCATGATCCTCCATATTTCATTACATGAGCCCACATTCTCCAAAAAAGATTTAGAATATTAACTCAACCTGAGTGGACTAAATGGCTTGTATCAGAAGCCTTAAATCAGTCATATGATGGAAATATTTTTTCTCTAACTTAGGTATCCACTGATCATTGATCCTTCCGGACAAGCCACAGAGTTCATTATGAATGAATACAAGGACCGTAAGATCACTCGTACTAGCTTTTTGGATGATGCTTTCAGAAAGAACTTGGAAAGTGCATTGAGATTTGGTAACCCTCTACTCGTCCAGGTTAGTCTCTTGTTTACATAAATTAAAAAAAAATTGTGGTTACATTTCCCAGGAAGTACACTTGAAATCTTCACTTGCTGGGGCTTAGTTTTATTGCTACACTGGCAATTCTGTGCTTTTCAGGTATTGAATAAATGAAGGTCCTTGTGTAGACAATGGATCAAAATGCAGCAAAGATCATCTTCCTTACCTGTTGTTCTAACCACATTGCTCCTCCTCCTCTCCTACCATATCAAGGTCAAATTTAAAGGCCTTTCTCAGCTGTGCCCCTTGCTACTTAATAATTTGTCACCTATTGTGCCCCTTCTGATTTGACTATCCCGTCTCCTTGTCCACTCCCCTTCAGTGACTCTTTACACACCATCCCTTCTGAATTGAACAGTCCCTACACTGATCTATAATGCTCCTGTTTTAAAAAAAAAATCTTAAAACTCACTTCTATGGATGTCTACAGTGAATAGTCAGTGTTGAAATAGCTAGGTTGGAGCAGATGGGAGAAGCCAGATTGGCTTGATGAAACTACAAAAAGTAAGGCAAATGTATGCATGTATATAAAAAAGTACATTTGTCTAGCGATGGCACCTATTTCTGTAATATCCGAGCACCTCACAACACCTTAAGACAGGGGTGGCCAACCTGTGGCTCTGGAGCCACATGTGGCTCTTCAGAAGTTAATATGAGGCTCCTTGTATAGGCACCGACTCCGGGGCTGGAGCTGCAGGCGCCAATGTGCGAGGGGGTGCTTGCTGCTCAACCCCTGCCCCCACTCCGCTTAGTGCCCTCACTCCCCCCGCCCCACACAGCTGATCGGGAAGTGCTGATCAGCGGGGCTGCCAGTGGGTGGGGGGCTGCTGACATATTACTGTGGCTCTTTGGAAATGTACATTGATAAATTCTGGCTCCTTCTCAGGCTCAGGTTGGCCACCCCTGCCTTAAGAAATAAGGATATATTATCCCTATAGCACAGATGGTAAAACTGAGGCACAGATTAATTTACTTTCCAAAGGTGTCGGTCTCCATCACCCTCTTATTGCTTGTGCTCTTAAACTGTGAGGTGTTTGATGCAGGATTCAGGTCTAATATTTGTAGTAATGGGAGCATCACTTCTGATTGGGGCCTCTTGGTGCTAGTTATAATCTGATATCTACAGAATGGATTTCTTAATTTTGCTGTTTTCAAACTGGAAACGTTATTTAGGTATGTAATCCATCATCCAAAATGTCTGAATAGTACTTGATCCTAAAAATGAGCTTATTGTATGGGGAATAACATTGGACTAACAGTAGTTACATACATGACCAAATCTTCATGTGGATTACTACTAGACCTTTTCCCAAGCAGGGGGGAAAATGTGATCCAGATCAAACTTTATTCAAGCTTGTTCCAGCACAGGTCCATTTAGCTATTGTTCTGTTCATTACTCTCACAATTGTATTGCTGTTTAGGATGTGGAGAGCTATGACCCAGTTCTGAATCCTGTGCTGAATCGTGAAGTCCGGAGAACTGGAGGTCGAGTGCTTATTACCCTGGGAGACCAAGATATTGACTTGTCACCGTCCTTTGTCATCTTCCTCTCCACCAGAGATCCAACAGTAAGGAACACTTACAAATTTGTTTAGCTTTCAGCAGGGCAGAACACATATTAAGCCAACAAAATGATCCTGATATTTATTTTGATAGGTTGAATTTCCCCCGGATCTCTGCTCTCGTGTTACGTTTGTCAATTTCACAATAACTCGCAGTAGTTTACAGAGCCAGTGTCTGAATGAGGTCCTGAAAGCTGAAAGACCAGATGTTGATGAAAAACGTTCTGACCTCCTTAAACTTCAAGGTAGGTTTCTGAAAAATCAAACCATAAAAATGAGTCCTAATTAGTCAGAGAATTAGAAGAGAATAAACTTGACTGTCACTTTCTTACTAATATACAGCTATTCTTTTTATAGTTGAGGAATGTGATATTTTGGAACGTTCTGTTTCAAAGCATACAGGAGATATGACAGACAATATAGAATAAAATGTTTGGGTTATATGCAATGCATGTGATCGCAGATCTCAATTTGTTTTACTTAAGGTGAATTCCAACTGCGTTTGCAGCAGTTAGAAAAATCTCTGCTACAAGCTCTCAATGAAGTGAAGGGACATATTTTAGATGACAGAATCATAACTACTTTGGAGAACCTAAAGAAGGAAGCAGCAGAGGTCACCAGAAAAGTAGAAAAGACTGATATTGTCATGCAAGAGGTGGAGACTGTATCTCAGCAGTATTTGCCACTTTCTACAGCATGCAGTAGTATCTACTTCACAATGGAGTCACTGAAACAGGTTAGATAAAGAACCAAATTTAATCCCTTTCTTCTCACCAGAAATATTCAGTACTCTTAAATTTTTTTTCAAAGTTATGCCGTACTGTTTAAATTCCCGTTATGACTACATAAGTACATCATGAATTGCAATAACTTCAGTGTTTGTCAAACAGCAGGGCCATAAGTTCTAAACTCTCTCTCTCTCTCTCTCTCTCTCTCTCTCTCTCTCNTTTCTTGGACATCTATCATAATGTCTTGTATGAGAACCCAAATTTGAAGGGAATTACAGACCATACCCAGCGTCTCTCAATCATCACAAAAGACCTCTTCCAGGTTCAGTATTTTCCTAGACATTGTACTTAGCAAAGGTTCTTGTCCTGTGGAAATCTGATTAAGGTTCTTTATAATACAACTAACCTATTACATTTTGTTTCGCTAGGTGGCTTTCAATAGAGTAGCTCGTGGCATGCTACATCAGGATCACATAACCTTTGCTATGCTGTTGGCCAGAATTAAACTTAAAGGCACAATTGGGTAAATGTTTGAATCTTTGCTTTTTGAGATGTATCTCAGTTTTCCCATTTACTTACATGAAAGCTTTGTATTTGGTGCCTTAAGGTTAACCACTGCTTCAGTTGAAGACAGATACTTGGCTAAAATGTACTCTACTTTTAATTTAAGGGAGCCTACATATGATGCAGAATTCCAACATTTCTTAAGAGGAAAAGAAATTGTACTGAGCACAGCATCTCTCCCAAAGATCAGTGGACTTACAACAGAACAAATGGAAGCTATGATGAGATTGAGCTACCTTCCTGAGTTTAAGGACCTGGTTTCTAAGGCTCAAGCTGATGAGGCAAGTATCCTGGTTAAGCACTGTCACTGCACTACATTTAGGTTAGACCTGTGTGGGGTACTTGCATGGCCCCCATTGCTATAGTATGAGTACCTCACAATGTAGCTAACCTCACAACACTCCTATGAGGTAGGGAAGTACTGTTCCCATTTTACAATTGGGAACTGAGCCACAGACTAAGTGGCTTGCCAAGTTTACACAGGAAGACTTTGAGCAGGGATTCTAACGTGGGTTTTCCCTAGCTAGTGCCCTAACCCCGGGAACAGTCTCCCCCTCTCTGTAGAAACTAGCATATAGTTTCAAGCATTGGGTTTTATTTTACTTAAGTGGACTTCCAGTATCTTCAGTAAAATGCAGTATGTTTTTAATTTTGGTTGGGGGTTTTGCTGAAGTAAAACCCCTCATCAGTATCAAGACCTTACAGTGGTAGGCTCTGTATCCATATGTGTATAGAAAGTCCCTGTTCTGAAGATCTTACAGCTGGAATGGAATCCTAAGTGTCATGTACAATGCATCATCATGAATATTTCTTTCAATACAGCAATTCTGTATCTGGTTGGAGAGCAGTTCACCAGAACAGACTGTGCCATACATTTGGTCTGAAGAAAAACCTGCAAGTAAGTTCAGTTGCACTTTTACCCTGGCAATTGCTTTGCTACCAATTTAAGTCTTGAATAGAATAGACCTTCATTAAAGTCTTAGAACTTAGCACTTATGAAAACTGCAAGTCTGATAGATTGAAAATTGAAGTCTTCAATCCACAAAACAATTGCAGTATGAGTAATGACTGCGCAGCCTGTCTCTGACTCTACCCTACTATGTGGTCTTTGCCCCAAGAGGGGGCATTGTCTTGCTATCCCCCTCAGACTGCCCACAAAAAGGTGTCAGTTACTTGGTATCAGAATTTTTACATGAGTGCAGTTTCCTTGCAAACGTAAGTAAAAGAGGCAAATTCAAATAGTCTCTTCAAAACACTGTTAAAATTGGTTCCAGTATAGTCAGTGTGGTGCCCTGCAACAGGAACAAATTACCCTACAATCCACTGTACATAGACAGTTGAATGGACATCTGTGCCTTTTGGTCATTGCCAGCCTGGTCTAACTCAGTGCTCTGTAACAGTACTCTGTAAAAGGCTCTCTTGTTACAAGTTGCCTGACCTTGCCTGGTCTCCTGCTAGAACTATTGCTACCTCTTCCCCCCGCCTCAACTTCTGTATTAACTGAAACTAAGACAGTTCATGCTAAGTGTAGATATTTGTAGGTGGCTAGAAAGAAACTAAAGCTCTGGATTGGGAGAAAACTTAAAAGAAAACTGCCACTCTTTTGCTTAATCTTTCCCATCTGTAAGATCACATGGAACAGCACTTGCATGCAAAATTTGTTTGAAATAGGCTATGTGTAGAAAGAATAGTAAATATGGCAGGCGACCAGTTTGGCTAAACAGTGAAATCCTTGCTGATCTTAAACGCAAAAAAGAAGCTTACAAGAAGTGGAAGATTGGACAAATGACCAGGGAGGAGTATAAAAATATTGCTCAGGCATGCAGGAGTGAAATCAGGAAGGCCAAATCACACTTGGAGTTGCAGCTAGCAAGAGATGTTAAGAGTAACAAGAAGGGTTTCTTCAGGTATGTTAGCAACAAGAAGAAAGTCAAGGAAAGTGTGGGCCCCTTACTGAATGAGGGAGGCAACCTAGTGACCGAGGATGTGGAAAAAGCTAATGTACTCAATGCTTTTTTTGCCTCTGTCTTCACGAACAAGGTCAGCTCCCAGACTGCTGCACTGGGCAGCACAGTATGGGGAGAAGGTGACCAGCCCTCTGTGGAGAAAGAAGTGGTTCGGGACTATTTAGAAAAACTGGACGAGCACAAGTCCATGGGGCCGGATGCGCTGCATCCGAGGGTGCTAAAGGAGTTGGCGGATGTGATTGCAGAGCCATTGGCCATTATCTTTGAAAACTCATGGCGATCGGGGGAGGTCCCGGATGACTGGAAAAAGGCTAATGTAGTGCCCATCTTTAAAAAAGGGAAGAAGGAGGATCCGGGGAACTACAGGCCAGTCAGCCTCACCTCAGTCCCTGGAAAAATCATGGAGCAGGTCCTCAAGGAATCAATTCTGAAGCACTTAGAGGAGAGGAAAGTGATCAGGAACAGTCAGCATGGATTCACCAAGGGCAAGTCATGCCTGACTAACCTAATTGCCTTCTATGAGGAGATAACTGGGTCTGTGGATGAGGGGAAAGCAGTGGATGTGTTATTCCTTGACTTTAGCAAAGCTTTTGATACGGTCTCCCACAGTATTCTTGCCGGCAAGTTAAAGAAGTATGGGCTGGATGAATGGACTATAAGGTGGATAGAAAGCTGGCTAGATCGTCGGGCTCAACGGGTAGTGATCAACGGCTCCATGTCTAGTTGGCAGCCGGTTTCAAGCGGAGTGCCCCAAGGGTCGGTCCTGGGGCCGGTTTTGTTCAATATCTTCATTAATGATCTGGAGGATGGCGTGGACTGCACTCTCAGCAAATTTGCAGATGACACTAAACTGGGAGGAGTGGTAGATACGCTGGAGGGTAGGGATAGGATACAGAGGGACCTAGACAAATTAGAGGATTGGGCCAAAAGAAACCTGATGAGGTTCAACAAGGACAAGTGCAGAGTCCTGCACTTAGGACGGAAGAATCCCATGCACTGTTACAGACTAGGGACCGAGTGGCTAGGCAGCAGTTCTGCAGAAAAGGACCTAGGGGTTACGGTGGACGAGAAGCTGGATATGAGTCAACAGTGTGCCCTTGTTGCCAAGAAGGCTAACGGCATTTTGGGCTGTATAAGTAGGGGCATTGCCAGCAGATCGAGGGACGTGATCGTTCCCCTCTATTCGACATTGGTGAGGCCTCACCTGGAGTACTGTGTCCAGTTTTGGGCCCCACACTACAAGAAGGATGTGGAAAAATTGGAAAGAGTCCAGCGGAGGGCAACAAAAATGATTAGGGGGCTGGAGCACATGAGTTATGAGGAGAGGCTGAGGGAACTGGGATTGTTTAGTCTGCAGAAGAGAAGAATGAGGGGGGATTTGATAGCTGCTTTCAACTACCTGAAAGGGGGTTCCAAAGAGGATGGATCTAGACTGTTCTCAGTGGTACCAGATGACAGAACAAGGAGTAATGGTCTCAAGTTGCAGTGGGGGAGGTTTAGATTGGATATTAGGAAAAACTTTTTCACTAGGAGGGTGGTGAAGCACTGGAATGGGTTACCTAGGGAGGTGGTGGAATCTCCTTCCTTAGAGGTTTTTAAGGTCAGGCTTGACAAAGCCCTGGCTGGGATGATTTAGTTGGGATTAGGTCCTGCTTTGAGCAGGGGGTTGGACTAGATGACCTCCTGAGGTCCCTTCCAACCCTGATATTCTATGATTCTATGATTCTATTTATAATGAGCATTTCTTTGACACAGCTGTCTAATTGCTATAAATTGTTACTAACCAACTTTTTTTCTAAAGGGAGTATTTTAAGCTCACTTTTAGTAGCTGCTGTAAAACTCTTTGGCTATGGGATCAGAATTTGCATAAGATAAACTACACTAGTTTCCCGTAGTGCTTTTATCACTGGAGCATATAGGTTTCAAATGATAGCTAAACAGTCAGTAGATCTGGACAAAATCTTAACAAGGGATACTGTCAAGCTAAAAATTTTCTATTACAAATAACAGCTTAGTTATTTGCCTTAATAGTCTAGCATTCTTCATGTGTTTTGTATTACACAATATTGCCACACTTTAGTTGCAGATACTGCAGGAAAGTGTTTTTCTTTGCTGAAATCTCTAGAGACTTCATGGCAACACTTGTATAGGCTTTAGATTCTGTTTATGAACTCATTCCGGAAGCATCCAAAGGCCCTAATCAATTAGGGTACTGTTGTACTAGACACTGAAGAGCTTGCAACCTGAAAAGAGTACTGTGTGTAAGCCTAATAGTCACATTGATAGATTTGCCTAGGTCAGTTTAAGATAACCTTCTTGGGACAGAGTTAGTTTTGATTGTCAGATTAATTAACAGCAATTACCATTATGTGAATTTCAATCTAGAGTACTGCATTTAGCAACTTACATCTCAGTCTTTAAAAGCTGTAGTTGTTTTGCTAAGTCTTTTCTTTCTTTCTTCAATTATTTGATTAATACAGTTCAAGGATTGGGAAGGAAAGATCAAAATGTTGAGTTATGACCTGTTAAGCTTCAGGAACAAATAACACTTTTTTTCTCATTTTAGCACCTATTGGGGAGGCCATTCATCATTTACTCTTGATCCAGGCATTCCGTCCAGATCGTCTGCTGGCCATGGCACATGCCTTTGTTTCAGCAAACCTTGGCAAATCCTTTATGTCTGTTATGGAGCAGCCATTAGATCTGACACACATTGTAGATACTGAGGTAAATTATAGGAATGAAAATACTTTAAAACATGACATTGTATTGAGGGCATAAATCTCTGTTGGTGGTGGCACATCAGACTGCTCTGCCTCAGTTTGAGGTAATGGGTGTCCGTTATAGGCTTCAGCACTGAGAGAACAGTACAGTAACTCCTCACTTAACGTTGTAGTTATGTTCCTGAAAAATGCGACTTTAAGCTAAATGATGTTAAGCAAATCCAATTTCCCCATAAGAATTAATGTAAATGAGAAGGTTAGGTTCCAGGGAAATTTTTACTTACACACTTACACACTTTTAAACAAACAATTTAATACTGGTACACAGTGATGATGATTGTGAAGCTTGGTTGAGGTGGAGGAGTCAGAGGGTGGGATATTTCCCTTACTGCTAAAGGATGAACTAGCAATTGACTGAGCCCTCAAGGGTTAACTCTCTCACTCTACCAGGCAGCAGGAATGGAGGGAGATATGCGCATTCCCCTTAAGTACACTGCCTTGTTAATTAGATCAGCTTGCTGAGACCGCAGCTGCTGCAAGCTCCCTCCGTCCTGAGCCCTGGTGTGTCCCCCCGCTCTATGGAAGATGGGGTAAGCGGGGTGCAGGAGCAGGGGGGAGAGGGACACCCTGACATTAGTCCTCCTCTTCCTTCCCTCCCCCCCCACAAAGCAAGCAGGAGTCTCGGGGAGCAGCTCCAAGGCAGAGGGCAGGAGCAGCACATGGCAGTGGGGGGAGGGACAGCTGAACTGCAGGCAGCTGCTGCACAGGGAACTTAGGGGAGCAGGGAGCTGATAGTGGGATCTGATATGGGGGCTGCCAGTCCACCCTGGTTCCAAGCCCCCCCGCTAGCTGCAATGGGCTGCTCTTCCTGCAAGCAGTAGACAAAGCAGGCCGCTGCCAAATGATGTTAGAAGGGAGCATTTCACAACTTTGAACGAGCATGTTCCCTAATTGATCAGCAACGAAACAACGTTAACCAGGACGACTTTAAGTGAGGAGTTACTGTATTCCTAGGATCCTTTTTAGCTACAACTATTGCAGTATAACCCAATTTACTAGCTATGCTGAATAGTTTATTACAGTAGCATAAGGGATGAAGGGAATTTATCTTCCCGCGCAGATTTGGGGGAGGTGCATAATTATCAATATGGTTTATTCTTACAGTAATTGTGACTGTTTTGTTTAAACGTCTTGGATTGTAGGTGAAACCTAATACTCCTGTACTGATGTGTTCTGTACCTGGCTATGATGCCAGTGACCATGTTGAAGATCTTGCCACTGAACAAAACACACAGATTACCTCTATTGCTATAGGTAAGAATACATTGTCGTTAGGTTTGGCAGAACTTGACTTTCATTTTTTTATAATTTTTGACAGATACTGATGTTTGGTTTAAGAACACGTAAAGGCTTAAAATTTTCAATGGAGGGAAATCATGGGGGGAGACAATTTATTTAATGACAGATATTGAGAGTCAAAAAGTTAAAGCTTTATCACCATAAACACAAATTGTCAACATCACTTGTCAAAATATACAAAGTAAATATCCTTAAATCTGTCTTCAAGCAGCATTTTTCTTGTTTGCCTGTCTGTAAATTTTTATTATTGATTCAAATTTTCTTTTTCATCTTTGTGTGTGTGCATGGTGAAATTAACATTTACTAATTTAAAAAAAGCAAATTGTTCCAGGCATAATTATCATGTTTGTCTTATTTCTTACCACCTCATATAAACATAATTTAAGCCAATTAAGTTTCTAGAGCTAACCATAACCTTCTACCTGTAGGCTCTGCTGAAGGATTTAATCAAGCAGATAAGGCAATAAACACAGCAGTGAAATCTGGCAGGTATGTTCTGTCCCTCTTTTTATATAAGTAGAACTGTGAATAACGTGTTAGTTACTGTTCTATTACCATATTCTTGTAGGTGGGTGATGCTAAAGAATGTCCATCTGGCTCCTGGTTGGTTGATGCAGCTAGAGAAGAAGCTGCATTCTTTACAACCTCATGCTTGCTTCAGACTTTTCCTTACTATGGAGATAAATCCCAAGGTAACTGAAACCAAGTTCGGCTTCGACTGGCACAGCAAGTGGTGTGTAGTGCTGTTCCAATGTCCATTGTTACAAGAATCCCACCAACCAGGGCAGCATTCCCCATGATGGCCTTACTTTGACAGGGGAAAGGGTGCATTTTGTAATGAATCTGCAGGAGCCGAAACAAATGTCACCAAAATCCTGCCTGGTGCTTTCTAGGGTATTGCTCACTTTGTTCCTAGTAATGTCAAGTGCTTTGTAAATATCCTGTCTCCCTGCTTACGTAGGGAAGAGAAGGCTGCCTACATCTTCCCATCCTTTCCTTTTCTTAGTAGAAAGTAGGAATTGGCCCTTAGTACTTAATTCATGTTAAAGTATATGATTCTCATGTTGTAAGTCTGTACTGCTGGTAGTTTTGGCATCTTATTGCAAGAGGGAGGATACTCTGTTGCAATAAAAAACTTAGTGTAGGTTAACAAACTTGTTCAAAATATCACATTCTTCGTAGAAGAGAGCATTCTTCGGGGTATAACTTGTGTTGATGCTCTTCTGTCCTAGGTGCCGGTGAATTTGCTGCGTGCTGGTCGGATCTTTGTGTTTGAACCTCCTCCTGGTGTAAAGGCAAACATGCTGAGGACGTTCAGTAGTATTCCTGTTTCTAGAATATGCAAGGTGAGGCGATGGTTTCTGTGTAGTTATGTGGGACTCAGAAACTGAAAACTGTTTATGAAAGTTTCTTTTTAATTTCATAGCTTTCATTTGGTCTATCATACATTAAACTAATGCTATGCCTTCTGATATTACTGTAAAGCAACCAGCTTTTCAGAGGCTTTCACTTTACCCTGACTAAAACACGCATGGCATGTAAGGAAGCAATCTGTTAAGCTTTTTGTGATCTGATGCATTAAAACCTGGAGATACTGTGTTTACTAAACATTTGACATTCACCAGCACTGTAGCAAGCCAGGTTTCTTTTTTAATAAATTCTGATCACTTTGGTTTTAGTGTGGAGAAATAATGCTTTTTCTTTTTCCCATCCTAGTCTCCAAACGAACGTGCTCGTTTATATTTCCTCCTTGCCTGGTTCCATGCCATCATTCAAGAACGTTTGCGATATACTCCCCTGGGCTGGTCCAAGAAATATGAATTTGGTGAATCTGATCTGAGATCTGCCTGTGACACAATAGATACATGGCTGGATGATACAGCAAAGGTAATTGAATTTTTTGCTCTTTCATAATTTTTTAATTACAAAGTAACGTTTGGATTACTTGTGGTTACTGTTCAACGAAGGGCAGATTAATTTGAAACACTGACGAGATTAGCTGGAAGCAAGTGTAACCCTTCTGCCCATCTGAGTTGGCAGCAAAAGGGCCGGGTTCAGTATCTAGGGGTTCCGTTTCAATAACACAATGCTAAACCGGCTCGAGCCCCCACCCAGTGACCTGGGACAATTACATACCACCACCCCCGGGCGCCTCTAAGAGGCAATACTTCCCCTCTCGCAAGCACGGAGTCTGTGTGTAGCAAAGTCCTTTTAATAAAGGAAGGAAACAATGCTGCATTATGTTGGGGAAACACCACAAACAGGATTCATAACACAAACCATGAGCAAAAGACACACCCCCAAGCAAGTTTGGCAGTGTCCTTTTCCCCTCAGGGTCTTAAGTCCAGCAACCCAAAAATCCCCGAAGTTCCAAGAGTCCAACAACCCAAGAGTCTCTGTCCCTGGTCAGTGCAGCCCCAGAGTTCAAACGTTTATCTGCAGAGTGTTGCCTCCCAGCCTGGGTGGAAATGGGGGGGCGGGGGTATTAAAGGACACCTTACGTGGTCCGAGGCCAACTGCCCCACCTCTCCGTGGGGTTCTGCTGCAGCCTTCACCGCGAGCCATTCCACCAGCTGTCCTGTGAGCCACTCCAGCCATCCCACAAACTGCTCCGCCAGCTGTCCCATGAGTAACACCGCACTCAGTAATTTTAGCTCTTTAGGAATCAGAGGGGTAGCCGTGTTAGTCTGGATCTGTAAAAAGCAACAGAGAGTCCTGTGGCACCTTTAAGACTAACAGATGTATTGGAGCATAAGCTTTCGTGGGTGAATGCCCACTTCGTCAGACGCATGTAATGGAAATGTCCAGAGGCAGGTATAAATATTTATACCTGCATATTTATACCTGCCTCTGGACATTTCCATTACATGCGTCTGACGAAGTGGGCATTCACCCACGAAAGCTTATGCTCCAATACATCTGTTAGTCTTAAAGGTGCCACAGGACTCTCTGTTGCTTTTTAGCTCTTTAGTGATTTCAGCTTGTAGTAGGGGAGCCTCGGTGCTGGTGCACCATTGGACCAAAGTGAATTCAGCTCAGCAGCTTATAACTAGACATCCTAATGGAATCAAAATTAACTCTGATATTCCACAGTGGGGGGGAGGTGCAGTTGGTGTTTCAGGCCCTCAAAAGGGGCCCACACCACCAGACACACATGCCTGTCCCCAGCCTCCTTGTCTAGCGAGTTCTACTTAGTTGATGGCGAGTCCCTCTGTCATAAAACAGTTCCACTGTCCTTGATTCACATAATCAGGGTAACAACACTTTATTCTTCCTGCCCCAATAACAGAGAAACTGGGGATCCCACAGTAGCCAAAGTGACCATTTGGGCAGGCAGTCCCTCATGTTAGGCAGGGTGGGTGTGCCCATGCAAACGAGATCAGCCCCTAAAGTCCTTTTCCATGGCTCACCACCAGATGTCAGGGTAGAGCTCATCCTGACTCTGCTTACACAAGCAATATCCAAAACAAAATATCAAACTGTTTGCTTGATTTTTGGCTTTCATTAAACTGTCCAAACTCGATTTCCCTATTTTTATGGGGAATCTTGACATTCTAATTAAATTGTCTTTACTGTCAGGGCCGCCAAAACATTTCACCTGATAAGATCCCATGGTCTGCTCTGAAGACATTGATGGCACAGTCCATTTATGGAGGTCGCGTTGATAATGAATTTGATCAGCGTCTGCTAAACACTTTCCTGGAGCGTTTGTTTACCACTTTGAGCTTTGATAGTGAATTCAAACTGGCTTGCAAGGTTGATGGACATAAGGATATTCAAATGCCAGATGGAATCAGGTATTTTTTCAGCCTCAAATTTCGGTTGGTCTCACCTTAGTAGCTTGCTTTCCTTCTGAGAAGCTGGACTCTAAGTTGTATTTTTTGCATTGGTATTAAGCCAGGCAATGTATTCCTGGTAACCTATTAAAATGTGGGAGATTATGGTTAATTAACTTAGTTCAATTTACTGCCACAACTTTCACTTGCAGATGTGAAGAATTTGTCCAATGGGTTGAGTTGCTGCCAGACACACAAACCCCATCCTGGCTTGGTTTACCAAACCATGCAGAAAGAGTTCTTCTCACCACACAGGGTAAAACTTGTATTTGACGTTCTTGTGTGCTTACAGGTTATGTAAACTTCAAACTTTGTTTTTTAAATGCTCAAAATAGATAGACACAAGTATATTTTTGAGTGACACTAAATAGTAAAGTTACAAGTATCTCAATGTGTATTAACTATATCAGCCTCCACAAAATAACTAATAAATGTCTATGAATTCTTAAGGTTGAAAGTAACTTGTTTAGAATTTAATCAGTAGACAGGAAGATACTACACAAGTGAGACTGACTTTTAGTTCTAGTCCTAAGGAAGGTTACTCATGTTTAATAGTATACTTAAGAATTATTTTTAAATAAGTGGCAATCACAGAAGTGTTAAATGTAATCCACTAATGCATCTTTAAACCTTTCCTTGTACTGATATCCCAACACTTTTTTTTTTTTTTTTTGGCTCTGCTTACTTTATTCTTTGGTTCAGGTATTGATATGATCAGTAATATGCTAAAAATGCAGATGCTAGAGGATGAGGATGATCTAGCTTATGCAGAAACTGAGAAGAAGACAACTTCAGATGGGCGTCCATCCTGGATGAGAACACTGCACACCACAGCCTCCAACTGGTTCCATCTTATCCCACAAACTCTAAATCATCTTAAACAAACAGTGGAAAATATTAAGGTGATGATTAAGATTGCCAAATACATATTTTGGTCTGTAAACAAGTAGGGGTTATGCAAATGTGGGTGAGGTATCCTACTCAGATTGCATCCTGAAAATGGTCTCTCTAGATCCAAGTAGTATAGCAGACTTTGAAACAAGACATTGTTTCCTTTTCTTTGCTGTGTTTCCTTTTCTTTGCTGTAATTCAGTTTAAGAAATTATGACAGAGTAACACTTCCATTTGGTTGGGAAGGTATCATGTAGAAGAGTTTATTTATAGTCTCTTGCTTCCTAAGCCAGGGGAGCTGTAAGTGCAGCATCATACACACCACATTTCAGTTCACTTGAGTGATCAGATGAGTGTATGTTGACTCAAAGATTGTATCACTGGTTGGTCCTCATTGGAAAGATGGGTGGTAGCTAATACTGAGGCTTCTGCTAATTGGGAGTGGGGACTAATCATGAAAGGGAGCCATAAAGCTCTGAGGGCTAGTATGAGGTAGGTTGTTTTACAATCAAGAGAGTTTATGGAAAGTCTCAGTTTCTAGGTTGTTGAATAATTCAGACTTGGATTATATATTAAACTTTTCTGTTTAGATCAGGTTATGGACTTGGGCTCTGGACATAGATACAGAAAGGAATAGAAATTTGTAGTAATCAGGCCAAACTGCAGTAGGCAGCTTGTACGCTGTGGTTCCCACCTGCAGTTGGTGTCAGTAGGGAATGAAGTTCTTGCTTCAATTCCCTTAAATTACCATCGTGAGGCAGCTGCATCTTTGGGGTGGGTGGAGGAAATGACTGCACTGTAAAAAACACATTATGGTGAGACCTTAACAGTTGATGATAATACATGTGGGATTTGGGCAGCCAACTAGTGCCCTTCAGTGTTGCAGGGCTATGGTTAGTTTTCCCACCAGAAGATGCTCATCTTGTTGTTTTCCTAATTTTTCTTGCTTAAATAAGGATCCGTTGTTCCGATTCTTTGAGAGAGAAGTGAAAATGGGAGCCAAATTACTTCGGGATGTCCGTCAGGATCTTGCAGATGTGGTTCAGGTTTGTGAAGGCAAGAAGAAACAGACTGACTACTTGCGTACACTTATAAACGAATTGGTGAAAGGTATGTGACTTCAAACAGGCTTCTCTTTTTAAAATGCTTTCCCAGTAATCCTGTTACATCAGTTGATGTCTTCTCATTTCCAGCACTGACCAGTAAAAGAAACACCACTATTCTTGCCTAATACAAAATTATGAAAGTCAAAATGGTGAGGTGGTTCCTGTGACATATATGAACTGCAGTATTGCCAACCTAAGCATTCAAATAGCATGAGATTGGCTTAAAAATTTGATTATTTTTTTTCAAGTCAGTCTAGGTTTTTTGCCTTTGGGGTTCACTTGGATTGTGGTTTTTAACCTTGTGCTGCAACTGTGGGAGCTAGAAACTATTTAAGTGAAAGATGAAACTTTCATGTTACTGTCCAGGAGCTGGAGATTTAAGTAAGACATCTATATTGTGTGACTTGGAAAGGAATTGAGAGTTGGCAGCACTAAAACGGAGAGTGGTATCAAAAAGTAAGATTTTGCTGAGTTTGAAACAAACAGCCGGAGCCTGGTGTGACGGGTTTGGTCACAGAGGCCCCCTTGGGACTGTCACCTGATGTGCTGGAATTACCTCTGAACCTGTTTTCCCTGCCAGCTTGGGACTCCAGAACCTTGCCTTGTTGAGCCAGACACGCTAGCCTGCTGCAACACAGACCCAGGTCTGGTCCACGCCCCCAGAGCTGCAGATTTTAACCAAAAACTGCTCAGCAGGTCACCTATCTCCAGCACCCAGACACCCAGTTCCCAATGGGATCCAAACCCCAAATAAATCTGTTTTACTCTGTATAAAGCTTATACAGGGTAAGCTCATAAATTGTCCGCCCTCTATAACACTGAGAGAGATGCACAGCTGTTTGCTCCCCCAGGTATTAATCACATACTCTGGGTTTAATAATAAACAAAAATGATTTTATTAAGAATAAAAAGTAGGATTTAAGTGATTTCAAGTAATAACAGAAAGAACAAAGTAAGTCACCAAGCAAAACACGTAAGTCTAAGCATAATGCATTAAGAAACTGAATTAGGGTAAATTTCACCTTCAGAGATGTTCCAATAAGCTTCTTTCACAGACTAGACTCCTTCCTAGTCTGGGCCCAGTCCTTTCCCCTGGTACAGTTCTTGTTAGTTCCATCTCAGGTGGTACCTAGGGGATTTCTCATGACTGGCAGCCCCCCTTTTATAGCTTTTGCCAAAGGTGAGAATCTTTTCTCTCTCTCTCTGGGTCCCCACCCCTCCTTCTAAATGGAAAAGCACCAGGTTTAAGATGGATTCTAGTATCATGTGACATGGTCACATGTCCTGTGAGACCTCAGCCTTCATTCTTCCAGGGCTGGCCTGCACATCCCCAGGAAGGTTTGCAAGTAAACAGAGCCATTCACAACCAATTGTCCTAATCCATGGGAGCCATCAAGATTCCAAGCCACCATTAATGGCCCACACTTGACATAATTACAATAGGACTTCAGAGTAATACTTCATATTTCTAGCTTCAGAGACAAGAATGATACATTCATACAAATAGGTTGAACACACTCAGTAGATTATAAGCTTTGTAATGATACCTTACAAGAGACCTTTTGCATAAAGCATATTCAAGTTACATTATATTCACACTCATAAGCATATTTCCATAAACATATGGAGTGCAACGTTACCCCTGGTGTTATTGAACCAGTTTCAATCAAAACCTTAAGTTTTAAGCACTCGTAACAAAATTATCAGAGGAACTCCAGAAGTTACCCTGGCTTTATTTTCTCTGCTCATACATTTGGCAGTACGATGAGAAGGGGACATTTTGTACCAATACAGTGGAATACGCTGATGGTCGAGATACCAATTTAAGCAGAACTATTGTACAGTGAATTAATAAAATATTCTTTGCCTTGTGACCGGAGGATAACGGTGGTGGTATCCTGCGCAGTAACTCCTTAAAATTGGAGTCTTCCATGTTGCAAAGGCTTAATTCTAAAATAAGCTGAGATGTATTTTGCAACTTGATGTATATGCTAATGAACTTACTAATGAATGTCTTCCAGGATTTGTTAGTAAGTTGTAAGTCAGACAGTAATTTCTGTTTAAATATTGATCTTCAGAACACATTTTAGAAAACTAGGTAGCTTTCTATAATGTCATGAAACTCTGTTTTGTCTTTCAGTTTGTTTACACTTGTACTCTCTGGTCCCAGTTAGGTTAGAACCCCACTGTGCTTGGTGGTATAAAAAAATCTGTTGTAAAACACAGTAATAGCGAAGTGGCTGCCACTGAAAGGGTAAAATTGCATTTGGAAATCGTGTGTAATCCAACTCATACCCATACAGAGCTCTTACCTTGGATACGTCTTCTCTAGGTATTCTGCCTCGTAGCTGGTCTCATTACACTGTACCTGCTGGCATGACTGTTATTCAGTGGGTGTCTGACTTCAGTGAACGCATTAAACAACTACAGAATATTTCCCAGGCAGCTGCTTCTGGTGGAGCAAAAGAACTAAAGGTATCGATCTTGTGTTTTGTTGTCTTTTCTCATTAAAGGCTTTTCTGAAATTCTGAGAAATCAGTGTTACATGAGTCTGTAACTGCTTATATCTGTTTAGTGTAAAAAGTATTGAAACTCTTTAGCTAAGGAGCTTATCAGAAATCTTACCTGGACACCCCTTCAAACATGCTTGTATATTATGGTGTTCCTGAATGACTTCCTGTGTTTAAAAATTGCCATTTTCCAAACCTAGCTACAGATCATGTACACAGCATAGTTGCTGCAATGGGAAAAAACAGCTAGCCTATGCCTACACTACAGCCAGAAAAACTTTTGAAGTGATGGGCCATCTTGATTATCACTTCAAAAGTTTTTCTCCCCTTCCCTTAATTAATTAGCCTCTTACAGTTGGTATGGCTACTTCCACCTTCTCATGTTCTCTGTATGTATAAATATCTTCTTACTGTATGTTCCATTCTATGCATCTGATGAAGTGGGCTGTAGCCCACAAAAGCTTATGCTCAAATAAATGTGTTAGTCTCTAAGGTGCCACAAGTACTCCTGTTCTTTTTGCTGATAGATATGTAATTTGTTTCAAGTAAAACTGAGAAACCACTTTAGATAAAAATTTATGGTGCGACTGCAGGGTTACTTTGTTTTTAGAAAATTGTGTGTCAGGAGGCTCCTCCATCAGAGCTTGCAGTTCACACGCTCCTAGCAGATGATGTTGCCACAAGGAAAGGAGCTTTCTGACCAAAAGGGAGAAAGAAAGAGGTTAGGGTGAAGAGGAAGAGATATGGGAGGCCAAACCAATAACCTGAGGACATCAGAGAATTGATATTGTTTCTGCCACATTGGAGCCATGAGAATGAGCTTGGCACGATCCAGTTTCAGCTTGAGAATAACCTCCAGGATGATTGGAATTGGAAGTAAAAGCATACAGGAGTGCTGATTCCCAGCATCAGGTGAAAAGCATCAATCGGGGGCCTGGACTGAGACCCACACCCTCAAGAGCAAAATAGATGGCATTTCTTGTCTGTCTGGGAATTCTGACCTGTTCTTCAAAACTGCAAAGAGGTACCGAAGGACACTGGGCTTTTTAGACCACTTGTAATTCAAGGAGAAATTTTCTGCTGAGGGGATCTGCCAGGTAATTCTGGATCCCAGGTAAATGACAGGCCACAGTGATTGTTTTAGTTGATGCAACACTGCCAGAGTCTGATCACCTTTTGACACAGCACATTGGAGTATGCACCCCCATCTGTTCACATAATACATCATGTCAAGTATCAGGGGGTAGCCATGTTAGTTAGTATCCACAAAAACAACCAGGAATCCGGTGGCACCTTAGAGACTAACAGATTTATTTGGGCATAAGCTTTCGTGGGTAAAAAAGACCTCACTTCAGATACATCTGAAGAAGTGAGGTTTTTTACCCACGAAAGCTTATGTCCAAATAAATCTGTTAGGCCTGGTCTACACTACGATTTTAGTTCGAATTTAGCAGCGTTATAGCGAATTAACCTTGCCCCCGTCCACACAACGAGGCCATTTAATTCGATTTAAAGTGCTCTTAAAATCGGTTTCTGTACTCCTCTCCGACGAGGGGAGTAGCGCTGAAATCGGTATTGCCGGTTCGAATTAGGGTTAGTGTGGACGGCATTCGATGGTATTGGCCTCCGGGAGCTATACCACAGTGCACCATTGTGACCGCTCTGGACAGCAATCTAATCTCGGATGCTCTGGCCAGTTGGACAGGAAAAGACCCGCGAACTTTTGAATTTCATTTCCTGTTAGCCCAGCCTGGTGAGCACAGGTGACCACACAGAGCTGAACAGCACAGGTAGCCATGCAGTCCGACAACCGCAAAAGAGCACCAGCATGGACCACACGCGAGATACTGGATCTGATCGCTATATGGGGAGAGGATTCAGTGCTCGCAGAACTACGTTCCAAGAGACGGAATGCAAAAACTTTCAACAAGATCTCCAAGGGCATGATGGAGAGAGGCCACAATCGGGACTCCTATCAGTGCCGTATTAAGGTGAAGGAGCTCCGACAGGCCTATCAGTCTCTAAGGTGCCTATTAGTCTCTAAGGTGCCACCAGACTCCTGGTTGTTTTTATAACATCATGGTGATATTGTTAAGGATGTGCATGCTGAGTCCCTGATGTCTCTGACAAGCACTGTAGATGGCACAAAGTTCCAGGACACTGATTTGCAGAGAAGCTTCCTGTTCTGACCACAGGCCTAGAACTTTCTGTGCACTCAGGTGTGCTCCCCAGCCTATTAAGGAGGCATCAATTACAGTAGTCCTGGTTGATGGGGAGCGGGCGAAGGGAACACCCTGGCATACGTTCCCTAAACAGTTGTCCACCATAAGGAGTCCGGATAGGCAGAGGAAGTCAGACCAGTTTGTCCAACAGATGATGGTTCAGATGATAGACCAACGTCAGCCACATTTGAAGAGGACAGAGGCGTAACCTGACATATTGGACTATCTGTGTGTATGCAGCAACATGGTCTAGCAACCTCAGGCATACTTGGGCTGTGGTTGAAGGTTGAGACTGCAGTTCCAGACATAAGTGGTGAATAATGCGAAATCAGTCGGTCGGCAGAAATGCTCTCAAACTCAGTCTAGCAGGGTTGCAATGAACTCAGTACTTTGAGCTGGCATCAGTGTTGACTTCCCATTGGTTAGGATGAGACCTAAACTATCGAGTAAGCATAGTGTGAACTGAACATGAGGACTTCTTCTCTAGACTTGCCTCTCTGTACCAATCATCCAGATACAGGAAGATATGAAATCCCCTCTTCCTGAGTTATGCTGTCACCACAATCATGCAATTGATACAAACCCAGGGAGTGGAAGATAGAGCAAAAGGGAACATGGTGTACTGATTGCCGCCCCGGTGTTGGGATGCTTCAGTACCAAAGAGGAATGGGGAATTGGCACTGGTGATATTGAGCGAGACACAATCCTACCCGGTACCAGAAGAGGTGCCAGCACTGAGGTCAAGGGTGGTACTGAAGTCGACAACAGGATCTATTGTCAGGGCAATGACTGTCCCGACCCAGAGTTTGAGAACTGCTGATCTAGAAGAAATAATGCTCAGAAAACTGAGACTAAAACGTGAGGCAAGATTCACACTCAGAGCTCCGATTCAAGCCATGGGCAGTGAGAAGGAACTGAGGAGGGTCAGTGAAGTGCTGTCTTTAAATACCCAGGGGATGAATCCCAAGGCATGAGCACAGCCTCTATGGGTACTGCTAGGCAAAGTTCTCCGGCTTTGGTGCGCTGAGCACGTGCACGGAATACGCTGCATGTACTCAAAGAAGACAATACCTTATAGCACAGCCTTGTGGGAAATGTTGACACATTCGGAAATTTGTATTTCTAATTCTACTTGTATATGTGCAATAGAATTACGTACAAATACTGAACTCTTATGAAACTGCTAATTCTTTCCTATAAAACAGACTTTAGAATTCATAAAATTGTTTCTACATGTGTATGTTAGTAGGAAACCATCCCTTTGAGGGTAAATCTTCATCTGAGGACACATGCCATACATAGTTTGCAAGATGGTCCATATTTTAGTGCAACTCTTTGTTTAAAGAGATATTGAATGTAGCTAAGTGCCATTGCTATAGGTACTATAGAAACTTCTAAAACATACAATTCTTTTAATAGAACATCCACGTGTGCCTGGGTGGCTTGTTCGTACCTGAGGCTTATATTACTGCAACAAGACAATATGTGGCTCAAGCAAACAGCTGGTCCCTGGAAGAACTTTGTCTAGAAGTCAATGTTACAACTACTCAGAATGCAGTCATGGATGCTTGCAGTTTTGGAGTCACAGGTTAGCTGATGTGCTTTTTACAGGGTGGAAGGGAAGGAAATAGGTGCTATTAGCCCTTAACACTGGGAATTTTTCTTCTATAAAAATGTTGGTACGGACCATATCAAATACATCACACCAAGGGGAGTTAACAAGCACAGTGAAAGTTTGTTTGAAGTTGCACTAGAAGTAGCATTGGAAGTTTAATTTCTATCGGGGATTCTGCATTATTTAAAAACATGTTAATGGAAAACTTTGCTATGCTAGTGCATAGTGGTTGAGAATCCTTATGAATGAACATTGTCAGTAGTAGTACAATATGGATAAATGCAAATAACTAACAGTCTATATGTTAGAAGTAGCGCTCTGGTGGCTTTTTTATTCCTCCAATAGCCTTCACTGTTATCTTTTCTGGGGTATTTTTTCATCTGTATAAATTAGGTCTCCCATTTTAACAGTAGGTCTAAATATCAATGACCACACTTTAGATGGGTGAATCTACCTCTGGACTTGAAAATGGAGTGGAAAAGGAAACTTCCTTTAAATGTGCATACGCTTCCCTTTCAGGAAAGACCTCAAATGTTCATACTTCTTAACTCTTAGGTTTGAAGCTTCAGGGAGCTACATGCAGTAACAATAAACTGTCCCTTTCAAATGCTATATCAACGATATTGCCCATAACACAGCTTCGCTGGATCAAGCAGACAAATGCAGATAAAAAGGCTAATGTGGTACGTAATGTGGAGACACATGTTTTGTCATTCTGTGATTCCTTTCAGTAGTGGCTCATCAGCTTTAAATTCTACTTTCTGGTGCCCTAGAATAAAAATGAGAAAATACCTGCTTCCATTTCATTAGTCTTACATTTTGCGGTACCACAGATGTTCCTTTCCAATATGAGTTTTCAGTCTGGGGGTTACAATTCCTAGGAGTCTTGCAAACAGATCCAGTATTGCTACCACCCTCTTTCTTTGTGGCTAGCTGGGGGTATCAAGAAATTTAAACTCATGTAGCATTGGGACCTTAGAAGTGTATTATAAAAAGTACACTTTAGCCTGGCAGGTTGGGAGTTCTTTCTTAGTAGTACAGTTGATCTTGGTTGGGGGAGGATGGGCAGAGTCCAATTTGGAATGTCTCTATTCATAATTTCCAGTGGTGGGGACCTTTGCTGTCTTCCCTTTGACTTTTATCTTGCATTCAGCTGTCTTATCCACATTTTAATAAATACCTAACTTATTTTCCAGGTTACATTACCAGTTTATCTGAACTTCACCCGTGCTGATCTGATCTTCACTGTTGACTTTGAAATAGCCACCAAGGAAGATCCTTGCAGTTTCTATGAACGTGGTGTTGCAGTCCTCTGCACAGAGTAACAAAATGATGTTTTCTAACTGGTAAATAGTAGTAAAATTCAGTGTCTTTAATCTAGTCTACATTGTTAGTTTTAACCTCCAAGGCATGGTTAAGTTGTCAGAAGGATTGATGTAAAGTTGACTTGATAGAGGCTGGTGTAGTTGAAAGGTGATACTGATGATTTGAGGAAGAATTGGATGTGATTTTTAGATGGCTCTAGTTACATGTGGTAATGTTTGGTGGTTCTTACTACATTAAATAAATTCTATAGCATGATTTGTGGTTCTTTATTTCATTTCTAAAAGCATTGTTCTTGCCATGACTTGCTCTAGAGAATTACTTCCATTAATGCTTTTAAATGTTCAGAGAATGATGGTGAAACATTACCCAGGTCTTCAATAATGAATGGTGCTAACGTACTAAGAAACCAGTTTTACCATTTGTGGCACGTAACTTGCAAATCTCCTGTAACCAGAAACAAGAATGCAAAAGCCAAAATTAATTCAGTGGAACAAGTTGAAATTGAGCAAACACTGGTTTTCAAAAGGAAGGCAAAGGAGATGTCATGCCAATATTACTGTTACACGGGAGCAATGAACTGCACACATTGCTTAATCTACATGGAATAGATATGAACCACCTGCATACTTACGTGTGAACTACCCTGTACACAGAACGCTAACTTTCAGAACAGTTTCACCACCTCCAGTGATACAGTAACCAGCACAGTGGATATGTGTGAGGTAGTAACTTTCCATTAATATCAACATGCCTGCAGACACTTGAATTTAGATCCACTTGGAATTTTTTTTCAATGAATATTATTTCTACCTCTGAGAGCGGAATCATTGACATAAGCTAATAGCTCTACCACACTTTGAGGTGTCTCTCTTCTGATTGCTAAAGATATTGGTTTTATTCTATTCATTCCTTAAAGGGACACTTAAAGCTGGCAGACCCAAAAATCTGACCCACCCAACCAAATAGCAACTACTGTATAACAAAAAGCTAACATTTTAAACTCTGCTGCTCTCAAAATACATCTTTACTAGATTTTTACTTGTTTGGCTCCTTTATCTTCAGAAATTTCTAGGGCAGCAAAACAGCCTGCAATTTCTGAATACTGTGTCACTTGATCGATGTTCCTCATGCACAGAATAGTTCTGAACATGGATGTTGCCTCACATTCCTTCCAGTGAAGTGCATGACTTGCTTGTGCCTTAAAGCGTACTAGAAGGCCCCTAAGCCTTCTAAAAGCCTCATCAAATGAGACTGGTATTTGGACTGCAGAATGTTGCCACATGGAGTATCAGTCTAAACTTCCTGTGGTGTTCAGGTAATTTTAATTACTAATGCAAATTTTGTTATGCATTTGATATACAAGAGCTTTGCTGTTCTGTATTCCCATTTGGCATTTGAGACCTCTGAACTCCTGTACACAGGGAAACACGGGTCTTAGATGGGATGATCATGTGGCTGTAAGAAGTCAATGAGCCATGTTTACACAGAGGTACATATGCAAGAGTGTACTTGGGGGGAAAGCACAACCTGCGCTGTATTGGGAAACTGTAGCTCTTAGACTGATGGCACCACATGGCTTGTGAGTCTGTGGCAACAGTACAAATAGCCTGTCATTGACCAGCAGCCTGATCTTTGGAGTGGGGGTGTCTTCCATTGGGAGGGTGAGTAGTATCAGCTTTTGGTGGAGCCTCACTAAGATTCTTATGTTAGGACCTCTGAGCCCTGCTGCCTTGAGGGAGGAATGAAGAAAGTGACAGACTTAGAACAAATTACAGGGGGATGATTGAGTTTGAAACCCTTTTATGATTCAGTTGATGAGTGAGCACTACTTTAGAGATTCTAGAGCTCCAATGGAAAAAAGGCTTTGAGTTAGGTTCTGTAGGTAGTCTCTCAGCTTCCACTAAAATAGCTGAGTTGTGCATTCACACCTGCCATGATACAGAATCATAGACTTTAAGCTCAGAAGGGACCATTATGCTCATCTACTCTGGCCTGCACAACGCAGGCCACAGAATCTCACCCACCCACTCCTGTATCAAACCTGTGTCTGAGCCATTGAAGTCCTCAAATCATGGTTTAAAGACTTCAAGGTGCAGAGAATATTCTAGCAAGTGGCTCATGCCCCACGCTGCAGAGGAAGGCGAAAAAAATCCAGGGCTTCTGCCAATCTGCCCTGGAGGAAAATTTCTTCCCGACCTCAAATATGGTGATCAGCTAAACCCTGAGCATGTGGGCAAGACTCACCAGCCAGACACCCAGGAAAGAATTCTCTGTAGTAACTCAGATCCCACATCTAACATCCCATCACAAGCCATTGGGCATATTTACCGCTAGTAGTCAAAGATCGATTAATTGCCAAAATTAGGCTATCCCATTATACCAGTCCCTCCATAAACTTATCAAGCTTAGTCTTGAAGTCAGATATGTCTTTTGCCCCCACTACTCCCCTTGGAAGTCTGTTCCAGAACTTCACTCCTCTGATGGTTAGAAACCTTCGTCTAATGTCAAGTCTAAACTTCCTGATAGCCAGTTTATATCCACTTGTTCTTGTGTCCACATTGGTACTGAGTTTAAATATTTCCTCTCCCTCCCTGGTACTTATTCCTCTGATATATTTATAGAGAGCAATCATATCTCCCCTCAGCCTTCTTTTGGTTAGGCTAAACAAGCCAAGCTCTTTGAGTCTCCTTTCATATGACCGGTTTTCCATTCCTTGGATCATCCTAGGAGCCCTTCTCTGAACCTGTTCCAGTTTGAATTCATCCTTCTTAAACATGGGAGACCAGAACTGCACACAGTATTCCAGATGAGGTCTCACTAGTGCCTTGTATAACGGTACTAACACCTCCTTATCTCTACTGGAAATACCTCACCTGATGCATCCCAAGACCGCATTAGCTTTTTTCACGGCCATATCACATTGGCGGCTCATAGTCATCCTGTGATCAACCAATGCTCCGAGGTCCTTCTCCTCCTCTGTTACTTCCAACTGATGAATGCCCATCTTATAACAATAGTTCTTGTTATGAATCCCTAAATGCATGACCTTGCACTTTTCACTATTAAATTTCATCCTATTACTATTACTCCAGTTTACAAGGTTATCCAGATCTTCCTGTATGATAGCCTGGTCCTTCTCTGTATTGGCAATACCTCCCAGCTTTGTGTCATCTGCAAACTTTATTAGTACATTCCCACTTTTTGTGCCAAGATCAGTAATAAAAAGATTAAATAAGATTGGTCCCAAAACCGATCCCTGAGGAACTCCATTAGTAACCTCCCTCCAGCCTGACAATTCACCTTTCAATATGACCTGTTATAGTCTCCCCTTTAAGCAGTTCCTTATCCACCTTTCAATTTTCATATTGATCCTCATCTTTTCCAATTTAGCTAATAATTCCCCATGTGGAACCGTATCAAATGCCTTACTGAAATCGAGGTAAATTAGATCCACTGCATTTCCTTTGTCTAAAAAATCTGTTACCTTCTCAAAGAAGGAGATCGGGTTGGTTTGGCACGATCTACCTTTTGTAAAACCATGTTGTATTTTGTCCCAATTACCATTGACCTCAATGTCCTTGACTACTTTTTCCTTCAAAAAATTTTCAAGACCTTGCATACTACAGATGTCAAACTGAGAGGCCTATAGTTGCCTGGATCATATAGACCCCTAAACTACATGTTAAAGATGCTGTTGTATACTTAAACTGATCCTTGCTGTAAGTTAAATGTAGGCCTTGTATAGATAACTAATGAATTTCAGACCACTTGACAGTATATTAAAGGCTATCCACAAATTAGTTCCAAAGACCCTAAGTTTTCATAGGATGATTAAATATGGATCTTAAGGTTAGAGCTCTTCAAAACAGTTATATATGAGTAAAGATGGACCAACATTTTATATAGTCTGACCAATCTTTATCTTCTACATGGATACTATATATAGTTTCATTTTTACCACATTTATGTTATGGTTACAATTGGTATATTACAGATGTTTTTGATCTTAGTATAGACTCTGGAGAACAGGTGTCTACCCTAAAAACCACCTCCCTAACTGCCACTAGTTCCTATTTGTTTTAGCAGTCTCAGCAGGAAAGCCAAAACTGACTGAACATAGAGACAGTATCTATGACCCCTCCTCACTGGTCATCCTACAAGACAGGCCTGAGGCATAGTGGGGGTAATGCAGGGAAGCTTGTTCTCTTACCTCCAACCAAGGTCAAATACAAATAAAACACAACTTTTTCTAAAGTGGGGTGTAGTTTTGAAACCATCCAGAAAAAAATCTGTCTAAAGGAAAGAACCTGTGAACCTAGATTATTGAATTAGGTTTGGAGCCTCAGAATGAAGGAAAGAACCACTTAAGCTACAAGACAGGAGTAAGGAACTGGATGCATGGGTTGATTTTAAGTCATTTTTACACAGGTCAGTTGTGTGTGGAAGAAAGAAGCATGCCTGAAGAGGGCAAATATTAAGAATTATTATTTAGGGTAGTGCTAGAGGCAGTGAAATGGAAAATAATTTAAACAGAGGAAAAGCATCCACCCTGAAATATAGTCTCATGCAGTTGCTGAAGTAAATCAAAGGGTGGGGGAAGTTAAGACCTTTGATAACACTATTATGGATATGAAATGCAGGAGATGGAAGGTTACTTCCCTGCCCTGATTGACACATCTGGGTGTGCATGTGTCTAATGACCCTAAAAGTGAGGACCATAACTCTTTTCACTCACTGTTATCTATGTTACATGCACTTCTACTAAAATTTACAACAAAAATAATCATCAGCAAAAAGCTGAGAGATGTTTAATGCCAGCCTTGAGGGGTCATGAACAGAGCTACTGGCATCCTGAGCCCATTCCTATTCTACATGGCTGGATGGGGACTCTGAATTTTTTCTGTTTAACGTGGGGCTAGGATTTGGTAGAGGTAGACACTGCTCTATGCTATGAAGAATCCTCCAGCATTTTAAGCGTAAATGTTTACCACACACTGTGGGGGGGTTTCAGACCTTATGCCCCAGCTTTGGACTTTGGCAGGTTGAAGGGATGGACCATGAGGTCCAGATTTCAACAGTGTTTATTCACTGTCTCCAGTAGCAGCTTTCCGCTTACTCGCAGTTGTAGAAATCTATCCCAGTGAGCTAGAGCATAAAAGTCTTTCCACCTCTAATTTGTCTGAGATGAAATCTAGAGAGCAAAGTTAACTGTGTCCAAAAGTTTTTACATAAGAATTAAAAACATTGAGGAATTTAGAAAAAAATTGATGCATCACTGCCTAAAGAACAAAGCTTATGCTGCTATGGAGATACTCTATAGATGTAGTGGGAGGCACTAGCCTAGTGCCAGTTTAGTATAGGCTTTGGGCTACTGAATCAGTTGTAGTAAAATAATTAACATCGTTGGTGTTTCCAAACAACACTGGAGCCTAACGGTCTCGTTTTATAGTTACATTGCCATTGATTGTCATGCCAGGGAAGAAAAATTGAGCAGAAGCATTTTTATTCCCAGCAAATTTCAGCATACAAGAGGGTCATCCTCCAGCACATCAAAGCTGTAAGTAACTTAGTTTTCCTTAAGCACAAGAGTTTACTAAAAGAAACTAAACCTTCAACATGCTCTCTTGCTTCCATTCTGAACTTGGTGAACACAAATGAAATGATTTTACATTGTAGCCACTCATTAAATGTTAAGTATTCTTACCTCTCTTCCACTATGGAAAGCCATACTAGCAACATACATGCTCTAGCATACTAGTGAGTCTTTGGAGGATTTTTAAGTAAGGTGGAACTTTCATGAACTTAAGACACAAAGGTTCTAACTGATGACGTTCAATAGAACACTTGATGTAGGTTTATTTTATGTTTCACTTGCCCCACTTCTCATCTCCACCTTGAGAAAATTCAGTTAAGAAAGCGCAATAAAGTTCAGGCTTAGTGTAAAGTAGTTTATTTCAATTGTAATAAAACACAGGTTATATACTGGGATAGTAAATTTGAAAAGAAGTTTAAACAAACATCCCTGTGACTCTAGATGGTGCTGCAACAAAATACCCTTCTCTCACTCTTCCTGCTAAGAGGCAAGTCCCACACCTCTACATTTGTTCAGTAGCAGACAGTTTTACTAGTGCTGAGCAAAGGGGCTCATGAAGCCCTTTCTCCTTCTCTAGATTACTCCAAAAATCTACCCCATACCATATGGAGGGGAAGGCAAAAAGAGGTAGCCCCTGCTAATTAAAACTTATTTATTCTCTGGGTCCTGATCATTCTGTGTAGCAGCTGGGTTTGAGAAAGAGCATTCTCATAAAGGAAGAATAAAACCCCCTCATTGTAGAAGAACTTCAACGGTTAGTATTAACATTATAATATCACATTGGCATGCACAGTGCTGGAGAGAAGGTTAGAGAAACAGGCTCTATTAGAGTTCATTGTCAACACTGAATAAAAGGGAAAGTCAGTTTGACCCTGCAAAATGAAAGTTGATGAGCATTATCTGCTCCCACAAACTTCTTATTTGTGCGATTGGAGTTATTTTGGCAGTTCTCCAAGGGTGAACCTGCAAGTGACCATTCACAATGGGAACAAAGCAGCTGCAGGAAGCAGGCACAGGTCTCGCTGAAGATGGTGCAGTCACTGTGAAGGTGAAACAATATGATGAGTGCTACTTATTCTGCATTTACAGAATTACCAACACTACTTCAGTTTAGTTATTGTGATGCTATGCATTTCTCCAACCACCCTTTCATGAGAAGGCCTGACCCCTGCAGCAATAGCATAGGCATGTATACAATAAGGCATAGTATCTGCTGTAGCTTATTGCTTAAAGAAATGCATAATTACTTGGCCACAGGTGCAGGAGAAGGACAGGACTGAAGGTAGAGTACTGTATGTTGGATGGGATCAGGTTTGATCACAACTACTGGTACAGCTCTATATTAGCTCCAAAGTCCCCTACACAAGCATTAATGTTCTGTAGGGTACTGCTAGACCTAGTTGACATTTTGTAGTCTTATACTATAGTAAATGAGAGATATATGTTTAAACAGAGGGAATTCCAGATCATAATTAGCCTATATGTACCTTAGATTAGGTTGCACGCAGTTTCTTTCTTCTTAGCTTTTCACCAATACCCTCTAGAAATGGAAGCCCTAGTTTTCTTTTGATTGATTGGTCACACATTGTATTTTCACCATCAGGCTTTTCTAACATGGGTTGTTGCAGAGTAGTGGTGACTGGGCTTTCTAGGACTCCAGCATATTTTGAAGGATCACCACTCACGAATAAGGAACAGTCAGATGTCAGCCACATTGCAGAGGCAAGTACTCCAGAGGTTCTGGACAGTTCACATGGCCTGGCAAGTCTTACTGGAACATCACTTTTCTCTTTAGTGATAACTTCCATCTGTATTTTAAGGTCACTTACTGGCTGCATATAGACATCACAGATTTCTGTTACTGGGGAGACCCAATTTGAAGACATATGTAGGGACTCTCTGTTTTCAGAAGAGTAAATGTCTTCCACCATCTCTGGCAAATTGTGCACCAAAGGTGTAACTCTGTTATAGTTTATATCATTAAGAGAATTCAAACTACAATCTGAGTGGGTTGATGCATCTTCTGAATCACCATCATATGGATCTAAAAACTAAAACAAATAGGTCCAAATAAAGCAGATCACTATATTATCCATTACACCTTTCTTGACATTTCTCTGGAAAAAAGTTTGGTAACCATCCAGCTTCCCCTACAACCATTCATTGCTGCAATACTAAGAGATCACACTAGAAAATCATAAGTAACAGCATCATTTAGAATCAACATCCACCCACTCCACAACTTGAACAACGGTTTATTTTTAAGGAAATTTAAACAAGGCTGCTACATAATGAAATGGCAGAAGTGTGTAAACCTACCTGAAGTAGTGTGTCCCTTGCTTTCTTGAAGACTCCTTCAGTAAGCGTGCTAGGCAGGCCCTGTTTAAGGAAGTATTCCCATCAGACATACATATTTACAAATGGTTTCATACATGGTTGCCACAAGTTCTTTCTGGATGTTTTTATGTAGAGAGCAGAGATATCCAATGCTAGTTAGAACAAAAACTGAATTCCAAGAGATGTTCTTTCAAGTGCTCTGACTAGACTCTTGCAGAAATTTTTAAACACAAAAGAAAGTGAAGTACCATTTAAAGAAAATTATCTAAGCCACTTTAACTGTGGGTGTTTGTACTGTTTTTGTTTTTTTTTTGTACAGAATAGATTTGAGGGAATGAAGTGGAGAAAGGCAAGTTTCAGGGCTATAAAATACATAGGAGAAGCTAGAAACTATACATCCTCTTTCCTTTTATCTCACGTGTGAGCTGCTCCAGAACATTAAATACTGCTGCCACCTATGAGTTTTGATATTTTTATTGAAGCCAGATCAGTTAAATCAAGTCCAAACAATCATTTCAGTGATAAGCAAGTTGCATCTCTAGCTCCTGTGTGCATAATATGAACTTGTGCAGACCCAAGCAAACAATTAGGTATGTTCCTGAAGAAAGTCTGTTTGTTAAACTGATTTTTCTCCACTGGTGTTTATAGTGTTCAGTCATTTTAAAAACTAATACTGTCAGCAAGAATTTTATTTCACAGGTAAGCTCATACACCCTAGACAATCTTCAGTCTCTCCTTGGTCTAATTCTGTCAGCCACTACTGCAGACTAGACTCCACTGAGGAGCTGTCACTATTATTCTTCCTCTCAGCAGCTCAAACAGACAAGCCTTCGCCTGCAAAGCATTAGTACCTGTTAGTCTCTATGAAAGAAACCCATCACAGAAAGCCATAAGAACGGCCATACTGCGTTAGACCAAAGGTCCATCTAGCCCAGTATCCTGTCTTCCGACAGTGGCCAATGCCAGGTGCCCCAGAGGGAATGAACAGAACAGGTAATCATCAAGTGATCCGTCCTGTCGCCCATTCCCAGCTTCTGGCAAACAGGCTAGGGACACCATCCCTTCCCATCCTGGCTAATAGCCGTTGATGGACCTATCCTCCATGAATTTATCCAGTTGTTTTTTTAACCCTTTTATAGTCTTGGCCTTCACAACATCCTCTGGCAAGGCGTTCCACAGGTTGACTGTGAGTTGTGTGAAAAAATACTTCCTTTTGTTTGTTTTAAACCTGCTGCCTATTAATTTCATTTGGTGGAGCCTAGTTCTTGTGTTATAAGGAGGAGTAAATAATACTTCCTTATTTACTTTCTCCACACCAGTCATGATTTTATAGATCTCTATCATATCCCCCTTTAGTCGTCTCTTTTCCAAGCTGAAAAATCCCAGTCTTATTAATCTCTCCTCAAACGGCAGCCGTTCCATACCCCTAATAATTTTTGTTGCCCTTTTCTGAACTTTTTCCAAGTCCAATATATCTTTTTTGAGATGGGGCGACCACATCTGCATGCAGTAATCAAGATGTGAGCATACCATGGATTTATATAGAGGCAATATGATATTTTCTGTCTTATCTATCCCTTTCTTAATGATTCCCAACATTCTGTTCGCTTTTTTGACTGCCACTGCACATTGAGTGAATGTTTTCAGAGAAGTCTCTTCTAAAGTCCCACCTATTTAGGCCTGGAGAGGAGTTCAGACCTTTGAAACCCTATTCTGAAAAATTTTACCTCAAAATTCCTATCAAAGCCTGTTTGTGACTTTTAGCTGATTTTGGCACCAACAATTCTTGTTTTGATTTGGGTACTCTGAGTTACTGAAAAAAGGTGGGGAAACATAGAAATATCAAAGAGGAAATGCACTTTCTGCTCCAATGAAGGTGTGCAAATCCTCTTAAGTAGGCAACCATGTCTGCCTCAGCCATCCCTATCATCATCCATGGCCCAAACCGTGGGCTTCCCTGGTTCTCAATGGAAGCAGTCACAGATGACTGCATAGAAGAGGGGCTTTTGTATCTTCTGCTCTCAAAGAGAGAAGTCATCTACCTCTGGTCAGATTCTTGGTAGAACTCCTCATTTCTGCCTCCTCCCAGTCTCTCCTCTCAGCAACCCTCCACAGAGCATGGGGAAGGGGTGACAGACTGCAGCAAGACACCTACTACATCTCCAGACAACAGAGGGGGCAATATTTACCTGGTGGATCTTTACAGTTAGATTCTGGAGTTTTATACCCACAGATAAATATTCACACCATCACAACACAGGATTTAGTGTTTTCTTTATCTTGTACCCATCAGGGTAATAGGTGGAAATGTTCTTTGCAGAATGACAGAAATTTGGGGCAACTGTTGCCAGCAAGTGGGAAAGTCAAATCCACTCTTTACTGCACTCCGTTGATGACAAGAATATGAATTGGAAGCACATAATGCAGATAATTCTTGCATTAACTCTACAACATGCTGGAGCCCAGCTGCACAAGAGTTGAGCTATTAAGGGAAAAAACAGTCACCCCCTCAGAGACAACCCAGTTCAGCTGTAAGTACCTTATAACAGAGAAACTCTAGTACCACATTCAGCTCCCCAAACATTCACTATTGTCAATACCCCACCCCGCTCCCCAAGTCAGCCATTCCAGAAAAAAAAACCAACAACAAGAGGATGCTCTGAAGGGAAAACAATGGTGGCTGTGAAGACAGCCTTCTCTCCCCTCTAGAGTCTGCAGGAGGGTGGACAGGGAATGAGCACAGCCAACATGCTGTGAGAGAGAGTCCCCTGACATTGTTTCATACAGTCAGAGAGGAGAACCCCAGCCCCCAGGAAATCAAGCAGCAAAAGAAATTACCTCATTATTGGATTCAGATTCTGACTCTGTACTGGACTCCACTGTGCATTTTCGCTGTAGAGAAGGGGGAACAACCAGATGTTTGTAAATATAAAACAGCACAAGGTTTATTTTGAAGTCGACATAAATAGGACATTCTCCAATATACTTAGGAAGTTTGCTGATGCTGTATTTTTCTAAACTTCCATTACACAAAGATAACGTCTGAAAAACCTCAAATTTTCAGAAAATAAATCTGTGCTGACCTAAGAAATTTCAGGTCATGGGGATTGATTTTTTTTTTTAAGTCATAGCAGAAAGAGTGGTTCAGAGCCTGCAACAGAAACAGCACTTTCAGCTTTGTTAACTTGATTTTAGTTTGGCCATTATTTTAAATTGCATCCAAGTTATAAAAGAGGAGTTAGTGTTTATGGCAGTGTAACCACAGATAAATAGCTAAACTACATCTACACCCACGGCCACAGCTTTTCCAGAGGATACTGTATGTCTTCTGTATTTACTCAAAACTACAAAATGTAAGGGTTTTTCCATGCTGCAGGTGGTAACACAGGAGTTAAATCAGAAGCAGTTTCCTCCCATTCTCATTACCTTGCAGGTGAATCAGTTTGTGTCAATTTACCAACACAGACAATTAGCCACATATGCTCATTAGGCAGCCTTTTCCAACTTAGCTATTTAGTCTGAAATCTTAGGCTAGAGAATCATACATGTATAGGAAAGGCCAATAAATTAAAGAGAAATTTTACCATGTATTTGTGTGCTAGTCTCTCTACATAGTCTGAACTTTTATCAGAATCCATCAGATCACAGGAGTCTACCACAAAGGAGGGAAAGACAAGTTGAATTAGAAAAGCATTTCTAATAGAGGTTACCCAGACATGGCAACTCCCCTAATACTAGAAACACATCTATCCACCACATTAACAATTGCATTTTAAGTTAAATATTTAATAAAGTTTGGCTTCTACAGCTTAAAAGCAGTGAGCATCCACAAATCTCATACCCTCATATCTTACCAAAAGGATGGCTCAAGGAAAAAATTTAGGACATTCAATATTTAATCATCCTGTTATGAGAAAGAAAAGACACACAGACTGTCATTTTGTGCAACTGGAAAGTGGAGAAAAACTTGCATTAACCCAGGGAGCCGGATAAGACAGAAGGCATTTCACTTCCCCAAGTGAACTCTTCAGTCAGGCTCAAGTAAAGCCATGTTTAGAATTAGCTGTAACTCATGTTTTCAGCCCACTCTAGCTTATGAATGCGAGGTACTGCACTTTTATAGGACATTTCTAGCACACTGGCAGGAAATGCAATCAAGAAATCATTTTTATATAAAACTGCAATAAACTGATTAATATTTACTAGTACCATTGCTCTAGTAGGCAGAATAAACTGCTTGACTGTGTATCCTGTTAATAGCAATATGGACTTGCCTTTAGGGAAAGGGGGTGTTAGGGAAGCTACACTGTTCTGCTTCTATCCCCACTATCACTATAACTCCATTTTCCAGGATCATCCTAACCCCATCCATACCTGCTCTGGGTTGTCCACCCCAGCCCTTCTTCCTTCTCCTTTGCCTTTTCTCTGCTGAAGCCATTCTGCTCCAAGCAGCCTCAGCCTGCTCCTGTTTTATAGGCATGATTTCTCCACGCCCTTCTGCCCTGCCCCTCCCCTCCTTAATGCTTCATCTACTTTTCCCCACCACCCTTAAATTCCAGAAACAAATTTTCATCAGAATTATTCAGGAAACACACAGTGATTTGATCCTGAAAGAGCCATCTCCTTTCTCAACCCTCTTGCATATCACAGCTTTCCTCTACCTCTCCATCAGTTTCCATATACAAAGAGAAAAACTGTACCTCAACCTAAATTGCCTTTAAGATAGAATAAGCTGAAGCAATGAAAAGGGGAAAAAATTAAGTCTTTCTATGAGACCACAAAGTGGGTGTGTCACTGGTAAAGGCTGGAGACCCTGCTTTTGAAAATGGCTACTGGAGACAGAAAACCCCGGTAATAACCAGATGAAGTACACAGAAAATAAAAGGCATCACAGTTTCATATTTACATGCATCACACTTCTTCCCTGTATGTTTTTAATATAAGCTCAGTTTTCAGGAAATCTGCACAGATAGAAAGTCTGGGTTGGGCACATTATGCTTTCTAAGAGCTTTTATTAAGTCCTTGAAATCTATCCCAGCTGATTGCCTAAGTACTGCACACCTCTCTCATTAGTGTTAGGAAAATAGATTGTTTTTCTTGCCACTGTTTTCTACAACATTTGCATGACCCATATTTTGCAAAAAGTTCAGCAAAGGAGACCCATGTACCCCTGTGGAACCTCACTGCAGGATCAGGGCACAAGTCTCTTCAAATATATTTCAGATTCTTGTTCGTTCTCACTAGATAGGAAACTTGCCTTAGAGTAGTTTCTTCACTTTGTGTCACACTCTGGATGGGATCCACAAAGGGACTTAGGCATTGCAACGCTGAACATCACCGCACCCAACTTTCAGGTGTCTAGAAAATCACAGGAACAACACTGTGATCCACAAAACCAAGTTAGGCACGTTGGCTCCCTACACCATGAATGGGGAGAGACAGGCACCCTAGGAATGCAAACCACAAAAGCCAGGAAGCTTGTTTGGGAGCCGCCTAAACCAACCAATGGGAAATGCCAACAAAAGGGGTTGCCCCGCCCCTCTCTCAGAGCAGGGCCGGCTCTAAGCACCAGCAAACCAAGCAGCTGCTTGGGGCAGCACATTTGCAGGGGGCGGCATTCGGGCCATCCTTGTTTGTTTGTTTTTTTAACTCACTTCTTCCCCTCTCACAACCCTGCAGAAGCGGAGCCACGGAGCAGCTGGGGATCCAGCATGGGAGCTGAGAACCCACGGGACCCTGGGAGCTGTAGTTCCTTGGCTAGCTCCCTGCCTAGAGAGCCAGCCCTGGAGCAGGGAAAGAACTACATTTCCCAGCAATCCCTTGGCCGCTATCAACAGGAAAGGGAGGGGGAAGGAGTGACGTAGCTGAGCCATGCTGTAGCTTGCTGTGAGTTGAAAGGGGTGGCCCTGTGAATGGGGAACAAGTGTGCCCAGCCCAAGGGGTAGGCGGCTTTGGTGCAGAGATCCCCTTCAGAAGACTTCCCCAGACTGGATTAGGGATACTGGTGTAACCTCACCTTGCAGCCCCCAAAGAAGGAACTGGGTGGACTAAATGGACAATGTACCTCTGTATCTGAAGCCTAGCAAGGGAGGTACGTGGATCCCACTAGAATTTAAAATGAAAACTGAAAGAGGGGAAGCTCTACTAGAGGACTTGGGCAGCTTTAGATACAGTACCAGGCACGTAGGAGGATTTCCACTTCTGAACCATGGAAGCAGAAATTGGCTTTTCCTTTCTAGATTTAGCTAATATTCAGAAAGGGAATCTAGCACCTGCCCTCCAGATTTGAACACCCTCAAAATTCAGGAGTGCTCACGCTCAATTTGGGCAGCTGTTACTTCATTTCTCCCAAATCAAATATACTGATCCACTGTAACTTGCTGTAGATAAAGTAGGATAAAATTGAGCAAGAAACGCTTCCCAGTGGTTATTAGGACTGGAATTGCTATTTTCAACAGCCATTGCTTTTTTTTTTTTTAGTTTTATTTGTTTAAAAGGAAGACAGTGATATTGCATTGGCAAATTCCCCATAGAAACAAAGAGTGGAGCAAAAGAATAATAAAGGCACCTCAACTGTTCCTCATTTATGTAGGACTGTCTTATAATATGCATCCAGATATCCTCCAATCACACAAGCTGAAAATTGTTTCACTTTACTGCAGTTCTGTAACTATATGGGAACCAATCCTGTCTGTGTTCTGTGCACATCCAAAATTCCTGCTGAATGACCCGCCCTGGGAGCGAGTTACCAGTGACCCAGGGCTGGGACAGCAGGAGGGTGCAGGTTGGGGGGGAGAGCCCAGGGCTGGGGCAGCAGGGGGGNAGAGCTGTGTAAGTCCAGGCTCTAGGGAGGCACCTAGCTCTGCTAGTGATCCACAAATGGGCACCTGCTGCCTGGAGCCATTGTGGATAAGTAATGAAGAGTGGCAGAGCAGGGGGACTGGACCCAGGAACTCCCACGCCCAGGTGGATGCCCTAACCATTAGGATACTGAGTCCTTCCTGCTCCTCGGCCCAATGACTGTTTAAGCATTTATCGACCGAGGATTCAACAGGAGAGGCTGAGGGAGCCCCACACTGGCCTGTCCCGTAGCTCGGTGCTTAAAGCCCTCTCCTGTGAGGGGGGAGCCCTTTATTCAAATCCTTTCTACCCATATGGCAGAGAGGGGGAAATTGAACCTGAGTCTCCCATATCCCAGCTGAGGGCTCTAACCACTGGGCTACGTGTTATAAAGTGAAGGGTAGCGCCTCCACCTCTGGATTTTGACTGGGCTCTGAGCACACCTATCAGAGCAGGCTCCACACATGAATGCCCATCTTCCAGGGCACCAACTTTCCTATGTGCCAGGGGGTGCTCGACCTCTACCCCAGGCTCTGCCCCCACTCCACCCCTTCCCCCAAGGCCCCACTCCCACCCTGCCTCTTCATGCCCCCACCACTCCTCTTCTGGCCCCGCCTTTTCCCACCCCACTCCTCCCGGAGAGTGCCGTACCCTCGCTCCTTCCCCAACCCCAGCTCCTCCTGCATGCCAAGAAACAGCTGATCGTGGTGGGCGGGAGGTACTGGGAAGGAGGGGGAGGTGCTGATCGGCAAGGCCAGCCAGCAGGCAGGAGGCACTGGGGGGAGGGGGGACCTGATAGGGGGGCTGCCAGTGGGTGCTCAGCCGCCACCCTTTTTTTCCTATGGGTTCTCCAGCCCCGGAGCACCGATGGAGTTGGCACCTATGCCATCTTCCCCTGGTTCATGGATCACTTGGGAGCTTAGGTGGGAGACAGGCATCCAGTCACCTAGCAGGAGNCTGGACCCAGGAACTCCCACGCCCAGGTGGATGCCCTAACCATTAGGATACTGAGTCCTTCCTGCTCCTCGGCCCAATGACTGTTTAAGCATTTATCGACCGAGGATTCAACAGGAGAGGCTGAGGGAGCCCCACACTGGCCTGTCCCGTAGCTCGGTGCTTAAAGCCCTCTCCTGTGAGGGGGGAGCCCTTTATTCAAATCCTTTCTACCCATATGGCAGAGAGGGGGAAATTGAACCTGAGTCTCCCATATCCCAGCTGAGGGCTCTAACCACTGGGCTACGTGTTATAAAGTGAAGGGTAGCGCCTCCACCTCTGGATTTTGACTGGGCTCTGAGCACACCTATCAGAGCAGGCTCCACACATGAATGCCCATCTTCCAGGGCACCAACTTTCCTATGTGCCAGGGGGTGCTCGACCTCTACCCCAGGCTCTGCCCCCACTCCACCCCTTCCCCCAAGGCCCCACTCCCACCCTGCCTCTTCATGCCCCCACCACTCCTCTTCTGGCCCCGCCTTTTCCCACCCCACTCCTCCCGGAGAGTGCCGTACCCTCGCTCCTTCCCCAACCCCAGCTCCTCCTGCATGCCAAGAAACAGCTGATCGTGGTGGGCGGGAGGTACTGGGAAGGAGGGGGAGGTGCTGATCGGCAAGGCCAGCCAGCAGGCAGGAGGCACTGGGGGGAGGGGGGACCTGATAGGGGGGCTGCCAGTGGGTGCTCAGCCGCCACCCTTTTTTTCCTATGGGTTCTCCAGCCCCGGAGCACCGATGGAGTTGGCACCTATGCCATCTTCCCCTGGTTCATGGATCACTTGGGAGCTTAGGTGGGAGACAGGCATCCAGTCACCTAGCAGGAGGCAGCAGTGCACATGCCCAGAGGCAGAAACACAGGCATCTGGGGAACTTTTACTCTGGAAAATTTAGGCCTGCAGGGTTGGGCAGGAGTTCTGTAGATCACAGTGAAGCCCAAATGGGACAGGGGTGCTTCAGTACTTTCCTGGATCCCACCCTCTGGACCCATCAGCTGACTCTGCTTTTGAAAATGGCTGCTGCTGAATTTAAAGGGGAAGCTCACAGAAAAAGAAAACCAGTCACATAGCTATATACACCATGCCACTTTTCTAATTCCTTGTACTCCTTTCTTCTTTTCTTCCTTCTACCCAGCTTCCCCTCCACCTTCCAATTCCCTTTTCCAATTGACCTCCAGCTACCTTCCTCTCTTCTCACTGCCTCTATCTCTCTTCTTCCTCCTATACCTTTCTTTTCTGTCTCCATTTTCTTTTTCCCCTTCTCCAGTGGTTAGGGATTGGATTGATGGTTCTTTTGCACCTCTAGATTCTCTGACTACTTTCACAAGAGCATAGAGATCAGTGGGATAGGAGAAGCAATAACAAGGATGGAGCAGCTACAGAGCAGCCTTCACAGGACTTACATACCCAAATTTGGCTCAAGGCTGGGATATGGGAGCTAAAACATGCCATGGTAAGTGCTTTGACCTACAGCTGATTTCAATACCTTTGTAATTACAACTATTCTTCTTTCAGTCATGCAGCTCTGTGTGAAAATGTTTATCTGAATCTCACAAGATCTGTCTACAGTAGGTAGCTAATCTATTGTGAAAACAGTTGTCAGCAACTGGTCCGTGTGAACTGGTGCTTTAAAAAGTCCTAATTGCAAGTGTTGAGGGGTCAAAACTGAAATAAAAAAGTGTGGTTGAGTCATGGCAGAAGCAGTGCAGAGCAGGATTTTGTTTTGCCAACTAAGCAGAAAGAAGGGCTAGAAGGGATATACAGGCACAGAAACACTCTGTATAGCTGCACCAAAAATTATGGCAGTAATAAGATTGAAACAATCACTTACTGTTGTTGTGTATTTGGTTGTTGTGGTAATAGAACCTTGTGTTGCTATGGCAATTGAGTTAGATTATTAGGGGATAGCCCAGCCAGCTTCGGCTGGGCTGTTGGAAATAAATGGCTGCGGCAAGGTTTACAGCACTCTGTGTCTCCAGTGATTTCTTCATAAAACTGTTGCCCCCAAGGATATAACAACTGTCACTCCTGGTGGTTCCTTATCTTCCTTGGTAAGGACTGTCCTCTCCATACAGAGCTCTGTCAACCGTGATTGGCCCTGAACCCCTTTGGGACTGGTACTCTCTGCCTTTCCAACAGCTTACCCAGTAAAGTCCCCCAGTCATATTGAATAAACCAGTCACCTCCCCATATTTCCCCGAGTGGTCTGACAGATGGGAGCTGCAAGGAACAGCTCTCCCAGTTTGGCACTACACCTTCCATTGCACCGTTCTGTTTGAACACCACACACATGGATCATTACACTCTGCTTAAACAATCACCACAACTGGAACTATGGCACAGCTGTGCCTCGGCTATAGAGTATCCCTTGGTTTGGTGGAACATTATCTGGCACATTAAACATACAGGCTATTTGTGTTGTTTAGTCTGCCTACTGTGAAAGGCAAGCAGTGGGGAAGGCAAGGTATGCAGCTGTAGGAAACTAACTTTATCTGTGCTGTTGCACCAAGTTGCAGCTCTAGAACTGGCTGGAGGGCAGAGTTCAAGCCTTGAGAGGTAGGAGTTAGTGGAGTTGCAGCTGAGACTGACTCTAGACTGTACGTTCTTCAGGAAGGACCATGTCTCCCTCCATGTCTATACAGCACCAAGGCAGTGGGACCCCGGTTCCAATTGAAGCCTTTCAGAGTGGATTTGAAGGGCAACTTGTAATGTTACACTGTGCTTACTTGAGACCTTGGTTTGTTGTTATTGCCTTGATTGTTTTGCTGAGCCAATTAGAGTCATTTAGTTTTACTGAAGGAGCATGTTTTGGCTTAATTAGTACCTGGAGACATAACAGTGAACAAGGCTTCCAACTCACTATCTGTTTGGGAGGCAGGGGCTCAAAGACAGCTTGTTTCTACTCCCCCTCCCCAAAAAAAGAAGAAGAAGAATTCTTAAGGTGCAGCATGATGTTAAAACTTTAGTACTCCTTACACAGCTCATCAACCATGGGTGGGGGGGAGAGTAACCAGGTTTGGGGGTCTGTGGCAGGCCAAGAAGAAGTGGTCAAGGAAGGATTCATCTAGCAGGAAAGAATTCAAAGAGCTTGGAGATGTACTTTATTGTAAAGAAAACAGAACATGTTCCTGTCTCCAAGTTAGGCCTAAGCATTACTAGACTTTCTTTAGCCACAATCCCCCACATAAAATTCAAACTACTTCAATGAGACCAGCAGCAACTTCTAAGGTTCCTTTCTCCCTTTTCTCTCAGGCCAGGTCATGTATACTGTGTATGCTGGAAAATTAACTTTTCACAGCTGCTACCCTGCACTGACCATGCGCAGCTGTGGTCCTTCTGCTAAGAAGATTAACTGTTTTGCCATCAACCTACAGACAGCATGTGTGTATGCTCCATCATGGGGCCCCTCACAGATGGACTGGAGCTAAAAGAGACTTGTCTACTGGTTCACATAGCAGGGCTGGCACTGGCTTGCTCCGCTCAGTCCCCTGGTGTAGTGCTGATACCATTATTTCTTGTGCTGATCAGGTATTAGGAATCTTTATACATCTGCCTTTCATCGGCATGGCACTTTTTAAAAAAATGTAAAATGGGTCTGTACTGCAGTAAAAGTACAGTAAGTGCACAATGAGGCACAATAAGACAAAGTAATGCATCACAATTATCTGAATCCATTGGAAACAGATGTAACATACACAAGCCCAGACCAGCTCAAGCATGGAGGAGTCAGACAGGTTAGTAATTGGGACCTGACTACTAAACTGTGTGTCATACAGAGACAAAGTCCTAATATAAACAAAGCTGACTTTTAAAATATAAACTCTGACACAACTGCAGCCACCTTTCCAGATGCCATTGGATGACCTTGGGCACATCACCACTCTGTGCTGGTAAATCAGCTTCTGCAGAAAGTACACTAGTGGAATTGCCTGTGGCAGTAGTATACAGGCTACAAGCATAATGGCTTTGAAGAGGAAGTTTTAGATAACTGATGTGTCTTTAAAAGTTACTTGGTTAAAAGTCTAATAAATACAACTGATGAACTCAGTTGAACTTCTCCACAGTGGAGGCTTTATACCCAACATAAAGTCTCATAGCAGAAATTAATATAATTTGTGTAAATTGTTGGGCTGAGGCTCTTTTGGTGACCTACTAGAGAAATATTGCATTTCAGATCTGGATGACTTTGCTCCTGCAGTCAGTGACACATAATAAATGTCTTACCAAGTGTCAAGATTCAAGCTGAACGGGAAAGGTGCAAGTTGCACCAGTCTCCTCATTACAAGAAGCTGTACATTAGACTGTGTACAATGTTACTGTAGCTATATAAACAAATAGGAATTTCGGCAACCCTTTGGGGCATTCTAATGAAGAGACCTTTTGCTAGACATGCACTCAGATACAACAGTGGTGTGTGGAAGCTAGAAGCTGTAATAGACAAAGACCAAAGGGCTCCCTACTCATATTGTGTAATGGAAATGTCTCCATCTACGTGCATGGTGTAGGAAATTCTTCAAAATATGCGACTTCCTACTAAATCAACCCAGATTGTGAACAAAGAGATACAGTGAATAAGGGACCATGATAGAGTTTGCAGTTGTTTTAGTTAAGAGTAATATGCTTTTTTATTGACGTATTGCTAAACATATGAAGAAAATATATCTACTGTAAGGGAGGCAGTGTGCCCTTGTGAATAGCATGCTGGACAGGGGCTCAGGAGACCTGGGTTCCACCTCAGTCACTGGCTGACGTTGGGCACATTACTGCTCTGTGCCTCAGTTTCCCCATCTTTAAACTGGGGGTGATGATACCTCTTTTGTAAAGCACTTCCAGATTGACTGATGGAAAGCACTATATAAGAGCTAAGCATCATTATAGTGACTAATATGACAGTTGATTATTCAAAAAACAACACAAGATTAGGCCTAAGATGATAAATTCAAGTTTTAAACCCTGCCACTACTAGGCATGACCAAGAGCCAGATTTGTAAAGGTATTTAGAGTTAGGGACCTAAATATCTTTTAAAATCTGGCCCCAAGTGATATGGAGAGCCTTTTCTTTGCCACTGTAAAAGAAAACTCACACAGCTCTCTTCTCTATTCTATGGACATGGAAGAAGTAGAGTCTTTTGTGGTAGAAATCAGTTCAAAAGGGTCTAGGTTGCACATGCTCCAAATCCTCCCTATATTACAGGAAAAGTGGAGAAAATGGAAATGAGCAAAGATAATCAGTTAAGACTCAGTTTTCTTCTGTTTAGTGGGAGGCAGTATGAGCCAGTGGATAGGGCACTAGACTAGGATTAGGAAACCCAGGTTCTATTGCTAGATCTTCCGTTGTGACCACAGACAAGTCACTTTCTATATCTCTATGCCTCATTTCCCCACCTGTAAACTGTAGATAATGATATTACCTTTCTTTGTAAAGCAACTTGACCTAGATAGATTAAAAGTGCTTGCAAGAGCTAATTACTAGTAATTGCACAATGAAGGTGGAAGTTACTCAATTTTCACAAAGCAAAAATAAAAGTAAACATCTTGTAACAAAATGGCTATTTGGTATTTCTATTGTAAATCCAATATTGCGTGCAGATTTGTATGGATTTTATATGTAAAAATATATTCAAAATACATCTGGTGCTGCATCAAGGCAGATCAATGATACCTTAGCATTCTATTACGTATTAGTCACATATACAAGGCAATAATCAGTTTATCCCTGTAAAATAAGACTAGATCAGGGCTATTTGTTTCTTTGTGCTTTATTTCATCTGAGCTATTTTAAAAGTCATCCATAGTTGACGCTGTGAAAGATCATTCATGCTCAGAGTGAAGTAGCCACAGATGATAGTCTCAGGACTCGATTATCTGAATGATGGGTCACTGTAAAATGAAATATGATATGATGCCTACTTTTCATTATGCATTTAACAGTTACACCGTTAAGCTACAGTTTGACTACAAAATGCAGCATCACTTTTGCAGAATTTTGCTGCTAATATTTCTACTTAGTTATGGTGCCATGTTTGCTGTTTCCTGGAAACTGTTCAATCAGATGTCAGGACTCCAGCAATATGCTGATACCCGTTGGCACTTTAAGGGGAATGCTACAACCTGGCATGAGTTCCTGAGTCACAAATGGAGATGGTGGGTGTCTTGTGGGGAATGAACCTGGGAAGAGAGAGCATTCTATCACCTGAGAAATGAATCAGTGACCCAATACACAAGCTGACTAGGAAAGTAAGCTTCATTTATAAAGACAGTTTAAAATATTGCTATTATATTTTCAGAAATGCCCCATGGAGAATATATGAGAGATTTTGTCTGACTTTAAATGAGGGTTATTAACCAGTAACTGGAGTTCTTCGAGATGGACTCTGCATACTCACACTCACGGGATACACTGGTGGGGCAGCTCTGCAAGCAGTGCCCATTGTAGCACTCTTGTGCTCACTCCAGCCTCTCCCCTTATTGTTCCTAAACATTTTGAAGGTGAGGCTATAAAAGCGGGTTTAGTACTCCGGCCACCCAAGTTCCTTCCTCTGCCTCCTCAGGTCCAAGATTGTAATTAGAACTCCCAGGAAGAAGGGAAGCTGGGCAGGGAGTATGAATGTGCAGAGTCCCTCTCAAAGAACTCTGGTTACAGGTGAGCAACCTTAATTTCTTCTTTGAGTGGCCTCTGCACATTCAGAGTCATGGGTTACTTTGATAAGTAGTACTGTCATCTGAGGAAGGTGGGACCTGGAGTCCTAATTAAACAGTGACTGAAGTACCACTCTCTAAAAGCCAACTGAGGTGCTAGGTTTAGTACATAATGTTTTGTGAACATATGAATAGAGCTCCATGTTGCAGCTCTGCAATTTCTACAGTTTCTGCAATTTCCAGAAATATGCCTAAGGCATGCCAAGGAGGCTGCATTTACACTGTTGGAAAGGTATTCAAGTTAGACACGTTAGATGTCTTCAAGTCACCAGGGCCTGATGAAATACATCCTAGAATATTCCAGGAGCTGACTGGGGAGATACCTGAGCCATTAGCAATTATAAAAGTAATGGAAGATGGGAGAGATTCCAGAGGACTGCAGAAAGACAAATATAGTGCCAATCTATAAAAAGGGAAATAAGGACAACCCGCGGAATTACAGACCAGTCAGTTTAGACCAGAAAGATAATGGAGCAAATGATGAAGCAATCAATTTGCAGACACCTAGAAGATAAGCTAGCCCTCCCCTGGGCGGGATGGATGGATAGCTAGCTCAGTGGTTTGAGCATTGGCCTGTTAAACCCAGGGTTGTGAGTTCAATCCTTAAGGGGGCCGATTTGGGGCAAAAATCTGTCTGGGGATTGGTCCTGCTTTGAGCAGGGGTTTGGACTAGATGACCTCTTGAGGTCCCTTCCAACCCTGATATTCTATGATAATAAGGTGATAAGTAAGAGTCAGCATGGATTTTTCAAAAATAAATCATGTCAAACCAACCTAATAGCAACAAAGAGTCCTGTGGCACCTTATAGACTAACAGATGTTAGTCTATACCTAATAGCTTTCTTAGACAGGGTAACATGCCTTGCGGATGGGGAGAAGAGGTAGATGTGGTATATCTTAACTCTTTATTAAGGCTTTTGATACTGTCTCACATGACCTTCTCATAAACAAACTAGGGAAATATAGCCTAGATGGAGCTACTATACGCTGGGTGCATCACTGGTTGGAAAACCGTTCCCAGATACTAGTTATCAGTGGTTCACAGTCAAGCTGGAAGGGCATATCAAGTGGAGTCCCATTGGGATCAGTTCTGGGTCCGGTTCTGTTCAATATCTTCATCAGTGATTTAGATAATGGCATAGAGACTACACTTACAAAGTTTGCGGAGGATACCAAGCTGGGAGGGTTTGCAAGTGCTTTGGAGGTTAGGATTAAAATTTAAAATGATCTGGACAAACTGGAGAAATGGTCTGAAGTAAATAGGATGAAATTCAATAAGGACAAATGCAAAGTACTCCACCTTAGGAAGGAACAATCAGTCGCACACATACAAAATGGGAAATGACTGCATAGGAAGGAGTACTGTAGAAAGGGATCTGGGATTCATAGTAGATCACAAGCTAAATATGAGTCAACAGTGTAGCACTGTTGCAAAAAAAGCAAACATCATTCTGGGATGTATTAGCAGGAGTGTTGTAAGCAAGATACGAAAAGTACTTCTTCCGCTCTACTCAGCGCTGATTAGGCCTCAACTGGAGTATTGTGTCCAGTTCTGAGCATCACATTTCAAGAAAGATGTGGACAAATTGGAGAATGATTAAAAGTCTTAAAAACATGACCTATGAGGAAAGATTGAAAGAATTGGGTTTGTTTAGTCTGGAGATGAGAGGGGATGATAACAGTTTTCAAGTACGTAAACAGTGGTTACAAAGAGGAGGGAGAAAAATTGTTCTCCTTAACCTCTGAGGATAGGACAAGAAGCAATGGGTTTAAATTGCAGCAAGGGGCAGTTTAGGTTGGACATTTGGAAAAACTTCCTAACTGTCAGGGTAGCACAGAAATAAATTGCCTAGGGAGGTTGTGGAATCTCCATCATTGGAGATTTTTAAGAACAGGTTAGNCAAGACTCGGCACACCACTTCTGAAAGGTTGCCAACCCCTGGGTTAGACAAACACCTGTCAGGGATTGTCTAGATCAGCATTTCTGAAACTGGGGTCCACGGACCCCCGGGGGTCTGCAAGGATACCCCAGGTCTGCAGGCCCTGCTGATCAACTCTTCCCCCTCCTCTCCTCGCTCCCAGCGCCTCCTGCACACCAGGGAACAGTTGTTCAGTGGCATGCAGGAGGTGCGGGGAGGGAGCGGGAGGAGCAGGGATGGGGCATGCTTGGGGAGGGGGCAGAATCATGTCTGGGGCTGACGGCCCTGCTGATCAACTCCTCCCCCTCCTTCCCAGTGCCTCCTGCACGCCACAGAACAGCTGTTCACCAGTATGCAGGAAGCCCTGGGAGAGAGGGGGAGGAGTGGGGACAGGCGCGCTTGGGGGAGGGAGTGAAAAGAGGCGGGGAAGAGGAGGGAGTGGGAGTGGAAAGAGGTGGGACAGGTGTGGGGCCTTGGGGGAAGGGATGGAGTGGGGGCAGGGCTGCAGCTGAGCAGGGTGCTTGGGGGTCCACAAATTTTTTTACATCAAAATGGGGGACCTCAGGTTGCTAAAGTTTGAGAACCGCTGGTCTAGATAATACTTAGTCCTGCCATGAGTGCAGGGAACTGGACTAGATGATCTCTCAAGATCTCTTCCAGTCCCACAATTCTATGATTCTATTCAGCATTGTGCCTTGTTGTGAACAGATCTGTTTTCAGATAACCCCAGAAAGCAAACATCTCGTCTATGGCTGTTGTCTGATTGGATTAAGATTGGTTTGCAGCTGTGGAATATCATGTCCAGCCTGCAGTCTAAGGCCCAGCGCAAAAGACAAAGATGTGGTTTGCCTGTCCTTTGAGTAGGGCTTGAAGCTCTTTTGCCTCTGCAGGAGATTGTTGGTGCTCATGTTGATGTCTCTGCATGAAACACAAAGATGAGGGTGAGGAAGGGTATTACGGCTTCTGATATCTAAAGACAGGTGCTCCAAATCTTCCCTTTGAGGGCTGATAAACTCCTAGAGATCTAATGTTGATCTAGTGTCCTTCACCTTCTCTAGGACTTTATCCATCCTTGCACTAAACAAGCCATCATCGTTGAATGGAAGATCTTCCACACATGTCCTAGTTTCAGGCAGAAGACTAGAGAATCTAAGTCATACATGTCATGTCAGTGTGATGGCTGAAGCTACTGATCTTGCTGCTGCATCTGATTAATCAAATGAGGTTCTCAGTCCATGCATAACTACTAGATGTTCTTCTAGTTTTAAGGCGTTAGCCAATTTCCTTTGATATTCAGGCAGGTCCTTAGCAAATAAGGCCATTTTCTCTCACAAATGGTACAGATACCTGGACATTATGACCTGTAATTAGACAACCAAATGCCCAATGGGACTGAGGCGAAAACCTTCCTAACCAGACCATCCAACTTTTTGTTCTTTGTGTCAGATGGGGTAGAATGCACTTGCTGTCCTGTTGTCCTCTGAACTGCTGCAGCAACCACCAGTGAGTTGTGATCCAGGTGTGTGGGGGGAGGAAAAGAAAATCCCTCATATAGTAACTGATAGAGCTTGTCAGCCTTCTTTGTCATGGCCGATTAGAGGCTGGGTTGGTCCAAACAGATTTGGCTGGTTTTAACAGCACTTCTAACACTGAGAGTATGATCTGGCTGTTAGAAGGGAACCCCAATATATGGAACATTGGATGAGAGGTCTCTTCTAGTGAGATGGATGGCATCTTTAAAGTTGAAGCCATTCTGACAACCAGTTCATGAAACTGAGTAACAGATGCAAAACCTGCAGACATATCTACACAGTTACAATGATAACTATCCCCACAATAAAACCTTTCAAGATCCCTGGGTGCTACACATGCCTATCATAACATGTAGTATACCTCATCCAGTGCACTAAATCCCCAGTAGCAGTGGGTGAAACTAGACAATCACTACGCTCTCAAATGAACCTACACAGGAAAATGATAAAAGACAAAAACACCCTATCACCTACAGGTGAACATTTTTCACGAAGCAATGACTATATCTGACCTATCAGTCCCCATCCTCAAAGGAAACCTGCACAACACTTTCAAAAGATGAGCCTGGGAGCTTAAATTCATAATTTTGCTAGACACTAAAAATCATGGTCTTAATAAAGACACTGGATTTATGGCTTATTACAACAATCTGTAACCTACTAACCCCTCTGTGGTCTTATGGCTACAGGACTGTTAATGGGCCACTTCATCTTGAATGGTCCCTTAAAACAGCGGTTCTCAACCTTTTTCTTTCTGAGGCCCCCCACAACATGCTATAAAAATTCCACAGCCCACCACCACAACTGTTTTTCTGCATATAAAAGTTAGGGCCAGCGTTAGGGGGTAGCAAGCAGGACAATTGCCTGGGGCCCCATGCCATAGGGCCCCCTGCAAAGCTAAGTTGCTCAGGCTTTGTCTTCAGCCCTGGGTGGTGGGGCTTGGAGCCCCAGGCTTCTGCCCCATGCGGTGGGGCTTTGGCTTTCTGCCCTGGGCTCCAGTAAGTCTAATGCCGGCCCTGCTTGGCAGACCCCCTGAAACCTGCTCACGCCCCCCCTCCCTCCAGGGGGCCCCAGACCTCTGGTTGAGAACCGCTGCCTTAGAATATGTGCTAACTACTTATGCTAAACTATATGTTTGATCTTGTAGTTAGCTGTGACACTCTCAGAACCTTTCCCAGACCTGAAGAAGAGCTCTGTGTAGCTTGAAAGCTTGTCTCTCTCACCAACAGAAGTTGGTCCAATAAAAGATATTACCTCACCCACCTTGTGTCTCTAATATTCTGTATAAGGTTCCCTATTGAAGTATCTACTGGAGTAAGGGCACGGTCTATGTTTATATGAACTGTGTGGAGCATCTGTGTAGCCCAGGCACTCTTTCTTTTCAGGTGAGGGGAACTGAGGAAGTAAATTAACTTGTCTTTCACAATCCAGCTCAATGTCAAATTGTAGTTCTGACCTCAGAACCAACGCAGTAAATAAAAGGGAAATCAGTGACTTTGCATCCTTAAAACTGAAAAGGGGGAGCCAGACCTCCCTGGTGAGCCTGTAGTGTTCTAGGGGCAGGGAGCCAAACATCTGGGGATATCTGAATCTGCTTCATGATCTTTTGTCTTTTCCCATCAGGGAAGTAGGAGTAGGAAGTGGACCTGTGGCTTTTCTTTTATTCCCCTTATCACTCCACCAAGAGGACATAGGAATCTTCATAACCTTCAGATCAGATTTGAATTGTTGATCCAAGTGATGGTAGATAGTGCCGGCCTCAGAGTCAGAAACAACTCCTCAGTCTTGTTATATTAGGGGTGTGACCTTTCTTTAGGTATTTGCCCTCTTCTGTTGCCTTAACCCTTGGCCTTGGTTCTGAGGGTGTTTTCGGAACTGACCCTGAGGGATCCAAGGGGGACCCAGAGTAGTGCTTGGCTCTGCTAGAACTAATCATATCTTGCACCAAACTCTTCACTGGAACCAGAGGTGTTGGATCCAAGAGATGCCCCCACCAGGATTGATTCTGGTAACAGAAGCAGACATCTGTGGGGTTCTGCTGTATCTAGAATTAGAATCCAAATGGCTTAGGATCTTTCAATATCAAAGGTTTTGCTTTCATTCTAGGCGAGGAGCAGGGTACCTTTATCAGGATCTTGGGCTCTTTATCCCCTGAGGGGATAGGGGCCAACGCAGACCACTTGAGACTCATGGAACAAATGGTTATGGAACCAGAAGGTTAGGCCACTAGTGCCTCTTGCAGTCGTATGGCTTGAAGCCGGCTCTGAGGCTCCTTGTGAGCTCTTGGACTGAAAGTGCTGCAGATCATGCACCAGGAAGGAGAGTGTCCTTCATTGACGCAAACCAAACATATTGTATGGGCATCCAAAGTGGAAATACAGCAGGACAAGAGGCACACCCTGCTAACCCCTGGCCACTTCCTCTTCAGATCTGCCACAGGATCTTTAAACCCACCCAGAGGAGTGGGAACTAATAAAAATGAAGAAAAGAAATTCTTTCATAAAGAAAATATGCAAGCTAAAGTTTCAAACCCTATTCCTACCTAACTACGAAATCCAACTAAGGCACTGGGTCTTTGAAGAGATTGGATCTGGGCTGGATCAGACTGGTCCATTTGGAAGGATCTAAGGTGGCCAGCGCACCACACCCCCTTTTACAGCCTTCTCAGAATGTTAAGAAACGGTGAGGGAGGGGACAGAAGGGGACAAGAGAGTGCCACAATCGGCACTGCTTTGAAACATTCCATCGCTGGCGCTACACAGCCAATGCATCCCATGACGGAATATGCAGAGGCCACCCACAGAAAAATGTTAATTTCTTATCTCTGTTTTCTATTCGCAGGAATGGGCCAAAAAAAACCCAATGGGAGTATTTCCCAAATCCATCTGAGCTGTGTTCCCAATCCCTCAGAAAAATCTCTATAGGATTTGGGGCACTTTCCAGCGGCTCCCACCCCCAACCCTGACAACCAACATCTCTTTGAAAGCCTGAGAAAGGAGAGAGGGAGCACCTGGCCTCTCAGACACTGGAACAGGTCCTGTACCTCATGCAGCCATCTGATGTTAAGAGGGTCCTAGTTTTGTGGTGGAGGTGGTGTGACTGTGTGCACAGATTCAACCTAGGACTACAAATCATAAATTGAGTAGAATGTCGTCTTACCCACAAGGGTTGCAAGGCCCTAACCAAAAGCCTTACTACTATTACCCAAGTACAAATGCCCCACAGGTTAACCCGACAGCTAGAATAAGTTGTTTAGAAGTATCTTTTTGCATTATTGATAGTATATATTTAATAGTGGGAACATTTTGGCAAGTCCAGATTATAATTAGCCTATTCATACCTCAGTTTAGGTCAACATGCAGTTTTTCTCTTAATTTTTCACCAACACACTCTAGAATTGGAAATACTTGTTTGCTCTTGATTATTGGTTGCTCACACATGGTAACATCACCCTCACACTCTGTTAGCATGGGTTGTTGCAGAGCAGCTGTGACTGGGCTTTCTAGGAATCCCCTGGATTTTGAAGGATCAATATCCATAAGTAAGGAATGATCAGGTGTCAGCCACATTGCATCAGCAATTACTTCAGAGTTCCTAGGTAGTTCAAATGACATTACAAGTCTTGTTGGAAAATCCATCTTCTCTTTACTGATTGTATCCCCTGGCATTTTAAAATCGATTACTGTTTCCATAGAAACATCATCATGGGTTTCTGTTGCTGGGGAGACCCAGTTTGAAGATGTATGGAGGAACTCTTGGTCTTCCAAAGCTACCACCTCTGGTATTTTGTGTGTCAGCCAACGGTTAACTCTTCTACAATTTATGTTGTTAATGAAATTCAAACTACAATCTGGCTGAGTTGACACGTCTTCTGAATAACCACGATAAGGATCTAAAAACTATAACAACAAAATAGCTCTAAATAAATGAGACAAATACTGTATTATCACTTCCACTGCAAATATGAAGAACTGATAAGCTCTTTTGTAAATAAACATCAGTTATTTCAGTCAGTACTGGAACAATAGCTAGGGTTACAATATTAATGCAGGCTTCCCTTAAAATCTCTGCTGTTGTTTGCCATCAGTACCAGCAGAAGCAGACCCAAGGATGCAGTAAGGTATTTTGTCAAAGATGATTATATGCCCAGTGACATTTTGGTGTGAAAGTACTGTCACCATAGTGGTTTCAGTACCACAAATGCTGGACTTCTGATCACATGATTTTAATTATAACTCGCACTTACTTGACAGCGAGCAAGTCTGTGAACAGTCCTCTACAACCCTCTACAGAAAACGGCAGTGAAGAACAAATAGTTAAAATACTTGGAAAGAAAACCTTTTCCTGTAACAGAGGAAGGGTTTCTTTTGTTTCTTTTTGTTTGTTTGAAACAGCTGTTATACAACATATTTAGAGTATGTTCCTAATATGGAAGAGTAACTTGGTGAGGAACTTGAAATCTGTTTAAGGCTTTTTATAAATGACAAGTAAAAAGGGGGGGGGGCGGAAATCATGTCATGAAATATATATGTACACTTGCTCTTTTATACTCTAAAGTGCTTATAAAAATGGCTAGCCCTCTGAATATCTTGGCAGGCAGAACAATAGCTAGTTTTGGAAGATAATCTTGTGCAAGGAATTACTAGTACTGTTCAGAGAAGGGCTACTGCAAAAAATTCTCATCTCCCTCCAATCCACCCACACCCATCTCTCTCTTTCCCATTACCAAAACAATAAAGCACAATTGGGGCACCTTATGACGAAGTAGTGTGTTTCTCTGTCTCATCTTCATGCCACCATTGGTGCTAAGGACACTGAATGCTTGCTTGATGCAGTTATGTCTGTTCCACATTTGATCAGCCATGGTTCAGAGGGGAGGATTTTTCACTGGGATTTTTTTATACTTAATTTAAAAAATGTAAATATTTCAAAAAAATATATAAACCTCAAGGCCGTTTTATAATATATAATATGTAATAATATATCATTTCATAAGTTCAACAAACAGCCAACAGCCTCTCCTTGCATGAGAGTTGTGTTTGGTTTGGCTGCCACCAAACTAACTTAGCATTGTCTCTCCCAAACTGTCCATGCCACAATAATGAGAAAGGTCATTGAGAGAATGCAATACACACTGACATTCACTATCAACATATAACACACATAAGAGTGTTGGAGACAATAGACTCCTACCATATGGTAAAAGTATCACCTTTTGTAACCCTGAACCACATCACGTGACGGAGCCAAGATATAAAAGATCAGTTTCTCGTTAATACCCCTGTATATCACAACTTTATCATATGGGTTGAGAAGGGGGATATATGTGATAGCCATTCCCCATATGACTCTTCTAGATAAAAGTTCAAACAATTGTGTGTTTTTTTAACATCAGAATATTTAAACAAGGCTGCTAAATAATCAAATAGCAGAAGTGTACAAACCTACTTGAAGTTTCATGTCACTTGGTTTCTCTACAGGTCCTTCAGTATTAGGCCAACCCTGGTTTAAGAAAGTATTTCCATCAGAAATATGCACAAGAACATTTGTAATTATGTATTTGCCACAAGATCTCTGTAAACATTTCTATGTGGCAATCAAAGACCTCCAAATGCAATTAGAAGCCAATATAAAGGAACATGTCTCAATTCAGTTTAAGTGCGCTGAAACGCTCTGCGAGAGTCTTGCCAAACAAAAAAGCAACAGTCAGGTTTTACTTTTATGTAGTATTGATATTGTACCCATCACCATGATATCTGAATGCTTATTGTACTGAACATTCTTTAACACTTCTTGTATCTTTCCCTGACCAGATTTTTGGGTGCCGTGCCTAAAGAAAGGTTTCAATAGCATCTCACATCCACTTAGGTGATAACACCTAGCTACAAAATACACAAAGTGACAAAGGGAAGCTAATTTCTAGCTTTTCTTCTTATCTCCGTGGTAAACAGCTCAAGTATAAGAATAAATATTGCTGTCAGTTTTAAGACAGTAAGACTTTACTTGAGCCAATCATTTATACCTACTCTCCCAAATGCTAGCAATCAATTGAATTTGAAAAGCTGTTTACAGCTGTCTTTAATGCCAGTATGCATTTTAGTTATGACCTGGCCAGCCCCGATAGTAAATGTATATAAGATATTTTCCAAAAGAAAATCTCTGTCTATAAGCAGTGCAACAGCTCACCAGTGCTTTTTATAGTTTTCTAGGTCCATTATACATATTAATGCTATAAATATCACTCTCTCTTAGTTACCTTAGAGAACATGATATATATGTAGGCACTTTTATGGTCCGCATTACATAGCTGTGTATTTCCCAAAATAACATGTAGAAGAAACTGCTAGATTCGTTTATAGGTCTGGGAGTTGTTTTTTGTTTGTGTGTCTTTGTCAAAAGTAAAAATAATGCAAGCAGAAGTCCAGCAGCAGAGCGGGGGCTATCCAGTGTATTGCACTGAATGCAGCATGTATGATTACATGTCTTGTGGGCAGGTGGTGTATGCATGCGTTTGGTGCAAGCAACTCATGGCCCTCAGAGAGACAGTACAGGCTCTTGAGGCCAGAGTGACTGAACTGGAAGAGCTAAGGGAAACAGAGAGGTATATAAAGGAGACTTTCAGGGACACAATAGAGCAGTCCCACCTCCCAGTCTGCCAGTCTCTGTGTAGTTAAGGAGTATGAAAGTCTCAGGGAAGGAGAACATCAAGCTAGAGCAGAGGGACACAATCCCATAGTTGGGACCCTCCTTCCAGATGATGTCATGGTATCCTCTGACATTGAGAAAATACCCCTGCTGGGAAGGGAATCCCAGTTACTAGGAAAAGCCCGGTAATGGGGGATTTGATTATTAGGAACATAAATAGTTGGGTTTGTGATGACTGGGAGAACTACATTGTAAATTGCCTGCCAAGTGCAGAGACTGCAGATCTCATAAGATATCTAGACAGACATATATGCAGGGGAAGAGCCGGTGGTCATGGTACATATTGGTACCAATTGTGATGTTGTGCAGTCTATATGGTTTTATAAAAATATGGTAATGAGTGAATATAATGTAACTGGAATATGCTTCATGCAAAAGGTCTCTTGTAAGGTATCATTACAAAGCTTATAATCTACTGAGTGTGATCATCCTATTTGTATAAATGTACCACTCTTGTATCTGGGACTAGAAATATGAAATATAACTCTGAGGGCCTATTGTATTATGCAAAGTGTGGGCCATTAATGGTGGTTTGGAATCTTAATGGCTCCCATCAACCAGGACAATTGACTGGGGCTCTGTTTGCAAGCAAGCCTTCCTGTGAGTCAGGCTGGGAGGAATGAAGGCTTGGGGTCTTACAGTGACATGTGATCATGTCACATGAACTGGAATCCATCTTTAACCTGGTGCTTTTCCAGTGAGGGGGGGGTGGAAACCCAGAGAGAGACAAAGGATTCCCACCTTATGCAAAAGATATATAAAGGAGTGGAACAGAACAAGGGGGGAGCCATCATGAAGAATCCCCTAGCTACCGCCTGAGCTGGAACAAGAGCTGTACCAGGAGAAAGAATTGTGCCCAGGCCTGGAAGGTGTCCAGTCTGAGGAAAAAACTTACTGAAGCATCTCTGAGGGTGAGATTATCTGTATTCGGTTTGATTAGACATAGATTTGCGCATTTTATTTTATTTTGCTTGGTGACTTACTTTGTTCTGTCTGTTACTACTTGGAACCACTTAAATCCTACTTTCTGTATTTAATAAAATCACTTTTCACTTATTAATTAACTCAGAGTATGTATTAATACCTGGGGGAGCAAACAGCTGTGCATATCTCTCTATCAGTGTTATAGAGGGCGAACAATTTATGAGTTTACCCTGCATAAGCTTTATACGGGGTAAAACGGATTTATTTGGGTTTAGACCCCATTGGGAGTTGGGCATCTAAGTGCTAAAGACAAGCACACTTCTGTGAGCTGTTTTCAGGTAAACCTGCAGCTTTGGGGCAAGTAATTCAGACTCTGGGTCTTTGTTGGAGCAGACGGGAGTGTCTGGCTCAGCAAGACAGGGTGCTGGAGTCCTGAGCTGGCAGGGAAAACAGGAGCACAGGTAGTCTTGGCACATCAGGTGGCAGCTCCCAGGGGGGTTTCTGTGATCCAACCCATCACACCCATGACATATGAAAAGGTAGGAGAGAGATCTTGGAGGCCAAACTTAGGCCGCTAGGTAAGAGATTAAAGTCCAGGAGCTCCATAGTAGCATTTTCCAAAATGTTTCCAGTTCCATGTGGAGGGCCAGGAAGACAGGCAGAACTGCAGGGTCTCAATGTGTGGACAAGACGATGGTGTATGGAGGAGGAACTGAGGAACCTTTTGGGAAAGGAGGAGATTATACAGGAAGGATAGGCTCCACCTAAACCAAAACAGAACTAGACTGCTGGCATGTAAAATTAAAAAGGTTGTAGAGGATTTTTTAAACTAAGACCTGGGGGAAAGCCAACAGGTATGGAAGAGCACATGGTTCAGGCAGAGCCATCCCTTAGAGATTAATTTATTAAAAGGAAAACTCTATATCCTAGAAAAGATGATAGGAAAGAAGTTGGTAAAATACAAGTAGGAGCTAGCAAGGAACAGTCAAACATAAAAGAGTCCCATTTAAATATAACACATGAAGACAAACAACTGAATATTGACAAAATGTACAAATGCTAGAAGTCTAAATACTAACATTCAAAAACCAGTGGGAGAACACTTCAACCTCTCAGTGACAGACTTGAAGGTTGCAATTTTGCAACAAAAAAACTTCAAAAACAGACTCCAAAGAGAGACTGCTGAACTTGAATTAATATGCAAATTAGATACAATTAACTTAGGTTTAAACAGAGACTGGGAATGGTTGGGTCATTACACTAATTGAATCTATTTCCCCATGTTAAGTTATCCTCACACCTTTTATGGGTCATCTCGATTATCACTTCAAAAGTTTTTTTTTTGTCCTGCTGATGATAGCTCATCTCAATTGATTGGCCTCTTACAGTTGGTATGGCTATTCCCACCTTTTCATGTTCTCTGTTTGTATAAATATCTTGTGTGTGTTCCACTCTATGCATCCGATGAAGTAGGCTGTAGCCCACGAAAGCTTATGCTCAAATAAATTTGTTAGTCTCTAAGGTGCCACAAGTACTCCTGTTCTTTTTATGGGTGAATTAGAGTGCTTAGCATTAAAAGAGACAATTGGTATAATAGGCATCATGGAAACTTGGTGGAATGAGGATAACTAATGGCATGCGATAATACCAGGGTACAAAATATGTAGAAATTACACAGTCGGTTGCACTGGTTGGGGAGTGGTACTATATGTGAAAGAAAGCACAGCGTCAAATCAAATAAAAATCTTAAATGAATCAAACTGTACCACAGAATTTCTCTGAGTAGAAATTCCATGTTTGAACAATAAGAGTCTAGCGGTAGGAATTACTACTGACCACCTGACAATGATGGTGACTATGCTTGTGAAATGCTCATGGAGATTAGAGAGGCTACAAAGGCAGAAAACGTAATAATAATGGGGAATTTCAACTATCCTCATATTGACTGGATATATGTCACCTAAGAAAGGAGTGCAGAGATAAAATTTCTAGACACATTAAATAACTGCTTCTTGGAGCAGCTTGTCCTGGAACCCACAAGGGGAGAGGCAATTCTTGATTTAATCCTAAGTGGAATGCAGGCTCTGATCCAAGAGAGGAATATAAGTGAACTGCTTAATAATAGCAACCATAATGTAATTACATTTAACATCCTTGTAGGGGGAAAATGATGAAGAAACCTACCACCAGGCCTGGATTTAGGGGCAGGTGACCCAGGCGACCACCTGGGGCGCCAGGCTTCACGGGCACCAGGGTTGCAGCTGTACAGATCCTAGTGTGCAAATTTATTGTCTTATATTACAGGGTTAAATCATGCATGCAAATCATGCATCAAAGTTGTGAAATGGGCTACAAATGCAATAAGAAATAAGGTATTCAAAAGTTTAGCAAATGGAGGGGGGGGGATGCCAAAGACGCTCCTCATCTGGGGTTCCATTTGATTTACAGCTGGCCCTGCCTACCATAGGAACATTTCGAAAAGAGGAACTACACAAAAATGAGGAAGCTAGTTATACAGAAATTAAATGGAACAGTCACAAGGATGAAATGCCTGCAAACTGCCCAAAAACTATTTAAAAACGTCATATCAGAGGCCCAAACTAAATGTATACTCCAAATAAAAAAAAGTAGGAGAACCAAAAAAATGCTTTTACTCTAAAGAGAGTAAATGGGGCGGTCAGAAGCAAGAAGGCATCTTTTAAAAACGGGAAGTCAAATGCTAGTGAGGAAAATAGAAGCATAAACTCTGGCAAGTCAACTGCAAATGTATAATAAGGCAGGCCAAGAAAACATTTGGAGAGCAACTAATCAGGGACACAAAAACAAATAGCAACATTTTTTAAAAGCACATCAGAAGCAGAAAGCCGGCCAAACAGTCAGTGAGGCCACTGAACGATCCAGGTGCTAAAGGAGCCCTCAAAGATTACAAGTCCATTGTGAAAGACACCAAATGAATTCTTTGAATTGGTCTTCATTGCAAAGGATATGGGGGAGATCCCCACACATGAGCCATTCATTTTAGGTGACTGATCTGAAGAACTGTCCCAGATTGAGGTGTCAGTAGAAGAGGTTTAGGAACAAATTGATAAATTAAACAGTAATAAGTCACCAGGACAAGATGGTATTCACTCAAGAGTTCTGAAGGAACTCAGATATGAACTACTAACTATGGTATGTATCAGAGGGGTAGCCGTGTTAGTCTGGATCTGTAAAAGCAGCAAAGAATCCNAAAGCTCATGCTGCAAAACCTCTGTTAGTCTATAAGGTGCCACAGGATTCTTTGTAACTATGGTATGTAACCTATTGAATATTTCAGGGCCTAGGGGCAGCAAAATCATTAATCCGGCACTGGTTATGACCCAGTATGGCCTTTCTTATATATCTGGGAAGCAGGGCCGGCTCCAGGCACCAGCTCAGCAAGCAGGTGCTTGGGGCAGCCAACGGAGAGGGGCGGCATGTCCGGCTCTATGGAGCGAAGGACCTGCCCCCGAATTGCCACCGAAGAATGAAGTGGCAGCGGTAGAGCTGCCTCCGAAGTACCGCCGATCGTGGCTTTTTTCTTTCTTTTCTTTTTTTTCCCCTGCTTGGGGCAGCAAAAACCCTGGAGCCGGCCCTGCTCGGAAGAACTTAAGAAGGGAAAGTGAAGTTCAAGAAATTAGTTTGGAATCTAGTTCTGAAAGTGGTGCTCTGTGGTAATTCTTATTTCTTGCAGGAGTAAATTCCATAGTCTAGGTTTTAATCTGCACTCATGAGCCACCACCTACTGCTCAACATTTTAACTATTCCAATGGTTGCGGGTGGGAGCCGCTGGAAAGTGCCCCAAATCCTATAGCTGGTTTCTTCCCCTCTTCTCATGCTTCACATCTGAATCAACTTTCATGGAGGTGAAGGCTTAAGTCATTAGTCCACCAGTAAAGAAAACTAGAAATAGATGTCTTCAGCATTTTCCAATTCACTGTGTGAGTTTTAAATCTCAACACACTAGAGGATAAATTTTAGGAGTATTTTTTGCTAGAGAGAGAGAGAGAGTCAATAATTTTAAAAGATTTTACCATGCATTTATGTGTTAGTCTTGCTACAAAGTCTGGATTTTTAGTGGACTCCATTAGATCACAAGAGTATAATACGCAGGAGGGGGGAAAGGAGTTTTGTTAAAGAAACCCTCCTAACAAATTAAATAACCAAACACTGTAATTCCTTTAATGCCAGCCTAACATGTTCATCTTCCACTTACTTTAAGCCTTTTATTAATGAAGTGTTTAAAAGGTTTGATTTCCACAGCTAAAAAGCAGAGCACATCCTCAAATCTCACACGCTTTTATTCTCCAGAAATGAGATGACACTATCACCTCCCCCCCCTCCTTTTACCTGTGCCACTTCTCTCTTCCTGAGCCTAAAACATGCAACTGATGCCTGGGAGAACTCACTACTTACTACATCCCCAGAGGTGGGGCTGTTACATCCCAATTGCAGACACTGCATCCCAGCACCATCCATAGCTGCCTGCCCCAAACCTGTGGTACCAGCGCCATTATCACCCAGCCCCACCCGACCCCTGAAACTTGTATCCTATCTACCATGGCCTCAAAGAGCTCCTGCTTTATTGGTACAGTTTCTCTACCTGCCAGCCTGCTCCACTCCATGGTTCCTTATCTCTCCCCCAGCCCCTTCCCCTCACCCCTCTTCCCTTGTTTCAGAAGACAATTAGCAAAACTGGCATAATGTTTGACAAGAGATATGTCATGACAATTCACAGATGCTCTGAGTCTCTTGTTCTGATGGCATTTTATCTGGCTTCTTTAGCTTACTGTTTTTTATAGGTTAAAACATAGTTTCAGCTTCTGTGTTATAATAAGCCTTTTGAATATGCTTCATCCAATTTTAGTAAATGACCACTTCAGCCAATGAGAGAATTTGGAGAAATTATCTAAGAAACTCTCAAACAAATCAAGCATTCAAAAACCTTTGTTTTAAAAATTTGAGTATCACCAAGAAGGAAACGTTTGCATGCATAATCCTACCTTTCAATCATTATTGCCATCCTAGTTCCCCAAACTGCTAATTAATGCATATGCACACAGGATCTTTTTGCTGTACAAACTATCTTCTTAGTCATCAAAAACCAAAGTCATCTGTTTTGATGTCAGATTTATTACTGTGGTAACAGAATGTGATGTTACAGATGATACTGTGACATCACTTTGTACAAATAGGATATCTTGACTATGAAGGGAAGAAGGGTTTTGATATATTCAACTACAAAACACCTTAAGCAGTGTCAGTGATCTAATTACACCTACATACAGGATATTCAAATATAAGATTAAAATTCTATGTTTAATTGTTAGGCAAAAATTAGTAAGATTAAGTCTCTTGAATTAATATAACTGTTCATACAGGCTTCAGATAGAAAAAATGAATTATAAAGATATTTTATCACCACTATTAATGTCTTAGAGAATGTTTTATTGTTATGTTGTGACATTTCTCATCCTCAAGAATCCCATTTCTACCTTCCTCACCTTGGTGGTGTAATTTTTACTTATTTTCTTAAATTATTAACAATTGTCAACTTTCTTTTGTCTGTAGTCCTTCAAAGCATTTTAGGATTGAAATGAGCTTGGATGCTGTGAGTAATGCTGTAAAAGAAGTGTGAAGGGCCAATGCACTATTGGGCTTGAAGTAAGTTCTATTAAATGCATTCTTTCCCCCTTTAACCATTTAACAGATTGCTTATGCTAAACCACCTGTTCCACCTTGCATTTTGCTGTGATGCCCTGAGTTCCTTTCTCAGACCTGAAGAAGAGCTCTGTGTGGCTCAAAAGCTTGTCTCTCTCTCTCTCATCAACAGAAGTTGGTCCAATAACAGATATTACCTCATACACTTTGTCTCTCTAAAGAGCCTGGTGGCAGATGGTTGTAGAAATATTCAGAGCCCTTGGAGGGGACTTGATAGTGCCTGTCTGCCTTCTTAGAGGTAGGCGCGTTGGAGGCAGGGGTTTGCCAAAGGTCCTTGGCTGGTTCCAACCAGCTTTCATTTACTGGCATTGCCATTCCACCAGGGACCTATAAGTGCAGAATGTTGAGAAGTTGTGAGACTAGTCTTGCAGCACTTCAACCAGTATTTCCAGGGTGTTGAGTATTCTCCTGAGAAGTTCAGTTGTCAGGCTGGATTGGAAAGACAAGATCATTCTCAGGACAGGTTGGATGTCTGCCTCCTTCAAGTTCTCCTGCTCTCTCTCTGGACTGGACACATGAGATGCCTGCTGGATGAGATAACCTTCCAGAGGTCTGTGAGGGAAAGGTGATCTTGCTATGGGTGCCTGAGGAAAAAACGGTTACTAACCTTCCATTAAAAACGATTACTCACCTTTTGTAACTGTTGTTCTTCGAGATGTGTTGCTCATATCTATTCCAGTTAGGTGTGCGCGTGCACCGTGTGCACAGCTGTCAGAAACTTTTCCCTAGCAGCTACCCGTCGGGCCAGCTGTGGAGCCCCTTGAAGTGGTGCTGGTATGGCGCTCTATATACGACCCTGCCAGCCTGACCCCCCTTCAGTTCCTTCTTACCGCCAGTGACAGTTGTTGGAACAGTGGTCTCTTGCTTGCAAGTGTCCCACTAATCCCTAGCTTTTCTGTTACTCTCTGTAAATAGTTCCCTTTGTTCGTTAATAGTTCACAGTTCTTAGTTAATTATAGTTTCACTACTTAGCGGGTTGGGGGGGCTCCCCCTCCAATACGCACCCCGACGGGCCTCAGGGCATGAAGTCTCAGGGCTTCAAACCCTGTAGTTCCTGCACTAAGCCTATGCCCACGGGCGACCCCCATGACTCCTGCCTCCGGTGTCTGGGAGACACTCATCAATGGGACAAGTGTAAGATCTGCAAGGCTTTCAAGCCTCGCACCAGGGCAGATGGAGGGTCTGAAGCCCCCCACAGTTGCAAAGGTGGCTCTGACCATGGCCTGGCTGCAGCTCTGCGGCCCCCCGAGGCGCTGCCCCCAGGCCAGGATGGAAGCTAGAGTTGAGTTGGGGTAAGAGCCGCGTGGGGAGCTGCAGACCCTCCACCTGCCCTGGGTCGGGGGCCCAGAGGAGCAGGGACACAGGCTGGGGGCTGCTCTTGGGTCCCTTCACCCCAGGCCAGTGGAGGGGTCTGGGTTCCCTGGCCCTGCTATGGCTTCCAGCTTGGCCAGAGGGTGGTGTACCAGGGGAAGAGGAGGGGCAGGGGTTGGGCCACTGAGGGGGCATGGCTTCATACCCCCCACACTTTTAGGCAGAATCCATCACCCATGGGCAGTGTGTGAATTTTCCCTTTGGGGAGACTAGGCCCCTCCCCCTCTTCTTCTGGCCAAGGCAATGCCCCTGCTCCTTGCTTTCAGCCCCCCCCCCCCTCCAGATTACGGGTCACTGGGCAGGGACCACAGCAGAGGTCTCCACCCTGGCTGGAGCTCTGAGTCCCAAGCCCCTCTCCCATTCCACCCCTTCCCCTGTGGCCCCATCCCTGTTCTGCCCATGGCCCCATCCTCCTCTTCCCTCCCTGAGACCCCAGCCCCTGCTTGCTCCTTTTGCCCCTCTCCCCCCCAGTGTGGCTCCAAGACCGGAAAAGCTCTGTGCCCCTGGAGCTGTGGCAGGGAGAGTTCGTCCAGCATAGGGAGATTTTTTTCAGGAGTCCCAAATCTGCCAGTCCATCCCCCCCGATTTAGCCTCCCCCAGCCTTTATTATGCACTACCCATGCGGTCACTCCTGCCCTGGACCCTCGGGACATGCTGCCCAGGGCAGGCGGAGGGTCCTGGGCTTGCCCCAGCAGCCTGGGCTCCTTGGATGGCTCTTACCATGGCCCAGAGTTCTGGCCTGGCTAGGGGGCTGGGACCTCAGGGGGAGAGGAGCAGGGGGTGGGGCTTTCACGGCAAGCAGGGGGATAAGGCCCACCTCAGCCCCACACACCGAGAAGAGGCTAGCACCACTGGCAAGGGCTGCACTTTGTGGTAGGGGAGCTGATCACCTTGGGCCCGTGAAGCCATGGTGGTTGGAGTGTTGTCATGACTCTTCCCTTGCGGCTTCTAGGCTGTGGAGAGTAGGACTAGAAAAAAGGGCTCTGGGTACCAATTACCTCAGCTGGAGAGTTGAAATTAAGACTTGAAGAGGGGAAGGTGGGGAACTGACCATGCATAGGACACCTCTAAATCATGCAGAGGTGAAGAAAGTCATTCTACACAATAAACTTGAGTGCAGGCCCCCAGATAGACAGTAACAGATACCAGAATAAACTGCTGGCTTTCAATTATGGCTCACTTGTCTCCAGAGGATCGATCAGTATGACTGCCACACTTGTTTGTGAAATAACTTTGCATTCCCTCACAAATAAGGTTCATTCATAACACTTTTATTCCTAGACAGCTCTAAGGTTGAACTGTACATGCAGAGTTGCATAAATCACAAGAGATTTACAGTGGATTCTATTCTATGGTAGAGTGCAATCCAAAATCCTTTTACAGTATAAAAAGATGAATTTTAACATCAAGACTGAAACATAGGAGCATGGGGGTTAAAGCTTCCCCAAATATTTCAGCTCTTCTAGATACCTAGTTACTAGGTACCGTATGCCAGACATGTTTAGTGAGTGAGGAGCTGTATAACAGATTACAACTTTTAAACATCCAGATAGCATAACATTAAGTTACTTTTCCCATATTTCTGGCAATAAAGAATAAGCTGAAACCCCTGCCATCTGCAACCAGCTCTTATAGACAAAATAATGACTCCCTTGCCTGTCTAGGGTGTTACAGTGTTAATGCACCAAGAAAAACACATTCCCTTCATATCTCACATTAGCTAAAAAAAAGGTAACAAAAATAAGGTATAACATCTTTGAAAATAAATATAAAGAGGGAATGCAGATTGTGTCAATTTTTTGGCAGGTAACATTCATAATATACAAAATAACTTATTCAAATTAGCCAAGGAAACAGCCACACGTTTCTGTAAGCTAGCTGGCTATTTCAGTCCACTTCCTCCATACGTGAAGTGTCATCATCGCCTTCAAGTGGCGGCATCTCCTCAGCAACTGCTGGACTACTTTCTTCTGTAACAGCATCATCTTCATCAATGCCTGTACAAAAAGCACGATTGTACAATTAAGACCATCTGGGAATATATTAATCTCTAATACTAGAGTTCAGGACAGAAACAATTTCTATGTCCTTCATATCATAGGCAGGAGTGATTATTCAACTGCACCCTCAGTTATTTGGACAAGAGGAAATGTTGATCTGCAACCATTAAATTCCTCCCAAGGACAATACATATACATGAACTAGGATTATAAATTGAACAGTCTGACTTACCAAGACCAAGTTTGATCATTCTATAAATACGGTTAGCATGTGTCTGGGGATCCTCCAAACTGAAACCAGAGGACAGGAGCGCGGTTTCATACAACAAAATAACCAGATCCTTCACTGACTTGTCATTCTTGTCGGCCTCTGCTTTCTGCCTTAGTGTTTCAATGATAGAATGGTCAGGATTTATCTCAAGGTGTTTCTTTGCTGCCATGTAGCCCATTGTGGAGTTGTCTCTCAGTGCTTGTGCTTTCATTATCCTCTCCATATTTGCAGTCCAGCCATATGTACTTGTTACAATGCAGCATGGGGAAGTCACCAAACGGTTGGAGACCACAACCTGTTGAGTGGAAGCATTAGTTGTTACCATAAAGTTGGTTTCTGTAGGGTTTAAGATACTACAGATATGCTGAACTGCAGCAATATCTGTAAGCTTGAGGGGGCCACTTAGGGATCTGGGGCAAAATTGGTCCTGCTAGTGAAGGCAGGGGGCTGGACTCAATGACCTTTCAAAGTCCCTTCCAGTTCTGAGATAGGTATATCTCCATATATTTATTTATTTAATTGTTCTAGAGTACCTGCATAAGCCAGGTGACAAAATACAGAGGAGCTATGATGCAATCAACATCTGTATATCCACATCATAAAGTGGAATTTGAGGATACTTTGACTATTAAAAGTCCAATGGACAGTCTAGTAACTGACTAATCTTGTTTCACTCTGACTGGAAACCAAAGCATCTCCCACCACTTGACAGACTCAAATTGATTATAAAACTAGATGTTCCAACCCTACTTTTTTTGATGGGTGAGACAAAGTAGTAACCACTGTACAGACAGACTATATGCTAGTTACTACTGTTGGGTACAAGAAAAAAAAAATATTGACTTTAGTGTTTGAGTCATGCCTTAATCTTTTTTTTTTTTTTTTTTTGCATCTAAAGGGGTAAGGGGCACACAGATTGCCTGATTATTCTATAGTTTATTTTAAAAAAAAAACCTAGCTAGTAATTTTAGTACGAGACATGGAGTATTAAACACTTTTTGCCAAGCAACACTAAGTAGAACAGTTTATTTTACACATTCCTCATTCTTCACCTTGCCTTAAAACACACACTTAACCCTGAGAAGTGAGAAAGTGTTCCATGAGACAGGAATTATAAACCAGCAATACTTGTGGTGCTAGAGCTCTTAAATGCTAGGAACATGGCTGACTAAAGGCTGTCTCATTAACAGCTAGACCATTGCTCCCAGTAGCCTGTAAGAGCTTACTAATCAGAAGAGAGATGCAACAGTTGGGTTAAGACTGCCTACAAACAGTGAGATGTTCATACCTTTTCCACTTTCTTTTCAAGTATGTCTTTCATGATTTTGCAGAGGTTTTCAAACTTTGCCTTCTTCTCCTCCTGTTTCTTTTTCTCCTCTTCATCCTCTGGAAGCTCCAAACCCTCCTTTGTTACAGAAACTAAGGTCTTGCCTTCAAATTCCTTTAACTGCTGCACGCAGTACTCGTCAATAGGTTCAATCATGTAAATTACCTCCAGACCATGTTTGCGAAGGCGTTCCACAAAAGCGGAGTTTGCTACCTGATCTTTGGTTTCACCTGAAAGAAGAATTCCATTTTTCAACTTAAGCCACAACTCCTTGACTACAGTAGATGACTATAGAAACTGTCCCTTCTCTAGGTATCTGAGATTCTCATTTAAGTAAGCTTGAGTTGTCCCAGAAGAGCAATGGAGCAGCAAACAACCAGGTTGTTCTGGACAGACTACTGGAAATGGAAGACTGGCTAAAATGCTAACCTTGTTTTGGTGCTTGTTGAAAGGGGCCTTGCAACTTCAGCCTAAGGTGCCCAGAGTAACTTGTGAAGTGTACTACTGAGCCACCCTGAGGCCAGCTGTCTGAGGGACTGCTTAGAAAAGTGGAGTCTCCCTTCCCATGTGTCAGATACAACCCTGAAAGGACATTGGCTTTCCTATTTGTCCTCTGCAAAGAGGCTTGCACCTGCTCCCTCAACAGGTTTCAGGCTTATCCTTGAGCAGCACTGAACCTAGTCATGAAATCCAGAATCTTGAAGCCTTTTGCCTAAGGCCACTTGATTTTGATGCTAAGCCACATATTCCCTTTTAAATAAACTTCTTAAAATCTGGGTGTTTATCAGGATGAAAGATAAGCTACACCTGGTCCCTTAATCATGAAGGCCTAGCAATCCATGGCTGAAGGACAGACAGCAGCTGCAGATTGGCAATACCTACTCCAGAAGAGATCACAGCTCATGAATTTAGCATGTTGTACTTTTAATCTCAAATTTCTCAGACAGACCGTCTCAAACACTAGGTGAAGTACCTCAGGAACGATAAGAAGCCAATTTAAGTGTGTTGAGTTGAAGTTTGAGACTACCACAAAGAACTTCTACTTCAACACCTGAAATCGTTGTCCCTCGCCCGCCGAGTAAATTCAAAGATAAGGAATAGCCAAAAAATGGAGACTGCTTCTGTTATGTCAGAGGCTCCCTAGCAGTTACATTCCTGAATGGAGTGTTTGCAAGGTATAAATTGGGGCCATATGAACACCACTAGAAACCTTGTTTGTGCCCAGTGCTGCTTCTCTCAAAACACAGCTACATGATTCCTTGACATGAGCCTAGGAACAAAGACCCACAGATGTCTCAACTCCGAGTATGAAAAATACTCAAGCATGACATTTAGAACATGGATGGCTTGTCATTAACATCAGATGCTCAGAAGAGAAATATTCACCATGTAGCTTGCCTCCTTGTGCATTTTCCAACATGCATGGATATTGTTGTGTGGAGTTCACCTGCATATACCTACTAAGGGCTTAAATGCAATAACCTTACTTCAGACAGGGTATGTCTGTCTGTCTAAATACATACAATACAATACAATACAAGGTACCTCTAAGTTAGAGACTCACACTTATGAAATGCCATACATGTTTTTGTACTGCTGACTCACTTGTTCAATTATAGACTAATCCCAACATGCAGCGGTATTGTGACAGCATGTGGTATGATATCCTATGGAGCAAGAACTGCCAATCCACAGCAAGACTATTTAAAAAAAAAGACAGATAGGACAAGAAGTTGGAAGCCATGTACTACCTATGGCACAAGTTCCGGTGCCTGCCTGAGAGTCATTAGATAGCAAGCAAAGGTCTAGTACATTCAGAAGCTTTTAAAAGCCAAAGCTAAAAGTAATTGCAATTGACTTACCTGTAATGTAATATATGTGTTTCTGGTTTTCCTTCATCCGAGTACAATAGTCTTTCAAAGAGACCATCTCATCACCAGATGCAGAAGTGTAGTACCTCAACAATTCTGAGAGTTTCTTTCGGTTTTGGGAATCTTCATGTATGCCAAGCTGGGGAAGGAGGGGAGGGGGGGGGGGAGAAGAGAAATATATATATAAAAGAACAACACGCCTTTTCAAACTACATACTCATATTGTGCAAGTGCCAATAATAAAAAACAGATAATATAAATCATTTGATAGAGGCCACCATGCAAAAAGAGACAAGTTCTTGCTAAAATACTAAAGGGTCACTGACCTTAATATTTTTAGAGAACTGCTCATAAAATTTCTTGTAGTTCTCCTTGTCTTCTGCTAATTCAGTGAAGAGTTCCAAGCATTTCTTGACCAAGTTCTTCCTTATCACTTTCAGAATCTTGCTCTGCTGCAGCATTTCACGGGAAATATTTAGAGGCAGGTCTTCAGAGTCCACCACTCCCCGCATGAAGTCTGTAAGAAAGTATGTGTCAAATCTTGCAAACTAAGAGAAAGATCTTTACAATGAAATTAATAATCTTAATAAATTAGATATGCTCCAAATACATAGTCTAGGGCTTGTTTTTAGAGAGTGTTCCTTTTCTCCAAAACCTTAAAGAATCAGATAGATAATCAACCCTCTTCATTGTTCTGTCTTACTCTTCCACATTCACATCTTAAAGAAAAAGCCAATCCCATTTTGGTCACTATTTATGGTCTCACAAAAGGTGTTTCTATTAGAAAGCCTTTTGTTCACTGATGTACATGACAGGAGATCAGAGGAATGTTACTTCTCAAACAAGGGCCTACTTACTCAGATATTCAGGAATTAGCTCCTCACAGTTATCCATGATGAAGACTCTGCGTACATACAATTTAATGTTATTTTTTTTCTTTCTGTTCTCAAACAAATCAAAGGGTGCACGTCTTGGGACAAATAGAAGAGCTCTGAATTCCAGCTGCCCTTCCACAGAAAAGTGCTGCAAGAAAGTAAGACATGGTTTAAGAATCTTTAAAGTTAGCTTGATGCATTTTACACTGTTTGGAAGACATTCATGGCCACTTCACTGAGCTGGGGCTATGACGTCCAAGAGGCATTCTTGACATCTTCACTAATAAAATGTCATTGCTTTCTTAATCAAGGTATACTCCTAGTCTCCACCAATATGTAGGTCTTAGTGGAAGGGATGTTCGCCAAATACTGTAGAATTTGAGCTCTACAGGAGGTTCCCATTCTCTTTAGGCAGGGCTCCTGTGGTGCCGTAAGAGCCTACCATCCATTATTTAGTTTGTTTTGCATGTATTCACCTTGATTGTCAATGGCGATTCCTAACTGTAGAGAAACTTTACCAATCAGTGCCTGAGATAAATACTGCTGCCTACACATTATGTTTAAGAACTTAACTTGGTTTTACAAAGCTTATACTTTCTACTTTGTTTCAGATGTGCACAAATCAAGTGATATATAACTTAGTATTTTCTAACTTTAGGATATTCAGTTAAAACTGCTGTAGCACTCAGTGTAATAGGCATATACTGCAGCTTTCATCACTCTCAGCCAAGCAGAAAGGTCTCTTCAAGTACTTAGGTGTCTTTTTATTAAAAAAAGGAACCTAGACAACACCCAAAGCACACAACTGAGGTAGGATCCACTGGGCTTTCAGCCATTTCGATTACAGAGACAAGTCCTACTTACTTTCACTGCTAAGTGGTCTTCCCAATCATTGGTCAGGCTTTTGTAGAATTCTCCATATTCCTCATTTGTAATATCATCTGGATTCCGGGTCCAGATTGGCTTGGTTTTGTTGAGCTCCTCCTGGTCAATGTATTTCTCCTTAATCTTCTTTTTCTTCTTCTTGTCCCCATCTTTCTTTTCTTCCTCCTCATCAGAGCCAACATCCTCAATCTCTGGTTTGTCTTCTGTCTTTTCTTCTTTTTCCTCTTTCTCTTCTTCCTTTTCCTCTCCCTCATCGTCACTTACTTCCTTATCCCGTTCTTTTTCCACCTAAAAAGATTAGAAATTTAAGTGGAAGATGGACATCACAGCATGTTATACGTGAGTTAGAAGCCCTTATAATAATCTTTCCATGCATGCCCATGTCCTCAACTGTTTTGGGCTTGATTGTCACAGCAATCTTGGATACCCTATACACACACACTGCAACCACCAAGTTCTCCCCCCTTGCTCTTCCTAACCTCTAATTAAAAGATTTAGTGTAGAAATGCGATAAAAAAAAACAAAGGGGGAGACAATTTTAACTATTGCACTTTGTTTTCTGTTACTTAGCACCCCAGTGTTTAAGCATAAGAGAATAAATCAAAAAGTAGTAGCACAGCACAATCCTGAATAGCTAGACATGGTTTGCAGCGGGGGAGGGGGGAGAGAAGAGAGAGAGAGGGAGAGGAATAAGTTTATTTGGTGAAAGCCTTGTTAAAAAAAGGCAGAAGGAGAAATATTTATTAAGTCATTTAAGACACTTTAAGGATGCTCTGTAAGGAGGGCTTCTGATTTTTAGTTTCAACTGATGAACAGCAACAAAACAGCTCTGATCAATCCAGATTTCATTTTTCTTGTATCCAATAAAGATCAGAAAAACATCAGAACTGGTTACTTGTCTCTAAGGGGCTGCCTACACAGAGCACTAATACAGACTACATGGGTGTAATTTCTAAATCACACTAATGTGTTGCATGTTAATTGTTCCATGTAAACCCTGCTGGTGCACACTAAAGGTTTGAAACATGTTAAAGTGCAGTAGGGAACATTAAAGAGATTACTTTGTTATAGTATAGACCAAGAGAAGGCCCTGAAAAAACCCTAGTCTTTGGACATCTACACAACTCAGAAATTGCTAAAATAAACCCCAAAACAAAGTTAAACCCCAAACAGAAAACTTCTGTATATGAAACTAAAGTTTTACTGTTAAACCTAATCGTTTCAGTAATCTTTAATGACGTACTGTGTTATGTCACTCAGTGCCCATTACGTTTAAGTTGTTATATATCTTTTACTCTATTCTGTGACTCCATGTATGAAGAGAACCAGGTCTGACAGCACTGTTGATTGGCAGGAGTCCCCAACAGCAAGTGAGGAAAAAACAAAAGATACTTATTCAGATTCTTAGACAAATGTTATCTATACACACTACACATTAGTATATTAATGATTTTTAATCTGGTGTATCACTTTAGAATAAAATTTTTGTACTGTTGAGATACTATGGCTAAACCTTCTATTGTACCACTATACATTATAATGTGGTCATTTTAGGAAGTGATTAAATTTTACTAGTTTAATTTACTGTTAGCATTCCAACCTGAACACTTACAAAGAGTGTAATTGGATAACCAATGAACTGCGAGTGCTTCTTCACAATTTCCTTGATTCGTCTTTCCTCCAAGTACTCTGTCTGGTCTTCCTTAAGATGCAGAATAACCTTTGTACCCCGGCCCAGAGGTTCCCCTAGAATAAAGATTTGAGAGCTTTACTGCAAGCACCAGTAAAAGTGTGTTTGGCAAGGTGCTAGTTTAACTAGTCAGGTTTTTACATCTTGATCAGAAGATTCTAATTAAGCACCTTATGCTTAAATTTATCCACATTAATTATGTCCCCAATTTATTTGGGGACAGAGGTTTCCTGTACACCCACATCTACATAGTAATTTTATACTTACTTCATTGTGTCAGGTAGGTCACCTGCACTCATGCTTTTACAATAATGTATTAGCCCTCCTTTAGACCACATGATCTTTAATACAAGGTATGCACCCTACCTACAATCCCTGCAGCATACAAACAGTTCCCAGCTCCCTCTGTAGTTGAGCTATCCTCTGAAATAGAAGTTTCTAATCTGAACCGCTACCTCACATTCTTATCCTTTTTACAAGAGAAATGCAGGACCACTGCTGTGCTACTATTGTAATTTACTTACAACTGTGAATTAATTTTGCAGCAGAGGTTAAAAAACACTACCCCGAGGAGCAGTTGTTTTAACTGCAGTTTAGACTAACATGATACCATATGCTACTGCTGTTTCATCTTCAAAACCCTTCCATAATACAGGGAAACACATGAATGAGGGGCTGCTTTAGAGCTACCTGTGCAACAGAATGTTAGCACTTACCATTATCAAGTCTTACAGTGAATGATCCTCCAGCAGAAGATTCCCAAGCATACTGCTCATCATCATTGTGCTTGGTGATCACTGTTACTTTCTCAGCAACCAAGTAGGCAGAGTAGAAGCCAACACCAAACTGACCAATCATAGAAATATCTGCACCTGCTTGCAATGCCTCCATGAAGGCTTTGGTGCCAGATTTGGCAATAGTACCCAGGTTGTTAATCAGATCAGCTTTGGTCATCCCTATGCCAGTATCCACAATGGTCAGGGTGCGATCATGCTTGTTGGGAAGAAGGTTAATTTTCAGATCTTTTCCAGAATCTAGTTTGCTTGGATCAGTCAAACTCTCATATCTGATTTTATCCAGAGCCTACAAAACAAGAGGCAACTATCAGACCCCTCAACACACTACTTGTATTTAGGTAGCAATGTCACTGGCTGCTAGTCACTTAATTATTTCCATTACTTACATCTGATGAATTAGAAATCAGCTCTCTCAGGAAGATCTCCTTGTTTGAATAGAAAGTGTTGATGATCAGAGACATCAACTGAGCTATTTCAGCCTGGAAGGCAAAGGTCTCCACCTCCTCCTCCATTGGTTGGTCTTGAGTCTGCACAGCTTCTGGCATCTGTAGAAATAAGTGAAGTTGTAGCTCTAAAAAGACAGCTCTGTAGAATGGCTCTTAAAACAATTACATAGTATTCTTCACCTGTTTTATGTTCAACCACTAAGACTTCTTTTAACAAGTACCACCACTCTGGGATAGAAGGGTTGTTGAGAGCATGGTATATCATATATCAGACTAAGTAAGAGAACCCCAGTTGGTATTCTCTTCCTGCTGGCAGTGAAGAACACTCCAACTCCAATTCTTATACCTCTTAACTGGAAAGACCTGGCAGTGATGGATGAGCACAACTCTCTGCTCCTCAGGCGGACAAAGGTTTAAGTACCTCAGCAGCAATGTGCCCATTCCTTAAAAGTGCATGATAGGCAGTCAGACCAATATTATGAATCATTCAGGATATTCTTCATCCTCAGAGTTGCAGGAGCCATTTAGAAAGGGAGAAGGAAGTGAAACTGTGTTGAATACTTGAATTGGCTGCTAGATGTTCTGCCTTGTTTGTCTAAAAATATGTACTTTTACGTAAGTCAAAATCTAAATGAGTTTCCAGAGCATCTACGGACTATCATTCCCTCCAATCAAGGACTGAATATACAAAGTTAACATTACAGTCTAAATCAAAATTCCAACAATTAAGTTTAGCCTTATACAACATTTGGGACTAGAAAATGATTTGCAAAACATATACCCTTCTAATGGCAGTAAATTCCACTCACAATCTGAGTATTGTTTCCAGCAGTCATCTAATTATTTTTTTTTGCTGAGTGTTAGTCACAAATTGGGAGCTCTCGCCTCAAGGCTGCAGAGCAGCATAGCTCATACAACCCAAAGATGTATATGTGCAACTGCAGAGACTGTTTAACAGGCAATTCTGTTGCTCATACCCCTCACCCAGGCAATAGTACTATACATCAGTTCTAATAAGAGATAAATTTGGTATAATCCATTTATTACTTCCTAGCTGCAAAAGAACAAGTTTCGCCAGTCTGGGGAGCCCAGTGCCACAGTCACATCCTGGTTTTAACTGCTACAGTACCGGCTTAAACCAAATCCACGTAAAGCTCAGAGGGAGACCTCACTAACAATGTGCTTCTCCAGAGCAGTAGCGCTGTAAGATGCACCACCAATATCCACGGAGAACCGGGTCAAGTTCAGATTCCAACCTCCCCCCGCGGTGGGTACTTTGTATAGTTTACAGCAGGTAGAGCTGGAAACCGGAGAGGTATCAGCGCCTCACTCTCCCAAGAAATGGGGGCACAGCGCCCCCTACGGGCTCCGGCCAGGAACAGATTCTAGAAACTGCCAGAGCCTTCCCTCCCACCCAGCTCCTTCCCCACCCACCCGCCGCAAGAGCGAGCCCCTCGCACCCTCCCCTCCGGGGCCGGCCCCCGCCTCTCTGCTCAGCTACCCCGAAAGCCCCTTCTCCATCGCCCCCGCGCTGCCGGTCTCCATCACCCCCCCGCTTCCGCACGCGAGCCAGCCTCGTCCCCGAGCCTGTCCCGAGTCCGAACCCATCACCCACCGCCCGCCCGCCCTTGCACAGCCAGAGCCGGTCCCCGGCCCTGCTCCGGCCGCTCCGTGTGTGAAGCCAGAGCCAGTCTCCTCTATGAGCCGCGTCTCTCCGTTCCCATCAGTTCCCCAGACAAGCGTGAATCCCCGCGGCAGCCGCCTAGGGGTCACTTCCCGCAACGCCGGGCCCCGCTCTGAGGGTGGCTCTTTCGGCAGCCGCCGCCAGCGTCCCTTACACCGCCCTTCAAGCGCGGCTTCAGTCCCCTCTCCCGCGAGCGGAGCTGCCGGTCTCCGTTCCGCGGCGCGAAAGGACCCCCGCCATCAGCCCAAGTCACCCCCCACCCCCCGGCCGGAGAAGGAGCCGCTGAGAGTTCCAGCCTCTGATAAGTTCTCCGGTCATTGCTGCCTCCGCGTCTCACCTTAGCGGCGATAGCTGCAACTGTTCCTCTCGGTTAACCGCGCTTCCCTCTCCGCACTAACAGCGCTGGTACTCGTAGCCTCCCGCCCGCCTTATATACCCCCGGCGCCGCCTCCTTCCAGAACCATCGGGAACCTTCACTGACAGGCACGGGGGTGGCGACTCCAACCCTCATCACGGGGGGCAGCCGCTGGGGAACAAATGCGCATGCGCCAGAACGAAATTTCTCGGTTTGCGCACGCGTTTTTCGTCTGTCAGCTAGCTGAGGAGACTGCGCATGCGCCATCCGGAATCCGGTTCGCACGCGCGCTCCCTTTCCAACAGTCACCTCTGAAGGGGTGGGAAATGCGCTTGCGCGAGATCAACTGTCACTGGTTGGCTTGGGAAAGGGGGAGGAATGCGCAAATCGCAAGATGACTTCATTCATTGCAAACCCGAACTCCGCCCCAGCCTATTCCCTCCCTCCGAACTTCCTAGAAGGAGGCAGGACCCGTTAGACTCTCTCCCTGTGCCAAGTCCCGCCTCTCCTGCTCTGCCTCCCTCCCCCATCCCGCTTCCCTCAGAAGGTCCTAGAAGCAGCCAGAAGCGCACACTTCCCACCCCTCCCCCTCGCATCGGAACGTCCAAGAGATGGAATGGGGGGGGGGGGGGGTAGCATCGCCTCCTTCTGCCCTTCCCCTCAGGGTCTCTGCGCGTTTCTCTGCACGGCCGGGGGGCGCAGGGCCGCCCAGAGGATTCAGGGGGCCTGGGGCACAAAGCGGGGGAGCTGCAGCACTTGTACTCACCGGGCGGCGCTCCGAGTCTCTGGCAGCGGAGGCCCTTCAGTCGTTCCGCGTCTTCTGCAGCACTGAAAGGCCCCCCGCCGCCGAAGACCCGGAGCGACTGAAGGGCCCCCCCGCCGCTGAAATGCCGCCGCCGCCGACTCGGAGCGCCGCCGGATGAGGAAAGGGATTCTCGACCAGGGCTCGCAGGGCCCCTGTGGGGCCTGGGGCAAATTGCCCCACTTGCCCCCCGCTCTGGGCGGCCCTGCCGGGGTGCCCCCCTCCTTGTCACGCTTCACTGCACGGCTCTAGGGCGCCCCTCCTCATACCATGATGCATGACTGGGGCACCCCCCCAGGCCACGTTTCATGCACAGCCTTGGGGTGCTACCCCCCCATGCCAGGCTGCAGTGCACAGCCCTGGGGCACATCCTCCCCATTCCACACTTCAGTGCATTGGCCTGAGGCACCACCTGCATGTTATACTCACTGCATGTCCCTGGGGTGCCCCCCATGCTATACTGCATGGCCCTGCAGCACCCCCTCCCCAGTCCACGTTTCATTGCATGGCCCTGGGCCACCCAGGGCCGGCTCCAGGCACCAGTGAACGAAGCAGGTGCTTGGGGCGGAACGTCCGGGTCTTCTCTCGGAGCGAGGACCCGCCACCAAATTGCCGCCAAGGAATGCAGCGGCGCGATTGAGCTGCCGCCGAAGTGCTGCTGATCGTGGCTTTTTTTTTCTTTCCCCTTCACCGCTTGGGGCGGCAAAAAAGCCTGAGCCAGCCCTGGGGCCACCCACCCATGCAACGCTGCATTGCACAGACCTGTACATGTACTGCGTGGCCTCGGGGCACCCCCTCACAGGCCACACTGCACTGACAGCTGTGGGGCACTCTCCCCACCTAGGGTTGCCAATTTTGGTTGGATGTATTCCTGGAGGTTTTCTCACATTACATAACCTTTAATTAAAGATGAAACTCCAGGGCAATCCTGGAAGGTTGGCAACCCTACCCCCACCCCCTCCCGCATACCATGCTGCGCTGCACAACCCTGGTGCTCTCCCCTCTGCATGCCACACTGGGCTGCACTGGTGCTTCTCTGCCTACCTGCTACTCCTCATGGCACAGGCGCTGACTTTCCAGTGTGCCAGGGGGTGCTCCACCCCTGGCTCTGCTCCCCCACTCCACCCCTTCCCCCAAGTCCCTGCCCCATCCCTACCCCAAGTGCGCCATGTCCTCGCTCCTTCCCCTCTCCCCAGAGCCTCCTTCATGCTGCGAAACAGCTGATGGGCGGGAGGGAGGGGGAGGCATTGATCAGTGGGGCCCACCAGCTGGTGGGAGGTGCTGGGGGAGGGAAGGGGAGCTAAAGGGGGGCTGCCGGTGTGTGCTTAGCACCCACCATATTTTCCCCCGGCGCCTATGCCTCATGGAGATTTTGTGCAGCTCCTTCTAAAAGTGTTTCAGGACTTTCCAGCCATGCAGAGAGGACAGATCTTGCATTTTAAGTAAAGGATTGTGGATAGCATCAGTCCAGTACAGCAAATTTTGAGCCAAAACCAAAACAAACCAAAAAGAAACTAAACAAAATGTTTAAAAAATTGAAATTTCCCATAAAACAAAATTCAAAAATAAATTCATTTTGGGTCAATCAGAATGTTCCACTTAGAATTAGAACATTTTGCTCTGATTTTGACCTTTACCAAATGTTTTTAATATAAAAACAATGACTTTCATGTGAACACATTCTAACCACTTCATTTTGGATTTTTGAATAGAAAAAATATTTCAACACATTTGCAACCAGCTCTACTTACAGTCTAACATTCTGATCTTGCAATCTGACCCTCATAAGCAGAACTGATTGCAGGGTCAGTGCCCATGGGCCTGATTTTTTGTATGGTCCCTTGACTTCAATGAGGATTGTGGGCTTTCGGCACCTTTCAGGATTGAGACCAAAGAAACAGAGAGACAATAGTACAGTATGTAGGGCCACAGAAGTTACAAATTGCACCTCCCTGGCTCATCTGCCCCACACTAGATATCCATTGCTGGGGTTTCTGTACCAGATCTACACTGGGCCCTGATCCTGCAAAGACTTATGTATACACTTAATTTTAAGCAAATTAGTAATCCTATGGAGGTGGGTGCTTACGTCTTTGCAGGATCAGGGCCTTAGCTTGAATTGTCTACACTAGTAGCCATATTATTTTGTTAGTCTTCTACTTTTAAAACCATATTATTTTCTAGGATTTCCTATTTTCTAGGATTTCCTATTTTTTTAGAAATCTTTAACTTGTGTTCAGTTTCTTTCAAAGATCGGAGTCAATAGCAATTTGCTGCTCTTTAATGGCTTTATTTATTTTTAACTTTCAAAATGGCAGTCAATATAAAATCCATCGTAGATAGATTTTTCTCAAAATTCCTAGACAAATCCACTTGGGGGAAAGTGTTCACATACCAAACTTAAACTGGTCACTTCAGTCTCTCCCTCACTGCTTAAGTCCTATCCACATGCCAGCCAGTGCAAGTGTAAAGCTAATATTTTCTTTATGAATCATCCATAGATGCTGTACTCTTTTTATTATGTGGCTGTAGTGACAACTATAGTTAAAGTTGCAGTAGTTTATCCATTATAAATCTGTTTTTAGTTGTTCATAATTTTGCAGCGCTGAAATGTCCCGGGCTTGATTTGTTTCAGAAGCTGTTTTTTTGGAGAGTGAGGAGGTGGGAAGACATGTGAGCAAAAATGGTTCCAGTGTGTTTGAGAACAAAGACTGAAAATGTACTTTTCCCGTTATCAAAATATTCATGCAATTTTTAAATTTTTATTTTGTATCACTCTAGTACCAAACATGAGTTAAGAAAACTGATATTATTACATTGGCCTTACTATCCTACCACTGGAGAAAAATTAAAACAAAAGGTCTAATGTCAGACTTGTAATTTATTTGGTGATTTTTAATTGTTGAAAGGAAAAGTGCCAAAAAAGCAAAATCCTCAACCTGAGCAACCTCAACGTTTTACCTTGCTCTTATAATAGTCCAAACCCATAGACCTGAACAACCCCAGCTTTGTGAAAATTTAACTCTGATCCAAATGTTGTGGACCGCATGCTCTATGAAATACCATGCTCTAGGTGTGCCTAAGCCTCTGACTGCCAGATGCGGGGACTGGACTACAGGGGATGGATCATGTAATGATTACCCTGTTCTGTTCATTTCCTCTGAAGCATCTGGCATTGGCCACTATTGGAAGACAGGATACTAGGGTAGATGAACCATTCATCTGACCCAGCATGGCCATTCTTATGTTCTTGGCTCCTGCCCAAATTAGAAGACACCACATAAAGACACCATATAGTATTAGGTCAAATGTGAATTGTATTTATAGTATAGATCAGGGGTGGGCAAACTTTTTGGCCTGAGGGCCACATCGGGGAATAGAAATTGTATGGCGGGCTATGAATGCTCACAAAATTGGGGCTGGGGTGCGGGAGGGGGTGAGGGCTCTGGGGTGGGGCTGGGAATGAGGAGGTTGGGGTGTAGGAGGGTGCTCTGGGCTGGGATCGAGGGGTTTGGAGGGCAGGAGGGGGATCAGGGCTGGGGCAAGGGTGCAGGAAGGGGTGCAGGCTCCGGCTGGGGGTGTAGGCTCTGGGGTGGGGCTGGGGATGAGAGGTTTGGGGTGCAGGAGGGTGCTCCGTGCTGGGATTGAGGGGTTTGGAGAGCGAGAGGGGGATCAGGGCTGGGGCAGGGGGGTTGGGGCATGGGGAGATGCTCAGGGGTGCAGGCTCCAAGTGGTGCTTACCTCAAGCGGCTCCCGGAAGCAGTGGCATGTCCCTTCTCTGGCTCCTACACATGCTAGAGTGCCGGAGCAGGGCCATGCGGCTGCTTCCGGGAGCTGCGTGGTGCAGCCCCCAACTCTGCGCCCTGGAGCGGGGCCATGCGGCTGCCTCTGGGAGCCACGTGGTACAGCCCCCCGCTCTGCACCCCGGAGCAGGGCCATGCCATGGCTTCCAGGAGCAGCGTGGTGCGGCCCTTGCCCCAGCGCCCCGGCAGGAGCGCCAAAGCGGGGCTGAGCCACGTGGTGCGGCCCCCAATTCGGCGCCCTGGCTGGAGTGCTGGAGCAGGGCAAGCCCCAGACCCTGCTCCCCAGCGGGAGCTTGCGTGACAGCTTAAAATGGCTCCAGCCCACGAGCCGTAGTTTGCCCACCCCTGGTATAGATCCTGATCTTGTAACTCAATCTGCTCAGGTGGAGCTTTATTTTTTCATAGACCCATATTTGCCTGCTGTGTGCATATGCATTATGATACAGTCCTTAATTACATGATCACACACTATTTGGGCTACAGGACTCCCTGCCTCAGTCAGTGCATTAGAAGGATGGTCAGACAGAAGGTTGCAGGAAGAGAAAGGTTGTTACCTTGTATTCAAAGCACTGGATTAAAATCCAGAGAATGGGTTTCTATTCCTAGCTCTGCAACAGGATTCCTGTGTGTTGCTGAGCAAGACTTTCATAATACATAAACACAAGGAGGCCGAACTAAGATTGCATGGAACTTTTCTAACATCTGAGTGCTTGACTTTGTAACCTTACTGGTTTTTTACAGAGTTTTTTAAAAATGTAATTCTATTCGCATTCTTCTACCATGGTCATCACAATGGTATCTGAGTGTTTCAGGGGTGAAGTAAAGAAGGGAAATAGAATTTCAGCACCTGAAATTGTCTACAAACATAGATCCCAGAGAGCTGACATAATGAGGAAGAGTTTAAATGTGAAGTTGGATTTCTTTAAATATGTGCTCCTAAGGGTATAAAGCATGCGGCCCGTCAGGGTAATCCACTGGCAGGCCACCAGACAGTTTGTTTAAATTTGCATGGCCGTCTGCAGCTCCCAGTGGCCGCGGTTTGCCGTTCCCAGCCAATGGGAGCTGCAGGAAGCGGCGGCCAGCATGTCCCTGCAGCCCGCGCCACTTCCCACAGCTCCCATTGGCCGGGAACAGCGAACCATGGCCACTGGGAGCTGCGGGCGGACGTGCAAATATAAACAAACTGTCTGGTGGCCTGCCAGTGGATTACCCTGACAGGCTGTGTGCGGCCTATGGGCCACAGGTTGCCCATCACTGGTATAAAGCCTAGTGGTAGCCTAAGGAAGTGTAGACCCAGTTAAGGATACCTGACTGAGCAAAGGCTTATACTTTGATTGTGGCTTGACTGAGTAAAGTGCTGCCCCTGCTGCTAAGCAGCTGTGCTGTTTCCTACTTTCTCAAGTCTCATAACTGTCAATGGGAAGTGATATGGGACACAGGAGGATGTGTAGTTCAAAAGAATGATCCATAATACAGCAATGTTTGATAACCACTGCTCTCATTACAAAGGAGTATCTAAATTCCTTGAGTAAGTCAGAATCAATTTAATCTAATCATTTTTTATTAAAATGAAGTTGCTGTTCTGAACTGTAGCTGGCAGCAGTTGTTGTACAAAACCGAATTATGTAGCTTTTTGTGTTTCAGTTTTTATGAGCCAGAAAGTCTAGTTGAAATATGATAACTACCTAATCTTTCTTTGAAAGAGGAATATAAATTAGGCAATGAAAATGGGATATTGTCAGAGTCACTGCTAGATAGAATGCTGTCAGATTTTTGCACATGGGTACACATGACATAGCAGGAGTCAGGAATTCAACTACTAACTTTACAAGTGATAAGCAGAATTTATTAAAATCTCAGCTCCACAAGAGAAATCGATATTCTATCATGATCAGTGGAACTGGAGTCTGAAGACCCATGTTCCCTGGAGGAATGGTTATTCAGGGAAACAGGCAACGCGAGGAGTTCAGCTAGATGCAATGCAGCCAGATGGACAGAGCAGTGCACAGTCTTTATTAAAGTTCCAGTTATTAAACTTAACCTGTATCACTCTTGGCTTCACTTGTTAGCAGCCCAGTGATAGAGCAATCGAAGTGCAGCAGCTGGTGACATGAGCCATGGAACTAATCAGAAACTCCCTAGAGCACTGGAGTTTGCAGACCCAAACCTAGCCCAGCAACAGACCCAATGGAAAGAGGAGTTCATGCTGTATCTAGACTTGCCCTCTTATTGGGGAACACGGTAGAGATGTCTGTAGCCCTCTGAAGCTTACCCTTGCCTCAAGCATTACAGCAGCCCTAGGGAACTATTGCTCCCCAAAGCAGAACAAAACTACAGAGTAATGCAGGTGGTTTTTTTCTTTTTTAATTAAAAAAACCCTATACACTAAGACCAATCTGAGGGGGCCAGGCTAGACACCTATGTTACTGTCTTACACACACTGGTTGCTACATGCAATTTTGGAGACTTGATAGACTCCCTAATTTGGGGTCAGCACCTGTGGGAGTGGCTGCTATGGGTAGGCGATTTCACATTAGACAGATGCTTAGACATGGGCATGCAACAGAAGCCTCAACAAAAAGGATGAAAGCCCTATGAGGCACAACAGCCCCGGAGGTATATACAGTGAGACAACAGCAAAGGAGAGCAAGGGGTCAGGGTTTTATACCATAGTAAGATGTCTTTACTGTAGGAGACAGCATGAGTGAGTAAAGGAGAAGTGCCCTGCACTAGGACAGCATTGTAAATAATGGGGCAAGGTGGAGCATTTTAGCAGTGTGTGTAAGAGCAGAAGAAGGTCTCAAAAAATTCAGTCGGATTTTTACAAGAAGGGGCTGGCACATCAGACAGCTGTGATGACATCATGACTCTCTCCTTGAGTCTAGGAGCATATATCAGGTTCAGACTGTAGTGACAGGAAAACAACAAGGGACAATACCACCTCTGTGAATGCAACGATAGTAATAAGGAAATTCTGTGTGCAATTTCAGCTGGATAGTGGAGGTTCCTGCATTGTGATTCCTCAGCATGAATTGGATTAGAGCACACCCATTACAAAGCAGCAGTCACACACTAATAATTTACAATGAGAGCCTAATTCCAGCCCCTAGGAAAGTGTGAGCTCATAGTAACTAACCTGAAAAATAATGGAGGGTACCAACTGAGGTTTGTGGCAGTAGAAGTTAAGCAACACAGGCCCCCTCTCCTTGGGGAATACATTTAATACAAGTCATGGATCTGATCATGGTGCAGCATCAGCATTGTATAGCTGAAGTGCAAGAAGCAAATTGAGGAGTCTCATGAACAATGGAGACAATTTTAAAAGTTGATTGGGATGTTTTCAAAGGCAATGGGTGCCTCTGATGAAAGCTGTGACTGGAAGTAGACCCTACAGTGGAACCTGTGTGCTTACCATGAAAGAAAATTCCAGTGGCACTATGTAATCCAGTATGCAAAGGAGCTTGAAAGTCTGTAGAGCAGGGGTAACGTAGCTAATGTAGCACTCGTAGAGGCCAATGCAGCAAGAGAAAGTAGTGTGGTGGTAGAGAAGCCATCGGGCAAGTTCCACAGCTACATAGAACCAACATCATTCAACAGGGCATTGAAAAGATGCCAGTATCCAATGCCCACGAGACAGGATGTGGAGTGGGAGTGGGCAGGTCCCTAACAGCAAGCATTTGACATGCTGAAACAAGTTATAAGGGATGCCCCTGTCCTGAGGTACTACCAGCCAGGAGAGCCACTAACATTCCAATGTGATGAACTGGAGAAATGATTGGGTATAGCTCTTTTGCAGGAGCAGCTGATCATTTATGCCAGTAGAGCCTTGTCAGGGACTGAACAGGAGTACACCCAAACAGAAAAAGAGCTTCTAGCTGTGGTATTTGGAGCAGAACAATTCCATCTGTACACCTGTGGCCATGCAGTAATACCGCAATCAGACCACAAGCCCTTAGAGACAGTCATGGCAAAGCCCCTTCTTAGTGCTCCAAATGAAATGCAGCACATGTTGATATGACTACCATTAATTTCAAGGGAAGAGCGTTTAAGAAAGTGAGCAAAAGTTACATTTTATGCCAAGACAGAGTTGCCACATTTTTTAAATGGGCATGATTGCCTATCAAGGTATTTGCATACCTAATAGTGTGTACATATGTTTTAGATTTGGTCAGAGTGCAGTGAAATATGTCAGGGCAGGGCAAAGATGGTCTGATTCCCTGGGTTGAATCAGTGTCAGTAGTGGTTTACGATTCTGCTTCAACTGTCCAGTGAGGTGTTGATATGTTTTCCTCTGTCTCTAGATCTTCTATTTCAGACACAGGGCAGGGTTATCTGCAGTCCCTTTTCCTGACAGCTTGGGCAATTATACTTTGTCTACACTTGACCAGTCATGTTACTTGTCAGTGCAAAGTTCATTTGGCAGCTACCCCATTTTACCATATTTTGGTTGATAGTAATTCACTGTGTATAACACAGTTAAGAAGTTTATGAAACTATGTCCATCGACTGAGTTTGTAATGCCTTGCTTACAACATTTACTTGGAACAGGATTGTGGCATTCTGTACCTCAAAGAAGCACCCTGGAACCTCCATATTCCCCCCGTCATAATTATGATGATATATTTCATACAAAACATGCCATGTAAGACACCATATGAAAAATCATAATCAGCTGAAACCCATTGTTCTGTCAAAATATGTATATCGTTAGTGTGTATAAAGTTATGAGATTTTGCTATATGTTTGTTACTGAAATAAGCTGTAAGTTTAAGAGTCATCCACTAGTTCTCCAGTGACAACAAAGGAGGTGATCCACCTCCAGGAGGGTGTTAAACGACCATTAATCAGCAGAGGAGTTGTAAACAAGGGATTTACAATTCTGTAAGAGGACTGTGCAAGTATCACACAATGGGGGATTGCTCAACTCTGTGACTCAGCAAAGCCCACCAAGACATTGCTTGGCTACTGTTTTCCAGGCACATGGACTGAGGGTATACAATAGGAGACAGTGGCATCACGCTTTTGCCTTACTCTTCCCCCACCTACGCTGGAAGCAACAAGAATGCTGGGAAAACAAAGACTTGAACTGAGGAGACTGGTCCCAGGCTTAAAGGGGAATCCTGTGTATTAAGAACTGTAACCTACTTGCAACATCTAGTGGGGCGAGAAAAACTGCTTGATCCAAATACTGCCTAGTCTAATAAGATTCAGGATTTAGACTGCGGGCTTACTTTGTATGTTCTTTGGTAACTATCTCTGACCTTTTATGCCTACCACTTATAATTTAAAATCTATCTTTCTGTAGTTAATAAATCTGTTTTATACTTTAGCTAAAATAGTGTGTTTTGATTGAAGTGCTTGGGAAATCTCAGCTCAGTTTACAAAGGCTAGTGTGTGTCCTCTTCACATCAAGGGAAGAGCGGACTAGGTAATGAACTTACACTAGTTAGGTTTCTGACCAGGGCAAGACAATACTGTTCTGGGATGCAAAGCTGGGGGCTTGGGAAATTTGCTGGTGCCTTTCTCTGTGCGATTCGTGAGTGGCTTAGGGAGCATTCATGCAATTTAGCTGGGTATGGGGTTCCATATGCTGTTGTGCTGAGCCAGAGGGGTTTGCTGCTTGTCACTAGCAAAGCATTGTGAAAGACAACCCAGGCTGGAGAGTTAAGGGGACACAGCGGTACCCCAGTTCCAGGTTGTACCCGGGGGATCCCGTCACAAGTATATTGTGCCAAACCACAATTAAGTCAGTGATCTGGTTTGCCAGGCTTTGCACCTCAGCTTTCCAGCCTCAGCTTTACTCAACTGCGCCAGTTCCATCAGGGCGTCATACACCTCAGTCACTTGGTACCTCACTGGCCTTACGCTGGCAATGCAACTCTCCCAGCAAGTGCCACTTAGTGGCTTCATGGTCAGATTTGTAACATTTATCCGTGAGGTTCTTCCACCTGATAGTTAATGCTGAAAATAAGACATATATCTTTTGCAGTACTCCGAAGAGAGATACTGAATCTGAAGAAGATGACGTTGCATCTGACATAACCAGGTTGAGGGAATGGCAGCCACAAGGCACGAAGAAAGTTCTTGGATTCAGTCATGGGTGGCCGGTGACCTGGCCGTTACGGGAGGCTAGCCCCCGGCCCCTACATCAAGACTACACTATCCAGAAGATTTATTTTGCTTTCCACTAGCATGCCTGGTAAGTGAGAGTGAAGGTAAATTCCCTACTCCTGCAAGAGTTCCCAAGCTCTGCAGGCAAGGATTCCTCTCCTGCTGAGCCAGAGCTCCTGAAGTGCCTCAGGTACTGCTGCTACATCCTTACCAGTTGTGATGAGTGATGTTTAACTTCTATTTTGCAATCAGGTATGTCAAAGGATATTCTTAATCCATTATAGACTCATAGACTTTAAGGTCAGAAGGGACCATTATGATCATCTAGTCTGACCTCCCGCATGATGCAGGCCACAAAAGCTGACCCCCCAATTATCAATATGTATGAGACAAGGTGAGTGAGGTAATATCTTTTATTGGATCAACTTCTGTTTATTAGAGACAAGTTTTCAAGCACCACAGAGCTCTTCTTATCCTGGGACCAATATGACTACAACACTGTAAACATTTATGTCAAAGCAATGCTGCTTTCCTACATTGTAAAAACCAAGCCAAGTTTAAGACCTACAATTTTTACTTTGCAAGTAAAACACAGGCCAGGTGTGTAAATTGTAACAGTGTCATCTTCGCTATGAAATTAAAGCAGTGTTTCATTATGTGATATAGCACATGGACAGGCATATCTGACCTTCAGTTGCTGGTGGCAGACATCTTTTTAGATCTCTCTCCTTGGGTCAAGAATAGTCAGACACCCAAAGCACACAACTGAAGTAGGATCCATTGGTCTTGTCAGCTATTTAGACTTTAGATGTGAGTCCTACTTACTTTCACTGCTAAGTGGTCTTCCCAGTCATTGGTCAGACTATTGTAGAATTCTCCATATTCCTCATTGTCATCTGGGTTCCCAGTCCAGATTGACCAGGAAGAGGTCAATAAAACCAAGCCAATTTTCTTTTTCTTGTCCCCATCTCTCTTTTCCTCCTCTTCACCAGAGCCAACATCCTTAATCTCTGGTTTGTCTTCTATCTTCTCTTCCTTTTCCTCTGCCTCACACTTCCTTATCCTGTTCCTTCTCCACCTGTCAATGTTATTAGAAGTTTAAGTGGAAGATGGACATTAATCATAGCATGGAATACATGAGTCAAAGCCCCTGGTAATAAGTTTTAAGGGTATACCAGTGTCCTCAACTGACAGTTTTGGGCTTGGTTTTCAAAGTGATCTTGTATAAATTATATACTGCAGCAGCCAAGTTCTCTCCCCCAACAATTTCTAACTTCTTAAACGTTTAGTGGGAAGATGTGATAAAAGAAGGGTGAAATTTATTTGAAGGTAGCAATCTTTAAATAGTTATTTGGTTTTCTGTTACATAGCACCCCAGTATTTAAGCATACTAGAATGAACTAAAGGTAGTAGGACAGCATAATTCTAGCTAGATGTAGATTGCATATAGCAAATAGCTAGATGTAGATTGCACTAAAGAGTCAAGTACCTTTGAGAGCCTTTAATATTTTGTCATTTGAAGACATTTTACATAGTGCTCTATAAAGAGATTGAAGTTTATTGAAACCATTAGGTTTATGTCAAGTGAACAGTATCCCCTTAATGAGACTTATGCCACTCACTGCCAATCTTGTGTAGATTATAAATCATCATACATGAAATCACAGACTGGATTAGGAGAACCAAGGTCTGACAGCACTGTTGATTAGCATAGGAGTTCCCTCTAGCAGGGCAAGGGGTGGAATAGATGATTCTTAAGCAAGAGTTTTAATGTATTTGAAGCACATAATTCAAGTCAGCCTTAATATATTAATTTAGTCTATGGTATTAGTAAACAGCATATTTGGAATAGAATTTCTGTACTATGACTAAATTATCTATTGTACCACTAAATTGTAATATACTGTCATTTTAAAATGATTTAAAAAAATAGTCTAAATACTATTAACTTTCCAAGATGAACACTTACAAAGAGTGTAATTGGATAGCCAATGAACTGAGAGTGCTTCTTCACAATTTCCTTGATTCGTCTTTCCTCCAATTACTCTGTCTGGTCTTCCTTAAGATGAAAGATAACCTTTGTACCACGGCCCAGAGGTTCCCCTAGAATTAAATTTGAGAGTTTTACTGTCAGCACCAGTTAGAGCTGATTTGGTAAGGTGCTAGTTTAAAAGAGTCAGGTTTTTACATCTTGATCAGAAATAAGATTATGCCAATTAATGTTTAAACATCTTCAAGTTACATGTTTAAGTTTATCCACATAAACTCTATGTCCCCAATTCATTTAGGAAAAATGATGTTTCATATGTACCCATCTCTAAAAATATAGTACTTTTGTACTTATTTCCTTGTGTCAGGTAGGTTATCTTAATTCATCAAATGACTGTAATGAGAGGGTATATTTTGAAAAGAATGGATTAAGCCATCATTTAGAGCACATGATCGCCAAAAGAAAATTAGGTCCCTACTACACTCCCTAACTACAATCCCTGCAGCATACAAACTATTTAAACAAGATGACATGTTTTTATCTTTTGTGAAATAACTTCATAGTAATGTACCTTCCAAGGACGAAGTGTTTAGAGATGTTCAAGGAGGATATAATTTTTTTTTGTCGGGGTGGGGGCTGTTGAGGAGGGCAGGTAACAAGAAACTGAAGAAGCAAGAATCTAGGCTAAGTAGTAGGAAAGTGTCCCAGGAGAGATTTGTGATACTATGGAATAGCCCTTTCAAGAGGAAGCAGTGGACTTTGCTAAGGAAATTGTGTTCCAACCACACCCCAGTCTTCAAGCCAGGACATACACCTCCCAGGTGTTTTCACTCTTAAAAGACAGACAACAATTGACAAAGCAACTGCAGAGAACACACCACCTCCTACTTCCCCACCCTGCTCAAACTAATTCAGTCACTTACCCCTTGATCATCATAGCCACCTACCAAGCTAAGCTAGCAATTCTGTCTAGTAGTAAAAGAGTGTCAACCCCATCACTCACCTTTCTGCAGGACAGTTAGTTTCTCAACAACTCAGTCCAAACACAGCACTGCTCCTCAGTATCTTCTTTATATATGGAGCAGGAGAAGGTGGGTGGGGACAATCAAACTTCTCTGGTCATGACCAGTGCCAGGCTTCCAGTCACAGGCAGCCATTCACAATGCACCAGTCTAATATATTGAAAGGATATGTGATTAAGGCCTGGTCTACATTAGGAAATTAGGTTGGAATAACTATTTCGCTCAGGGGTATGAAAAATCCATACCCCTGGGCAGGGCCGCCAAGAGCGGGTTCGGGCCCCGGTGAAAAAAAATTTTTCGGCCCCCCAGCAAGGGTGGACCGGCTAAACAGGGCAGACGAGGGGGGGGGGAAGCCAGGGAAGCTGGGCCTGGGCCCTCTTCCGGACTGCCGGGCCCCGGTAATTTGTACCGGCTTCCCCACTCTCTCGTCGGCCCTGCCCCTGGGCGACTCAGTTAAACTGACCTTATCCCTGGTGTAATTCTCCCAGCTAGCTACTGCCTCTGGAAAGTGGAGTACCTATGCCAATGGGAGAACCCTTCCCATTGGCATAGGTAGTATCCTCACTGAAGCACTAGAGCAGTACAACTGCAGTGTTTTAAATGCAGACAAGCCCTGAGACTGACAGGAAAGGGTAACCTTACCAGTGCTGCTCAGAAAAATGCAACTATCCACTCCTCATCCAGGATTCCACTGCCTAGGACCTTGTGTAGTCTTTTACACTTGTACAATATGAGTGCAAAATGGATATAAATTGGTACCAAATCAGAATGGTAAGGGTTTTCACCTACTTTGAACTGGTGTAGATGACTATGTAAATTGCAAAGCAGTGGAAAATCAGTCCCGACTCCCTATGGAGGGAATTCACTGGTGCACGGTACCCCCTTTGCACCAGCTAGGCCCATACGGACACAAAGCTCCTCAACAGGGAAAACTCATGATGCAAAAGGCTTTCTGTGGGAGCTGCAGAGCCAGATATACTGACTCTGCCCTATTGCAGATGGTCCTCCCAACACAAGCAACGTTCTGGGATAGGTGGGGGCAGATGGATGTCTGTTGGTAGTGGGAGGGGTAGTGTCTGGAGTGTATTGTGCTCCTGCAATAGCCCACTGGACATGGGGGTGCAAGTTAGGATAGCTTCAGGGCTGCCCTAGCCTGTACCAGGGGCCACACTGTTCTCTGGCAGCCCGTGAATAGGGGAGGCATAAACCACCAATGGTGGAAGGATCATCTAATAGTTAAGGTACTAGCCAGCAACTGTGGAGGGCTGGGTTCAATATCCTCATCTGCCATGGGTTTCCTTTGTGACTATGAGCAAGTTACTTATTCTCTCTGTGGATATTAGTACAGTACTCCATACTTTGCAAGATAAATACAGTACATTAGAGATTATGAGATACTCAACTACTATGGTAATGGGGGGCACTATAGATAGATAGAAAACACCTTCCTTCAGTACTTGCCCTGTTGCTATTGTGGGCACAGAGAAGAATCTAAGTTGCTGTCTCAAGCGTGTGCAACTGCCTCTTAAAAGTAAAGAGGCTGAATAAAGTAATTCAGTATGAAGCTTTCCTAGTTTGCAATGCAATAAAAATTCACTAGATGGAGCTAAAACAGTAAATAAAGAAATTCTGAGGTATAAAAATGATTCTACTGCACAAAAGCATACAGCATCAGTTTCTTCACAATTTTAATGATGTATTTCTGTTTAAAAAATCTTTTTCTGGTGAACCATTACAGCAAGTTCTTGTTTGGATAGTTCTATATTAGTTAAATTCATAACTATACAACAAAATTCCCATGCAAAAGTTTTTTATTCTCTCCACCCGAGCCTGCTTAACTTCCCACAGCTCCTCTGATGCTAATGTTCGTATTTCTGTCCTCCCATGTGTGTCAGCAGCCATCTGAGCAATTCTTTAAACTATGTTAAGCCTCTTTAATCTTGGTTGTTGTTGTTTTTTTCATTTTTGCTCCGTGAAACATTATATTTAAATAAAAACTGACAAACTGAGAAGCATGCAAGTCCTTTCTTATCTCTAGTTATGATGCTTTTTTCTCTCTTGAAATTAAGATCTAATTGAGTTTTAAAAACTAATTTATCTTTATATGGTTGTTCAAGTGTGTATGGTTTCCCTTCTTCATATAGTATATAGGTAATCCTGTCTCTTCCTATTCTAGCCTCTCTCTTAACTGGTTTTAGTCCATAATACTGAACCTGCTTTGCAAAACACCTGCAGCTTCCCGACTCCTTTGCCCCAGTCAGTTCCCCTTTCAGGATGACAGAGTGGCAAATTTAGCAGTGTGCTCCTCCATGAACTGGCTTCCCTGAAAGATCCCACTGGGGTTCGCCATCCTGAAGAGCCAGCAGCCCTGCCGAGCCCCGCATTAGGGATTTGTCCCTAAGAGCACCATGTGCTGGGACTCACAGCATGGAGCTCCATCTGTCCTCTGCACCAATTGGGCTCTGCCCCACCCCATCCTGAGGAAAGAAACCCCTCTGTCAATCCGAGGGGCCCCTTAAGCTACAGAGGGAACTGCCCCAAGCTGGAGCCTGGGGCCCAACATGAGGCTGGGGGTGGGGGAGGGCCAAGCAATTCATGGGTTGAACAATGAGGGGATAATACAGGGAGACTGGAATCTGGACACAGGGTGGGGATGGGGGCCTGGACACAGGAGGAGATCAGGACACACAGGACAGGTGAGGTGGGGTTTAGGTTGCAGTGGGAGACAAATGGGGTTGGAGGAGACTATGACATGGTGGGGGGCAGATGCGGGGGCTAGGAAAACAGAAGGCAGGGAGCAGATCACGGGGGAAGATGGTGTGGGGGGAATAGGACATGGGTACAGATGAGGCAGGATGCTAGAGAAGGGGGCTGATGGCATGGGGCGACAGGACTATGGGAGCAGATAGGGTGGGGGGCAGAACATGGAGGGGCAGGACCCTGGGTGGTGGGAGAACTGGGGAAAGGGGCATACCCCAGAGGCCAGATGAGCTGTAAGATAGATGGGGAGGCAGGAGTCAGATGGTCTAAGACACAGGAGGAAATTCAGAGGCAGGAAGATTAGAACAGAGGGTTTAGGACATGGGGAAAAATTGGGGGGCTGGGTTCCAGGGGGATGGGGCAACTGGGGGGGGGTATGTCATGGGGACAGGAGAATTAGGGCAGGGAGTGCTACTTACCTGGTCATAGCCCGCTCCAGGGGACCCCTTATCCTCGGGTTTATCCAGGGAGAGGCCGCCAGGCCTTGGGCTCTCCTCGGTGTTTTAATAGCATGAACTGCAAAGAGCCGCAGGAGACACATTCTTCTTAGCATATGCACAACGTTCCTTAGATGGCATGTGACCAGGATTCATCACCAAATTTGGTCCGATGGGTTGGACAGCTTGCCCGGGCCGGGTATTGACAAGGAGACATTGAAGAGCCATTTGTGGCTTGCGAGCCTCAGTCTGAGTATCACTGCCTTGGGGTCATACTTATTAACACTAACTACATTTTGCAGCATCTTCACTAAGGGCTACCACGATTGCTACCACTGGTGGAGCTGAAAAGGTGTTAGCAACAGTCAGGAATGTTTAAAATCTACTGTACACGTGGCCCATGTTTTGATTTTTAATAGATATAGCTGTTTGTTTAAAATTAGGGCTGTCAAGCGATTAAAAAATTAATCGCGATTAATCGTACTGTTAAACAATAATTGAATACCATTTATTTAAATATTTGTGGATGTTTTCTACATTTTCAAATATATTGATTTCAACTACAACACAGAATACAAAGTGTACAGTGCTCACTTTATATTTATTTTTATTACAAATATTTGCACTGTAAAAAACAAAAGAAATGGTATTTTTCAATTCACCTAATACAGGGGTTCTCAAACTGGGGGTTGGGACCCCTCAGGGGGTCGCGAGGTTATTACATGTGGGTCATGAGCTGTCAGCCTCAACCCCAAGCCCCGCTTTGCATCCGGCATTTATAATGGTGTTAAATATATAAAAAAGTGTTTTTAATTTATAAGGGGGGTCACACTCAGAGGCTTGCTATGTGAAAGGGGTCACCAGTACAAAGGTTTGAGAACCACTGACCTAATACAAGTACTGTAGTGCAATCTCTGTATCATGAAAGTTGAACTTACAATGGTAGAATTATGTACAAAAAAAAAACTGCATTCAAAAATAAAACAATTTAAAACTTTAGAGCCCACAAGTCCACTCAGTCCTATTTCTTGTTCAGCCAATTGCTCACACAAACAAGTTTGTTTACATTTGCAGGAGATAATCCTGCCCACTTCTTGTTTACAATGTCACCTGAAAGTGAGAACAGGCATTTGCATGGCACTGTTGTAGCCGGCATTGCAAGATATTTACGTGTCAGATGTGCTAAAAATTCATATGTCCCTTCATGCTTCAACCACCACTCCAGGGGACATGCGTCCATGCTGATGACGGGTTCTGCTCAATAACAATCCAAAGCAGTGTGGACCGATGCATGTTCATTTTCATTATCTGTGTCAGATGCCACCAGCAGAAGGTTGATTTTCTTTTTTGGTGGTTTGAGTTCTGCAGTTTCTGCATCAGAGTGTTGCTCTTTTAAGACTTCTGAAAGCATGCTCCACACCTCGTCCCTCTCAGATTTTGGAAGGCACTCAGATTCTTAAACCTTGGGTCGAGTATTGTAGCTATGTTTAGAAATCTCACATTGGTACCTTCTTTGCGTTTTGTCAAATCTGCAGTGAAAGTGTTCTTAAAATAAACAACATGTGCTGGGTCATCATCCGAGACTGCTATAACATGAAATATATGGCAGAATGCAGGTAAAACAGAGCCGGGGACATACAATTCTCTCCCAAAGAGTTCAGTCACAAATTTAATTAACACATTTTTTTAACGAGGGTCATCAGCATGGAACCATGTTCTCTGGAATGGTGGCCGAAGCATGAAGGGATATACGAATGTTTAGCATATCTGGCACATAAATACCTTGCAATGCCGGCTACAAAAGTGCCATGCAAATGCCTGTTCTCGCTTTCTGGTGACATTGTAAATAAGAAGAGAGCAGCATTCTTTTCTGTAAATGTAAACAAACTTGTTTGTCTTAGTGATTGGCTGAACAAGAAGTAGGACTGTGTGGACTTGTAGGCTCTGAAGTTTTACATTGTTTTGTTTTTGAGTACAGTTATGTCACACAAAAAATCTACCTTTGTAAATTGCACTTTCACGACAAAGAGATTGCACTACAGTACCTGTATGAGGTGAATTGAAAAATACTATTTCTTTTATCATTTTTACAGTGCAAATATTTGTAATAAAAAATAATATACACTTTGATTTCAATTACAACACAGAATACAATGTATATGAAAATGTAGAAAAACATCCAAAATATTTAATAAATTTCAAGTGGTATTCTATTGTTTAACAGTATGATTAAAACTGCAATTAATCGTGATTAATTTTTTTAATTGTAATTAATTTTTTTGAGTTAATCGTGTGAGTTAACTGTGATTAATCGACAGCCCTATTTAAAATGCAATACAAATTAATTGTATGCAAAACTGTACATCAGCTGGTACTTAACTCAAATCACTGATAAACATTAGGAAGTGAATCATGGTAATTCTGTGATACCAACACTCAGCCCTAGAAAGATGGAGGCTAGGGAGGAGGAATATCACGTGCTTGTGCAGAACAGCACTGTGGCATACTAGTACTAAGTGCATGCACAATTGGAGTGTTCCATTCACACACATGGACGCTCTCTTCTGTGAGATACTACTGGTTAACTACAGGGCTAGTTTAGTCACTTCATGTTGGCTATACCAGAATGGAGGACCCAGAACCAACATTTTACGTAGAGAGTTGGGGAATCTGAGTCCAATTAAGATAATTTTGTAAAATGGTTCCGAGAGAAACACTTCTTTTAAGATTTTTTTGTTTTGTTTTGGCAGGTTTCAGTTGTAACTTGTTACTTCTGTAACCTACCAATAAAAGACAACTAAACAAATCTTTGAAAGTTTAAAAGAATAGTTTTCTTACCAAACAAATTGTGTGAAATGTTAGATTGCTTTCCCTATGTACCATATAAGAAGATGTTATATTAATCACTTATACCTTCACAACAGTGTTATTTTTAAACCTACCCTCCAAGCAGAGCTAACATGTAGGGGCAAGATCAGCACAATACTATTATCAAAAAAGGGTGATGAGAGGAGTAATTCAGATGCTGTGATAACACTAGTGCAGCAGAACTGTGAAAAAGGATGCTGCCTTAGCAATATATTATCAACCAATCCACTTTCCATTTTTAAGATTCTACAAAATTTTATAACCCATTGGGAATGTTTTCATAAAGATATCCTCTAATTCACAAAAATAATCTCATTGTTTGTTATAAGTGTTGGCGTTTATCATGGAATTTAAATAATAATCCTATAACTTTCTACAATGCCTTTCATTTGAGGATCTCAAAGCATTTGACGCATCAGTTTGGGTTCACTGTATATTTAAACTGGTGGTTTTTCTATTTGGAATTTTTGGCCTTGATTCTCAGTTCCTTTATTTCTGCACTTAGCATTCCTGCACCTTTGTGATCCCAGGCTCTGAATCTGGGATTTGCCAGCAGAGAGGAGCCATGAAGCTGACAAAACCAGACACTTGAGGATCCCTCAGCATAAGGGGGTTTACCCCAGTGGCATAGGGCCAGTGGAGCAGCCCTACACTGCCCTTCTTGCAGACCATGGCATAGGTGTGTACTCAGGATCAAGAGAGGGAGTGTCAGTGGTGGGAGGAGGCATGACTGGAGCATACCGTGGCCCAGCTATTTAGGGATGTTGCAAACGTGAATATTAAAACCATCTGGAAGTGCTCTAATTTATGCCAGGAATTAGACCCAGGTGGCTCCAGAATCCAGGATGTGCAGAGATGAACCAGGATTGGGAGAGAAGGTGGCACAGAACCATTCCCATCAGTCCTGTGCTGGCTGCGAAGTTGACCCAAGGGCCACTCCTACCCAGTTTAAGGCACCTTTATATATGCTGCTGGAGTGGCAACAGAGGGCGGTAGGGCAAATGAGAATCCCTTTGCTTGTTATTTGATTAGATGCCTATTGATAGGGTGTAAATTTATTCAATAAATAATTATGCCTAACATCACCCCTCTGAGGTAGGTGAGAACGATTACAGTCAGCAGGTGAATTTAGGCCCAGAGAGATGAAGTAATTGTCCATGGTCACAGACAAGGGTCCCAAGACTCCTCCTGACTCTCACAGCTGACAATTTTCTGAGGTGGGAACAAAAACTGTGCATGGTGATAAGTTACCTGGGGGTATGACACTGGCACCTCAAGGTGCCGCAGGATGCTGTTAAAAACCCTGCCCTGAACAATTAAATCGCCCTTCCCCTCGCCCTGTAGAGTCCCAAGCCCATGGCATTAAGCACTACCCACCCCCTCCCCGTGGGATTTGAGCCCCCTGTCTCCCCGCTGCACCCCCTCGCCTTAAGACACTGTGCTGCTGGCCCTCCTCCCCAGAGGTCTGACGCCCGTCTGCTGCGCTGACGACCACCCCTTGTAAAAGCACTGGGTGCGCGAGCTCCGCTCTACCCCCTGAGCAACACCCCTGGCCCTCCCTCTCCCCCACTAGGGGCCGCCCAGATTTCAGGCAAGCTAGCACATGCGCAGAGGCGCAGTAAACAGGCGAGCCAGCTCCTCCCCCTTACGGCCTTTGCGTGCCGCTCTCGGGTAGAGAGAGCGAGCGGTGGCGGCTGCGCAGTGGGGGCACATCCGGGCACTGGGGCAGGATGAATGCTCCTTTCCAAGATGGCGGCGGAGGGAGGAGGGAAGGAGATGAACGAGATTAAGACCCAGTTCACCACCCGGGAGGGGCTGTACAAGCTGCTGAGCCACTCGGAGTACAGCCGGCCCAACCGGGTGCCCTTCAACTCGCAGGGCTCCAACCCAGTCCGCGTCTCCTTCGTCAACGTCAACGACCAGAGCGGCAACGGCGACCGGCTCTGCTTCAATGTGGGCCGGGAGCTCTACTTCTACATCTACAAGGGGGTCCGCAAGGTACTGGGGCAGCCGGGGGGCGGGCGAGGCCAGGGGCCAGACCTACGAGGGGCGTGCCAGGGGCGACCTGCTTGGCTTCAGTGTGGGCCGGGAGCCCTACCTGCGAAGGCCGGGGAGCCGGAGGCCAGGCGAGTGGGCTTTGCCCCACTGTGAGCTCAGCACTCTTCAGGGGGGCGGGATCCCTCTAGGCGAAGGGTGGGGGCCCTCCTAGGTGGAGGCGCTCTGTGGCCGGGAACTGTACCGGCTCACAGAGCCACGGGGCTTGCATGGTGCCGGACCGTGTGGAGGGGGACTCCAAGCCTGAGGTAGAGGTGTGAGGGGGACAGCCCTGAGAGGGAGGAGGACTAGTGTTGGGGGCTACCTAAAGGACATAGGACTGGAAGTGACTTCTTGGGTTGTAGAGTCTAATCCTCTGCTGTGGTGGGCAACTCTGTCCTATAATCCCATTCATACACTTATAAAGCTACATTTAAAAACTAGTTAAGTTAAACAACCCAGAGAGTCATCACTAGCAGCTAAAGTTATGTTCCTGTGCAGCCTTTTCTTTGGCTCGTTTGGGCAGGTTTGGTAATGGTATAGTAACTCTGGGCCTGTCTCACCTGCTGCTACAGGCTGAAGATTATGGGACTCTCTGAGGAGTGTTTGGTGTTAGCATGGGGCTGCCAAATCTCTGACAGGGTGGGGTTTTAACCTTATTTGGGTCAGGAGAAAATTTTTCATGTCTAGAGTGAAAAATTAGAGGTCTAATGTTATAAAGTGTGAACTAACCCCAGGATTGTCTCCAGATGTGTCCAGTACAGTGAGCTGAATCCTCTAAAGGCTGAGACTTTAAATTTCTAATTATAACAGCAAAAGCTTTTATCATGAGAGAAGTACTGATGCAAAATAAGGCTCCCAACCTGTGAATGATACTTGGTGGTACAGGTCTAATAGTTTGTGCATTAAATGGCTAGTATACTTTTGGTACTACTTGGTGCCTTACTTCCTGGTGTTTAATGAGGCATTCTGATAATTTGCATCACCAAGTGAACAGGTGTCACTTTTAATATATGTAAACATAGGCAGAACCAATCTCAAAGTTTTATTGAGCTATTATCTGTTTATCTTGGGTACATATGAACCCCCCTCCCAATTACTACAGTATGTGAGCACCTTACAATATTTAATGTATATATTCTCTGACAACCTTAAGATGTAGGGAAGAGTTGTTATTCCCACTTTACAAATAGGATCTGAGGCACAGAGAAACTTACTGACCTACCCAAGGTCACATGGGAAGTTTGTAGCATAGCAAGGAATTGGACCGGGGTTTACACAGTTCCAGGTGAATGAATGTCCAAACCACTCTTTCTCTTGCTTGATAATTCATGTAAAATGTAAGCACTAGCTAATTGCTAAGGAGAGTTAAGCCTAGTATGGATCAGTTGGTAATGACTAGCAACTGAACAGACCCAACTTGTGTTTCTAATTGTATGCATTTGTTTCATACACACATTTGAATTGACATTTACATAATTTAACTTAATCATATGATGAGTCTTGATAATTTGGGGATGTTTTAAGTAATTGTGAATTAAATTTAAATATTAATTTGGTATTTAAGCACTTAGAGTGATTGATGTGATTGAACAGTTATCTGCCTACTCATGTTAAATAATATTTTTAATACTTCCATTTTATAATCCATAGTGGCCTTTTCTACATAGGAGTCAGTGTGGATGATAATTCATATGGTTAAAATCTGTCCATCTTCCAACCCTTGTAGCTGCTAGGAGTCTATCATCTTTGACTTAGTTTTCAGTACTGAATAATTGCAAACTTCTGCAACTGTTTTATTTAGAGCAGCTCTTAATGCAGCCCAGTTACAGGACATGTGACTCTTACCAATCTTTTTTAGTCATTTGTTATCACACTTAAAGTAAAGAAAAATCTAGAGGCAGAAAATATGCCATGAAAATAGGGAACTGAGGAATTTTTAAGTGCCAACTTACAACTTGTAAGTCGTCTTTGCATTCTTCTAATAGCTTTTCCAATATCTTTGGTAAAACAGTATTTAACTTTGTATTTGAGGGCATAGCAGCAATTGAAAATCCTACTGTACCTACCTGCTGGATGTTTGTCTTGGGTTTTGAGACATACTATAAATGTTCTAAATATACTATTCCTACTTCCAATAATACAGTAAAATATAGTAGAAGTTTAGAATAGAATTTGTGTTGGTCAAAGCAAAGCAATCCAATCTTATCAATGACCTTCAGAACAGATACTTTTAATACCATAATTACTAACCAGTTTAAAAAGCCTTAAAGTAACAGCTGAAATATATTAAATGTATCCAAATTAAAGAAAATATTATAGATGAGAGACTAGGGAAGTTGATCTGCCATACATTTGGAATATTGTATTCATTATGAATGTATCTAGAAATATTGATGAGCTTGAAATCATTATGGCCTGTGATTCTGCAGATTGGGGCCTATGGCTTTGGTTCTCTTTGTCTGTGTAGAAAATTGACACTAGCATAGGGAATTGTCAGCTGACAGTTACAGCTGTCAGAATGATTAACATAATTTTCATAAAGAGAAATGCCGTTTGTTATAAAACTTGCTACTGTTTCTTGCTATGGTGTATACGGTAGATGAAAGAAGGACTGCTCAATGATAGATTAAACTAGAAGTGTAAAACACTGTCTTAAAATGAATAAATATAAACTGCTGTAAACTTCACATACAGCATGCTTCTAAAGTTGTCTCTAGACTAGAGAACATTTAGCCAACACTAGCTAGCTAAGACTGTTTAAACTTGGCTACTTAGCTTGTGTCTATGCCAGGAAAACACCTTTAACTCAGGTTTAGCAGGTTGAGCTTTAGTCTAGCTTCTGCTAGTGAACAGTGTTACTCTGAATTTACACTTGGAAGCAAGGCTTGGTTTTGTTTGTGTAGTTTGGCTTGTGTTATGTAAGCCTGACTTAAACTTTTTCTCCTGATCAATTTAGCTAGATTAGACCAGTGATTATAGTTCAGGTACTTTAAAATGTTAACTACAGCAAATGCAGGTTTGTATTTTAAAGCTGCAGTATAACTTAGGTTAAAAAGGAATAGGAGTACTTGTGGCACCTTAGAGACTAACAAATTTATTGTAGCATAAGCTTTAGTGGGCTACAGCTCACTTCATCGTATGCATGCAGTGGAAAATACAGAAGGAAGATATATATATATACATACACACACGAAACAATGGATCTTACCATACACATTATAAGGAGAGTGATCAGTTGTCAGCAGGAGAGAAAAATAAGTCTTTGTGGTGGTAATGAAAATGGCCCATTTCCAGCACTTGACAATGAGATATAAGGAACTGTGTGGGGGGGAAGATAAGCATGGAGAAATAGTTCTACTTTGTGTAATGGCCCATCCACTCCCAGTCTTTATTCAAACCTAATTTGATGGTGTCCAATTTGCAAATTAATTCCAATTCAGCAGTTTCTCGTTGGAGTCTGTTTTTGAAGTTTTTTTGTTGTAATAGTGCGACTTTTAGGTCTGTAATCGAGTGGCCAGGGAGGTTGAAGTGTTCTCCAACTGGTTTTTGAATGTTATAATTCTTGACGTCTGATTTGTGTCCATTTATTCTTTTACGTAGAGATTGTCCGGTTTGGCCAATGTACCTGGCAGAGGGGCATTGCTGGCACATGATGGCATATATCACATTGGTAGATGTGCAGGTGAACGAGCCTCTGATAGTGTGGCTGATGTGATTAGGTCCTATGATGGTATCCCCTGAATAGATATGTGGACAGAGTTGGCAACGGGCTTTGTTGCAAGGATAGGTTCCTGGGTTAGTGTTTTTNTGGGCTATAGGCTGTGGCGCCACTAGCCATCACCTACAGCCTGCAAAGGTACATATATACTGGTTCAAAGTGAGTTTACACACACGAGGAAAACAAAGAATATTTGGCTTAAAAAGGCTACATGTAAACTGACTCAAGGCTGCCTTTCTGATCCAACAAATGGATAGGACCTTCTGTCCTAGAGCCTCAACTCTTGCGGAAGAGTTGAAAAGACCTTGGCCTATCAGAGCTCCATAAGACTGATGAATGACTTCTGGTAAGCTTTTAGTGTGCATATAGGCACTCTTATTGATTTTAATGTTTTCTCTGTAATGCTTTTGCCTTAAGAATTAAGGTGCTTGCTTAGAAAGAGCTGTGTGTTAACTTGTAACTGCTGGAAATACACTGTTTATAGCCCTCAGAGAGAAAGCAAAGCACAGGCGCTGGACATTAGGTGACTGGCTTGCTGGGGATATTACAGTGTAAGGCACGGAGTCATGCAGCCTTAAAATTCTGGTCTTGAGGGAGAGATGCAGGTCTCCACCCAAGAGAAGTGATGGCTGGGAGCTGGAAACTTTAAATGCGTGCCCTTGAGTGACCAAGGAGGGGGAATACAGGTGCAATTACTGTGAAACTGTGACAACTGTCTGCACTGGGAACTTCTGCAGGTTATGAACTTTTGGTATGTACTATACTTAATTCAGCTGTGGAAGAACTTGGAAATACAGGTCTCTTGCGTCTTACCCGCATTTAATATGCGCGATTTCGGCTTTGCGCGGTCGGCAAAACCACAAAAAAAAAAAGAGAGGAAAAAAAGCAATTTACGTACTATTTCTGTAGTGCGGGCGATTCCGCCCGCCATTGAAGTCAATGGGATTTTGGCTATACGTGGTTTTCGCTTTACGCGCTGACCGCGGAACGGAACCCCCGCGTAAGACGCGAGAGACCTGTAGTTAAAATGTTTTGAAATCCCAATCTGCATGAGAGTCCAAATCACATCCCTAAAGGGTATTTATTCCTTTAGGTTACTTTTCTTTATCTGGCTGCTTCCACATCCCAAATCAGCTTTGTCAGCCATTTCTGTTTTGTGAATTAATCTTTAGTTGTAGGTCTCTTTACCCAGCCCACTGAATTGTTTGTGTTGCTTTAGAGATGAATCCTATGTAAGGATTGGTATTCCTTGTGACACTGGGATGCTTTCTTAATCTGATTTCTTGAGGGTAGAATCAGGAGTTGGGTCCAGTGTCTAAGATGATGTAAAAGCTTGGAATGCTGAGATAGAGACTTTCAGTCTGGGGAAAAAAATCCTTCAAACTGCCTTGGAGGCTTTTCATAGCAAACAAGTAGGTTCTTCCAAACTTTCTCTATCAGAATATGTTTAGAAGTGAACTTGAGGAAGGTAGCAGGAAAGAATGAAATACTGGAAACTTGAGAAGAGCAGATGAGTTATGCCAGCTATTTGACGTAATGAGGCTTTTTTTATGCCGTATTTTCTGTCCCGTTACAACAATCCAAAGCTCAAAAAAACCTGTTAGTAGATTCTAACCTTGTCTTAAATTTAGATCCAATGGACAGGGGAGTGAAACTGTATTTTAGTACGGAGAAGTTAGGGTTGTGATGCAATGAGGTGTGGCCATTTTAATGAAATACTTGGCTAGTTAAGTATTCTTGAGAGTGCTGGTATGTTCCTGTGGTTTTTGTTTTCACCTCAGCTTCTGGACTCAGTGAGGCTAGTTATGTATAGCAATCTCCTGTTAGGGTGAAAGCTTTGCTGGAGGTGAAGTCCAGAGTTGTTTTGAGAGTGATCCCCTCTTTGGGTGGGGAGTGCTATCTGAGGCTCACTTGGGAGTGCTCTGGGTTGTATGTTTCCATCTTCAGAATAAATTTCTGTCCAAAAGATGACCCTTCTCTTGGAGGTCCATGCTTGTGAACTTAGCTGCTGCAGTAGTTATGACCTTTCAATGGTTGCTATGGTAGTGTGGCAAAGGGTTAAATAGTGGGTGGGTTCTGGTTGGATTGGCAAGTTCCTTTGTACCTTTATGGTGAGCATGGGAAGACTAAGCAAGATATAATTTTTCAAGTATAGACCAGGTAACTGAGACTTGCCATCAGATACATCTTGTTTGTGGACCACAGGGCATTCTTTGATAAAGATGTTGTTTGGTTCATGTTTACAAGGTCAGAGGTGAATGAACTTAATGCCATATATGATCTAATCATAGATGAACTCTCCTGGCTTTGTACATATTACCAAGTTATAACTGAATTTAGCTAGGCCTTAAAGGCTAGACTTAGGCATTGCATCACCTAACCCTGCTGCTCAGTGGAATCCTCAGCTCTGAGTTAGGCTCCCTATACAATAATGAGGAGAGTAAGGTGCCTCAGAAAAAGATTCACAAAAGCCAGCAAGCTGAGTGGTCAGATGCCTAAACTAGCCAGTGGGAAATGTTGAAAAGAGTGGCATGGCCTAAGCCCTACCATCCAAAGGAAATTAAGTGCCTAACTCGAGGCCAGAGGGAGGCCTTGGATTGGGGTTCACAGCCGTGAACCCCCTTCTGGAATTAGGCACTTAAGCAAGATTAGCCCTTTCTCATGAAGAGACCCCTTCCCCCACCTCCTTATAGCCAGTAGTCCAGTGGTCAGGGTACATGCCTGTGATGTGGAAGACTGATTTTTCAAATTCTTGCTTTGCCTGATTTGGAGAGGGAATTTGACTTGGGTCTTCCATGTCCCAGTAAATGCCTTAACCACCAAGAATCTCTCTCTCTCTCTTTGGCACAATAAATATTTAATTATACTAAGTGGAGCAGTTGCAACAGGAGAGATTAAGATCTATCACAGAATACCCAATAGCCTAGTGGTTAGGGCAGTCGCTTGGCATGGGGGAGACCTGAGTACAAGTCCCTGCTTCAAATCAGGTAGAGCAAGGATTTGAAAATGGGTATCCCACATCTCAAGTGCCTTAACTACTGAGCTACTGGGTATTCTGAACAAACATGACACAGTTTCAGGGTAACCACCAGTTTTTCCTCTTCTGGGTGCTTGCTGTTGGTGGACCATGCATAAGGGTTTCCAGCTCCCAGCCATCACCTTTCCTGGGTAGAGCTCTGCATCTTACTCCCTTCTGATGTGAGTTTCTAAGGCTGTATGGCTCCCTGATTTACACTGTGATTCCCCGCAAGTTGGACTGCCTAAACAGTCTTTGCTTTGCTTTCTCTCTAAAGACTATGACCAATGTATTGCCCACAGTTACATGTTACCCCACAGCTTCTTCTAAGTTAGCACATTTATTCCTAAGGTAAATTCATTAGAGAAAACATGTTAAATCAATAAAAGAACCTACATGCATGTTAGAAAGCTTACCAGAGGTAATCCCCAACTTTGACCTAGAGCTCTGGTAGGTTTTAGACTTTAGTCATTGAGTTTAAAGCCAGTAGGGACCATTAGATCATCTAGTCTGATTTCCTGTATATCACAAGACACCAGCACGGTCTGGCACCTGTACACTAAACCCAACAACCGAAATGAGGCCAAAGTATTACAACCTATAGGAGACTAGGGCTACGTCTACACTACCCGCCGGGATCGGCGGGTAGAAATCGATATAGCGGGGATCGATTTATCGTGTCTCGTCTGGACGCGATACATCGATCCCCGAACGCACTGCTATCGACTCAGTAACTCCAGCAGGGCGAGCGGAGTCAGCGGAGTCGACGGGGGAGCCGCGGACGTCGATCCCGCGCTGCGAGGACACGAGGTAAGCGCGGGTAATTCGAAATAGGATACTTCGACTTCAGCTACGCTATTCTCGTAGGTGAAGTCACGTATCTTATTTCGATCCCCGCCCCTAGTGTGGACCAGCCCTAGGCTATTATGTGCCACAAGAATTGAAAAGGAGAGACTGAAGTGCACCTTCAGAACCCACAACTGGGTTTTCCCTGTGGTTACAAGTTTATCTGCCTTAAATTCAGAACCAAAACAAAGGCTGGGAAGATCACCCATTTCTTTATACAGCTCAGGCTTTTGATCTTGGCCTTCTGTAACCAGGTAATCAACAGACAGGGTTACCCAATGAAATTAATAGGCAACACGTTTAAAACAAACAAAAGGAAGTACTTAACACAACGCAGAGTCAATGTGTGGAACATATTGCCAGGAGATGTTGTGAAGGCCAAAAGTATAACTGGGTTCAAAAAAGAATTAGATAAGTTCATGGAGGATGGCCAATAGCCATTGATGGACCTAACATAGTCAGGGACACAACCCTATGCTTTGGATGTTCCTTAGCCTCTTGACTGCCAGATGCTGGGATTAGACAAAAGGGAATGGATCACTTGATAATTGCCCTGTTTTGTTCATTCCCTCTGAAGCAGTTGGCATTGGCCACTGTTGAAAGACAGGATACTGGGCTAGATGGACTATTGCTCTGCCCAGTTTGGCCATTCTTATGTTCTCTCCTTGGGGGAGTAACTTTAAAAGACTGGGGTTTTGTATAACCGGAGTTGGGTAATTTGCATTAATATCTCCGTAGTGATTACCCTGAAAGTCCGCTTAACACTACTTATCCCAAAAGTCCATACTTGTCTGGCACATTTTCTGTATAGTCTTTTGAACTTCCAGGTCTCTCATCTCCTCCCTCGAGAGGTTACATACAATCATGGCCCACCATAATAGATTAACTTAATAAAGTAAGGCCTTCCAAGGACATTGCAGGAAATGGCCGTATCTGTCACAACACACAAGCCAATCACCCCAAAAATTCTGAAACTGGTGACCCCAACTATCTTTTGTGTGGGTTAGGTGTGCTCAGTCTTCTGAGCTGACTTGTCGTAGCATATTTACAGCACAATTTTTTTTTAAATGGTTGTACTTGTACTTAAGAAACAGTGGGTTCATGTTAAATGTTAAAAATGCTTAAATTAACAATTGGCAAGCTTCAGAACTGTTTCAAGGTTGGGAAGTGTATGTTTGAAATACTTTAAAATCTGTTGAAATGTTGCATAAGTATCTCAATTACTGTAGTTATACTGTTTGTTATGGTTTAGGATGATAGCCAACATAGTGAAAACAGATACTGACTTGAAACTCTTGTGCAGAAATGGTTTTAGAAGCCGATAGGTTAGGGATGTTACTGAGTTGTAACGTAGGACAAAAGTTGTGGAAGAACAGAATTTACTGTGCAGTTGAAATGTAATTGACATAGTGTGAGTTATCGGAAAGAATGCTCTTTCATTATGCAAGAAAGCAGTTCAAGAGGGAGTTAAATTACAAACCTAAAAGGTACAATTTCTAGACATTCTGCAAATCTGTCTCGGTTTTAACTGTTCAGGTCGAAATTAGACTGACATTTTTCAAATTGGACTTAACCATTTTGTCTTGACCAGTGTGTCCTCTTGACAATGTAAATCCTAATGTTCGAGGTTGTATGGTGTTGAAGAGTTCAGTAAGGGCCACAGCACACAGTTTTGGCTTACTGACTTCTAATTTTAAGTATTTGGGTTCACCTAGTGAATGAAAAGATACAATATAATGCCAAATGCTATTCTGAACAAGAGCGTCAACTTCTTAAAATGTACTGCAGTGTACAAATTGCATGGGATTTACTGTGTGCGACAGAATATAGACCTACCTTATTAAGCAAGAGGCGATGTCCCTGAAGATTCTCCAGACACAGAGCATAATTCTTACCCACTTCTATTAGGAGATCACTTTCATTAAGCTACCAAGTTATGAGAGTCTCTTGGGACATGTTTCACTTTGTAAAACTTTGAGAAGTTAGATGTCCTTTTATATCAATGTTCTGTTATTACTGCTAGTTCTTCACTAGAAGATGCTAATAAGGGCTCCACATACTGAATGTCTTAAAAAAAATTCATGAGTCATTTGTGGATTTTTAAATTCATGTAATAATGCCTTAAGGACACTTTGGCCTCCAACAAACAATATAAAGAAATACTCTTACTCAGTAAATCTGTTAACAGTTATTATCTTGTACTAGAAAACGTGGTGAGAGACAAATCAAAGTACAGGGAATTTTAAATGTGTCAAATTGTGTTGAAGGTCAAGTTTTTATTCTTTAGAAAATCGGTTTTGTTTTGTTTCTGCATTTCTGTGTAAGATTAGTGCAGACTGAAGTTTTCCCAATAAATTCAATTTTTTTTTTAAAGATAGTTCTATAAAACACTAGCTGTACATAGAAGCCACATAAACACTACTCTTAATCAGAAAGGTTATGTATATTCATACTACCATGAAGTTAGTGTTTTACTGCTATAGAGGGGTGCCAAACTAGTCCAGCAGGACAAGGGCCAAAGGTAAGATGCATCAGAGGCTGGGAGAACTGCATGACTTCAGATTTGCCCTGCCCCACAGCTCTAAGACCATAAATAGGGCCCTACCAAATTCACGGGCATGAAAAAGGCTTCACAGACCGTGAAATCTGGTCTCCCCACGTGAAATCTAGTCTTTCGTGTGCTTTTATCGTATACTATACGGATTTCATGGGGGAGGCCAGCATTTCTCAAATTGTGGGCCCTGACCCAAAAGGGAGTTGTAGGGGGGTCTCAAGGTTATTTTAGGGGGATCACAGTATTGCCATCCTTACTTCTGTGCTGCCTTCAGAGCTGGGTGGCCAGAGAGTGGTGGCTGTTGGCCGGGCAGCCAGCTCTGAAGGCAGCCCCCCCCCCTCTCCCCCCCAACAGCAGAGCAGAGGTAAGGGTGGCAATACCATACTGTGCTACCCTTATTTCTGCGCTGCTGCCTGCAGAAGCTGGGCAGCCAAAGAGTGGCAGCTGCTGACTGAGGGCCCAGCTCTGCAGGCAGCAGCGCAGAAGTAAGGGTGACAATACCATACCACTAGAGCTCTGCATGGATACCCAGGAGCCAGCACCCTGCACTGGCAGCTCCGTTGGCATGGCTGTACTGCCCCCGACCCCATCCACTGGGTGGGCACCATGCTTATCGGCATCTGTCCCTGGTTGCGATAGTGTGTGCAAGTGGCACACATGCCCAGACAGGAGCCGCAGACAGTTGCATGGCAGGGCTGGGGGCGGTACAGCCAGGCCGGAGGAGTTGCTGGTGCAGGGCACTGGCTCCTGCGAGCAGCGACCCCACGTTTTGCTCCTTTCGCTGCTGCAGTTCCCAGGAGAGCCCTGCATCTGCGGGTATACATTTGTATCCACACAGGGCTCTACATACCACAACTTCTGTGCTGCTGCTGGCGGCGGTTCTGCCTTCAGAGCTGGACTCCTGGCCAGCAGCCACTGCTCTCCAGCTGCCCAAGCGCAGAAGTAAGGGTAGCAGTACTGCAACCCCCACTACAATAACCTTGTGACCCCCACACAACTCCATTTTGGGTCAGGACTCCTGCAATTACAACACCGTGTAATTTCAAATTTAAATAGCTGAAATCATGACATTTACGATTTTTAAAATCCTATGACCATGAAATTGATCAAAATGGACTGTGAATTTGTTAGGGCCCTAACCATAAACAACTGATAACTTTTCTAGCAACAGCCTACTTTCCCTGTCTGCTCCTGTGGAGGGCACTCAGCCACAGGTATAGCTGAAAAGTACAGCTCTATAACTTGTTATAATCAAGTTCATTAGAAATACCTGCTCACTCAGGGCTAGTAGCAATCTGTAGGGGCCAGAGTGGGACTGGGAACTACTGTATTCTTTCCCAGAGAGGAGGTGAGAGCAGGGGAGCAAAACACCTGATGCAACTACTCTTTTCTGCAGGAGAGAGAAGCCAGGTACAGGGTAATTGGAGCTACTATTGTTTATCCTAGGGGGCAGGGTGTAACTGTAGTTGGGAGAGAGTAAGACTGAGAGCATAAAGTAAAAACACAGGTCTGAAAGCTTAAGAGAATGGGAGGAAGGAAGTAAATATGTATTAGAGAGGGGGAAAAGTTAATGTTAAGGCCGGGGGGGGAGAGAAAGGAAAGAATATACAATGAAAACACAGTATTGATCTAGGATAGAAAAAAGTGCAGTGAAGGCAGGAGTGGAAAGGTATCAAAAGCACAAGAGACCTAGTAAAATACATTTAAAAATACTGAGATTGCCTATAAGGCAGTGCTCCCTCTATGAATTTTATGTGCACCAATATGGAGGTGATGTGTCACACATCACCTCCATATTGATGCACATAACAAAACTCATGTGGTGGGGGTGGGGCTGAGGGGTTTGGAGTGTGGGAGGGGGCTCAGGACTGGGGCAGAGGGTTGGTGTGCAGGGGTGTGAGGGCTCCGCCTGGAGGGGTGGGCTCTGTGGGGGGAGGCTGGGGATGAGGGGCTTAGGGCTGGGACAGAGGGTTGGGGTGTAGATTCGGGGGTGGGGTCCAGGGTGATGGCTACGGATGGAGGTGCAGGCCCTGGGGCTCCCCAGCTCTCTCTCCCTGCAGCAGTACCTGGGCTGGAGGGGAGAGGCGCTTCTCCCCACCGTGGCAGGTCCGAGGTTGGGGACGGGGAAGGGGCACCTGTCCCCTGGCTGCAGCAGGTCTGGGCCAGGGCTCAGTTTGGGCCAGGGGAGGGATGCCCCTCCTATGGCTGCGGCAGGTCCGGGGCTGAATTGGGGGTTGCCCCTCCCACAGCTGTGGTAGGTCTGGGCTGGGGCTGGGTTGGAGCTGGGGGAGGGGTGCCTGTCCCCTGGCCGCAGCAGGTCGGGGCCGGGCGGGTTCCCTGGGCGCCTGCATGGGCTTAATAGGCGGCTGCGCAGCTTACAGGGAACTTAGCTATAGGGTCATGGGATGTTTGGTTTAGTTCTAGATGTAAGTGGATATTGGGTACACAATACAAATGTTAAATAACTTAAGTCCTGATTAATAACTTTTTTTAACTGAGGAGTTTGCAATATGTAAACTGTTATGGGTGTCTCAAGATCTAACTGTAGCAGAACTAAATTTTCTAACTTGAAGAAACTGTATTAGGTGTCATGATTTAGGCTAAGATTTTGTCTCCCGATATTTTTAGTAAAAGTCACGGACGGGTCATGGGCAAAAAAGAAAAATTAATGGAAGCCGTGACCAGTCTGTGACTTCTACTAAAAATATCCAGGACAAAATGGGGATCTGCAGGTCCCCACACTGCCTGACGTGGGGCTGCTGCGCAGGGGCTAGGAGCTGCCTGCAGCAGCTGGGAGCTGCGGGGTACCCCAGCTGCCTGCATCTCTGGGGGTCCCTCTTTGCCCATGGGGGCTGAGAGCTGTGGGGTGCCCACGCCTCCCCTGTCAGCCAGGAGCTACAGGGTACCCCTGCAGCTCCAGGGTCCCACAGTGACCGGGAGCTTGGTGGTTCCACTGCGGCAGCTGGGAGCTGTGGGGTACCAGGGGTTCCCCCATGGCGGCAGGCACCTCCAGAGGCGGCAGGGGGTACCCCATAGCTCCTGACCACCACAGGCTGACGTCACAGAGGTCACTGGAAGTCGTGGATTCCGTGACTTCCGCGACCTCTGTGACTAAATCGTAGCCTTAACTATGAATACAACAAAAGCTCCATCTTTTTCACTTCCATGACAAATGTGACTTAATTTTTCATAAATCATGGTCTTTGTAATCTACTGAGCAAGATTCCCATGAATTGTAAAAGTCTGGTTCTAAATGTCCAGGTGCATGTAGGAGAGTTACCTTTAAGTTTTAAACTGTTAGTTTTAAATCATTTTTAGTCTCTATTTTGCAGTAAGTTATCTTGCGGAAAATGTGACCTTGTGACTGCATTTTTCTATACATTTTTTCACTTTGCCAGTATTTTGCCTTAACTTTTGCATTATGGACACCAGTCCTCTAAAGATGTGCTAAATAACTTTAAAAATTTCATTGCTACCTCATGCGTAAGTTTCAAGCAAGTGTTCAGTTACATAATGCAGTGATCTGAATGCTTTCAGGGGTTCTCGAACTGGGGGGTCGTGACTTCTCGGGGTCATGAGGTTATTATGTGGGGGTCACGAGCTGTCAGCCTCCACCACAAACCCCGTGTCAGCTCCAGCATTTAGAATAGTGTTAAATATAAAAAAGTCCTTAATTTATAAGGAGCGATCGCACTCAGAGGCTTGCCGTGTGAAAGGGGTCACCAATACAAAAGTTTGAGAACCACTGTGTTTAACAGCTTGGTTTACTAGGGTAATTATTAAGGGGGGGAGGGATAGCTCAGTGGTTTGAGCATTGGCCTGCTAAACCCAGGGTTGTGAGTTCAATCCTTGAGGGGGCCACTTAGGGATCTGGGGCAAAATTGGTCCTGCTAGTGAAGGCAGGGGGCTGGACTCGATGACCCTTCAGGGTCCCTTCCAGCTCTATGAGATAGGTATATCTCCATATATTATTATTTTATATTATTATTATTATTAACTATAAAAATAAATTAAACAGAGTATTACAGCTCTACATGTGTTGCTAGACTTCCTCTTTCAGATTAGGACAGACGTTTATTAGAATGAACATAGATAGATTTGTTATATTTTACTAATGGTTTCTAAGACTTCATTTTGCAGTACTAGATTTTTTTGAGGACATGGAGCCTTTTCTGATGATGGGATGAGCCAAAGCACTGAAGTAGGAAGTTACTTACACCCTGACAAAATGAAAGGTGCATGCCAGAAAAGGTTATATTCAAGAATCAGGCCCCATTGGGATTCACAAAACCCCTGGTCAGCTACCCCTGAATTTTGTAGATGCATAAACTTGCTCAGCACTTAATTTTTTTTCCAGTAAAAGTTCCATAGGCACCTATGTTTCAGCCTCTAAGCATGTGTGCTACAGCCCCATGCCAGGCATTTAGATGGCTGAGCCCCAGAGTGATACACAGGGCATTCCTTTGCCTGTGGGGTTCCAATCCAGTAAGGATACTCAGACTTTGCCTACTGGATTGGGTCCCTATAGCAGAGCTTACACAAAATGGCCAGGGGAGGAAATCCTCCCTCATAACTTCTAGCCAAGTGCTTAGGATTCTCACCTGAATTGTGGGAGACCCCTGGTCCAAGTCCCCCTCTGCCTGAGGAGAAAGAAAGATTTGAACAGAGATCTGCCACCTCTTCAGGGAGTGTCCAAAACACTGGGCTATAAGCTATTCTGATGTGGGTCTTTCTCAGTCTCTCCTGTTGAAACTGTTGCACTGTAGATAATAGATAAATTATAAAATTCACTGGAACAGGGGACTGGATTTCAGGTGAGTACCCTAGCCTGAGCAAACTAGGGTGTACACTTTTTCAAATCCTCTAGGGGAGAGGACAATGATGCTGAGCATAGGGGTGAGTGAAAGCACATGTGAGGTTGTAAAGCTAACTTACCATTCCCACTTATTGCCCTAGCATCAGCTGCATTGATGCATACAGATTAAGTAGGTAATACCTGTTTGAAGTTAGATGGTGGTACTCTATAGCAATGGAGTATTTGTCAATCCTATTCCATGTATGCTGTGGCCTGGAGCCTTATTATGTCATGTATCAAAATATTACTTTGTAGTCTTCATTACATCTGTATAAACTTTTTAAAGGGTTTTTGTTTTTAGTATGGTACCAGCAAATATTGTGTGGCTGTAGAATTCAACTGCTCACTTGCTACTAAGTTTTAATGCAGTAGGACACTTCTATCCTAACTTAAATTGTTCAGAGATGTATTTTTGTATGAAGCTTACTTACAAAAGGTGATATGGGTCAGATCAGTGGTTCTCAACCTATTTATCATTGTGGGCTGCATATGCAGCTCTCTGTTATTTAGGCCACATCCACACACTATATATACTTACCTGTGCATCTACCCAACAAAAAAAAAGTTTAGTATTTGTTTTATGACAATACAATTCAAATCAATATAGCACCTTTCATTTCAACACTGGCAAATGTCTAAGAGCATTTTAAATTAGCCAAATAAGTCAAAACATTACCTGTTAAAATTAATTTACTATAAGGGTGGCATGGTATGGTGTACTGCCACCCTCACTTCGTGCTGCTGTTGGCGGTGCGGCTGGGGTGAGCACCCAAATTGCGTGGCTGCGGAGCCCCAGGAACTGCCGCCCAGCACTCAACCCCCCATCCAGGGACTGTGCCCCAGTATCTACTCCCATCCAGGGACTGCCACCAGTGTGTCCCCCATGCATCAGCTGTACCCCCTTGCTGCGCCCCAGCCCCCCTTGGCTGCATGTAGCTCAGCAGTGCAGCCTGCCCAGCCCACCTGCCGCTGCAGTCCTAGTGCCGAGGAGCCTGCTCCAGCCAGGGTTACTGGACTTGCGATCCTGTGGTGTTGGGAGGAGCTGAGCACCCTGGCCTCCTGATGATGCTTCTTGGCCCGATCCTGTGCCACCCTGTTCTTCCCCCACCGGCTCTGTGCTGGGGCAGGTGCCCCTCCTGCCCCGCCCTAGTTACAGCCCTGAGGATGTCACATGGGCCACAGCTGGGTGCTGATTAGGCCACAAGTGTCCCATGGTTTGAGAACCACTGGGTCAGATGAATACTTAGGAAATTACCATTCTGTAATTGTTTAGTATTAGCTCTATATCTCAACAAGAGACTTTAATACAAACAGCTAGAATTTCCCTAAATGTGTTTTTTTTTTCTTATGTTCAGATGCAAAAACCATCTACTTATATCCACATCAAATTAGCATATTAGGCTAACCTGCTTTTCTTAACTTCATCAGCTGAATTTTGACTCTTGAACAAATTTGCATATACCCGGATGAAGCAAAATGTGTATGCTAAAAAGGCTCTTCATTTGAAGTAGTGACTTGTGGGTGCAGGCGTTAAAAATTCACTTACCTGGGGCAAGTAGGAAGCTTTCCCAGATCAGTTAGACAAGAGTTAAGTCTTTCACATCCATTTTCCTAACATGGGTTGCAAAACTGGGGCCTCTTCCTAGTTTAAAAAAAAACAAACATTAACAGGTTCTTCTCCCAATCCTGATGATGTATGCCAGAGGCTTCTAGACATATCTTCTAATTAACACATGTCCGTCCACCCTTGTATCTGGTATTAGGTCAACCTTAGTTCTGGCTGGAGATCTTTGAACACTGCTTCCTTTATAATAGCTTCTGGCTGATCTTGAGTTGATTAGAGGGTTTAGTACAAATCATCGTAAAGTGGAGTGAAGGAGGCTGCTAGTGAGTTCTGTCAGTGCTCTGAGAAGCCTAGTCCCCTGCCATCATAAAGTGCTGGAAAAGGTGAGGCTACTTTAGTGTCTACTCATGTGCTGTCCCTTAGTCTTGCTTTGGAGCTCCATTTAAATTTTTATTTTATTTTTTGGTTTTTTTGCATTAGCCCACATTTAGTGTTTGACAGATTTTTAAGCTCCATGTCCTAATTGCTGGAAGGAGAAGGACCTTGGGCCTAAGTCTACCCTTTTGCTGGCATAGTAATGTCGGTTATGAGTGTGATTCTTTTTGGCAGTCTTTCTGTGCTGGCAAAAATCATAGTGCAAATGTTTATACTGGTATAAAAGTGCTTTTGCTGGTGTAAAGGAAAGATGGCTTGGTGATCAGGGCACTAGCATTGGACTTGGGAGACCTGCATTCAATTCCCTTCTCTGCCAAAGACTTCCTGTGTGGCCATGGGCAAGTCTCTTAGCTGCTCTGTTTTCCCAGCTGTAAAATAGGGATAATGTTCATTACCCCATTTGTAAAGTGCGTTGAGATCTACTGATAAATGTGATAAGAGCTGGATATTAATTTCACTCAGCTGCTGTTTGGCAAAGCTATGAGCAGCTGCAGAGGTACTGGAGCCGTTGGCTTGCAGAATTGGGAAGACAACACTGCTTTGTGTACATGCAGTTCTTATTCGGAAGACTTTCTTGAAGGACTAAACTTCATTTTTAAAGCTTTAATTTTGCAGATATTGGCTTAGCCTCTCCCCACATTTCCCAGGAAAACCTACCAGCTTATTAATGGTGAGTGGGCAAATGGATTTGTTAGGCACTAAGTACATAACCATTGGGGGAGGAGTAATTCCAGTGCCATCTTTTGTTATCTTGTAAATAGAAATATAGAAATATAAAATTATGCTTTCTGCTGCTGAATTTGTAAATTGCAAAGCAGCAGACAACTTATTTAACTTGAATGCAGTTCTGGGCTTTGATTACAAGTAACAAACATGTTGGGTGAAAGTAAAGTAACAGTTCTGTATGTTGGGAGACCTGGATTGTATTTGAGTGAGACTTTCTGCCTTCCACTCCTAGAACTTCTAAAATAATGTTCTGGCTTCCAGTTTAGATGAAGTGCTTGGTCTGTCCGACATGGTAGCATAGCTCAGATATGGTTAGTCCCATCTACTCTACAGGATGAATGTGTATTGCGGCCAGGTCCTCAGTACGTGTTTTTGCAGGTAGTCTCTTTGTCTGCCTCCGGTTCCTGCTTGTAAAATGAGAATATTTACTTGCCACACAGGGATGTTAAGAGAGCCTTTTGAGAGACATGGAAGGAAAATGCTAGACGTGTGAAGTAACATCAGTACAGCAATTGGCAGTGTACAATATTGCATCTTTTCTGACTATGACCAGATATGGCTTGGAGTAAAAGCATAAACCAGTTGGGCCTCATTTTTTGGTATTGAAGTAGTGCAGGGGTCGGCAACCTTTCAAAAGTGGTGTGCCGAATCTTCATCTATTCACTCTAATTTAAGGTTTTGCGTGCCCGTAACACATTTTAACGTTTTTTGAAGGTCTCTTTCTATAAGTCTATAATATATAACTAAACTATTGTTGTATGTAAAGTAAATAAGGTTTTAAAAATGTTTAAGAAGCTTCATTTAAAATTAAATTAAAATGCAGAGCCTCCCGGACCGGTGACCAGGACCCGGGCAGTGTGAGTGCCACTGAAAATCAGCTTGCGTGCCGCCTTCGGCACACGTGCCATAGGTTGCCTACCCCTGAAGTAGTGGCTCCTCCTTGGCAGATATTTTATTTATTCAAACTACTACTATCAGACTGTTTTAGACTTCTAGAATAACAGGGAATTAAAGTTTGTTTATAGAATATTAGTAATCGATTTTTACACTTGTAGTATTTTTTTAACATGCTGCAACATGATGGAATTATTTGGGTTGGGTATGTGTAAGATAACACCAAAACTCTCTGGTATTCCTGTGAGCCAGTAAGACCTAACAGTCCAAAAAGATCCATGTTTACAGTATAGTAATTGGTTCAAAATCAGAAATTGACTCATACTGAGCTTTGTAATGAAGAGAATATAAAGTGATTATCAAGCACTGTTACAGTGAAATAAGTTTCTATAGCAACATCAGATGCAATAAAGGGTGCAGTTATGCTGACTGCTTTGTAACAGAATTTCTCCCTCACAAATATCAAATGTACATTGTCAGATTAAAATGCTATATTTTATTATAGCAACAGATGATACTGAAATCTTGAGTGCTGGTTTTTCTGGTAAATTTCTGTTGTGTATTCCCTTTTTTAAAATCATATTTCAAAGTTTTATACCTAAACTGTGAGCTCTTTGTGGTAGGGACTGTCTTTTTACTGAATGTCTGTGCAGTGCTTAGTACAATGGGGCCTTGATCTTTGATTGCTGTTAGGTATTTCTTCAGTACAAATACATAGTTCAGTTCCAACTGTGGGGAGTTAAAATTGGTCTGATTTGAAAAGGAATATGATCTTGCAGTCAGTTTGCAGATTCCCATTAGTATGAGGCTACTGGAATGTATTTTTAGTGAACTGTATAGCTTTGTTTATGCTGGCTGATATAATGAATTAATATGGCTTTAAAAATGTTAATTACACACAATGCTTAATTACTTTTTTCTGAAATGTCAGGATATCCTTAAAGAGGGAAATATTCTTATTCATTAGGCTGCTCAGTTTCTTTACTTAACATTTTAAAAAATTTCAGATGAACTGCAGTTTTGTTTGTCACAGATATTTTAAAGAACTACAGACCAGTAGAGTATTTCTAATATCTGGATAGTTTTAAAATTAGAGCAAAAGAAGTCTAGCACCAAAATTGCATTCTAGCATGCTTACATTGTTCCTTAACAAATTATCTTAATTTTGTGTAATATGTAACTAAAAATTTTGCTTTTTTTGAGGGAGGAGGAGGGAATCATGAATTTCTCATTATACTTAGCTGTTGGCTTCTGCTTGTTTGTAGTCTTCAATACATACCCAGTCTGTCCCTTTAGGATTGAAAACCTCTAACATCCTGATATTGCTAACCTCCCATGTAGCAGTTTGCATATGTTTCATAAAGCCTTCTTTTCCTGGTATCCCAAGAAAGAGAACAGCATATTCACTTCCCATTGAAATGTGACTCTTTCTAAAGTTTTAGAGAAGAAATAAACTGGCTTGTAACTAGCAATGGCTTAGTTTATGTACTAAACTTTGCACAGCACAGGAATGAAAATTTGTATGTATTCAGTTCAGCACAATTATGCTAAATATAATGCTGTGTTTGGTACTATATGACGAGTTTAACAAAAGACAAGTTGTACAATACAAAATATGCAGTGGTGTGTAATCTTCATAGAAGATGGCAGATGGTCTTCAGTCAATGGGGTTGATGTGCAGATGTAACATGAACTTGATTTCAAAGGTGAGCAGAATCCATTGAAAAGAGAAGACTGGAAAAATTTGAGAATGACAGGAGAAGATGAAAGGGAGAAGTTGTATGAGAGTTTAGAATAGCTAAAGGGAGAACTGTTGACTGTACAAAGATAATAGCAGTGTGGCTGAGAGGAGAGGACTAGTCCAACAGGTCAAGTAACTTTTGTGTGGGAAGGAGATCTTCATAGACTAGATGCCTTGTGAAATAGGCAGGTGTCGTTCAGTCTATGGGATAGATGATTGTCATGCTGAAAGTAAATAAACACCATTTCCAAACTGCTTCATATTTTTTTGCAATATAAAAGCAGTTCAGCTGCCTTTGTCTAAATGAGAAGTGCAACTTGTCAAAGGCAGCGTTCATTGGCAAATCTTAACAGTAGTTGTAACTTCCCACTAGTTTTACTTGTTACCAGTAAATCTCTCATACTAATGTGGGGAGGATGATCCAATTTAAAATGTTAGGAATTAAACTACTTATTTTCACCTGAAAACATCTTCATGTCACTTTTGTTGACCCAATGAACTAACTAGTCAAGAATATTTGCAGAACTACATCAGAATACTTGGTTTAGCTGGGATCTATTTGGCATGTTTGCATTGACTTATTTTCCATAAATCTAGTTCATCTTGTTTGTACAGTACCTTATTCACTGTTTCATAATACTTTGAGAGGGCTGGCACTTCTTCCATGGGAAGAGAGGCTGGTATAATAAGTGTAGGGGGTTGCATGAAAGAAGGTATGACTTTAGGAGTGGGAGGAGACTAAAGGATCCATTGAAGGGTTGGGTGGAATGTAGGGAATAAGAGTAGGGTGAGAATTAATACCCTCTATTTCAGAGCGGAGAATCTGCAATACCCATGTTAAGTTTCTGGCTTTTGGGTAGCTGGGAACAGAATTAAGATGCAGTTCAAACTTTAAAATTATATTTAAGCTTATTGATCAAATTACTGTGGAGTAGTCTAGGAAAAATTTCTAACTCTGTCAGAATCCACTTAATTGGCTCACAGAATGGTATACTTTCTTAATTGGAGATTGTAAAGGAACATACTGCAGTGCATTCCAAGGATTTAAATAATGGATGAATGATGCTCACAAGTCTATTTAAATGGTACATGTGGTTAATTGTAAGCAGTATTAGTAAGCGTAGTTCATACTTCCAAACATCAGCTGACACCTGTAAATATTCCATTGTAGTGCCTTCTTCTCATTTCAGGCTGACAAACTGTAGCCTGCTCTATACAACTCTGATTTGGATTGTTTCCTACTTCAGCTGTGTCTTTACATGGCTACAGCAAAAACTGGGGCTAGTTTATGCAAAAACAAAACAAAAAAACCCCTCTTCACTCCCTTGTAACTCAAGACTGCAGGCATTTTCTTCAGACTTCCCATCAAATCACTTAAGCAGAGACTAAGGCCATGTCTACACTACCGCAGGATCACGCTGCTGCGATCGATGCACCAGCACTCGATTTAGCAGGTCTAGTGAAGAGCTGCTAAATCAATGGCAGAGCACTCTCCAGTCGATTCGCCTTACTCCTCTCGTTCCTGGTGGAGTACTGGAGTCAATGGGAGAGCGTCTCCTGTTGACCCAGTGCGGTGTAGACACCACAGTAAGTCGACCTAAGCTACGTCGACTCCAGCTACGTTCTTATAGCTGGAGTAGCGTAATTTAGGCTGACTTACCGTGGTGGTGTAGACATAGCCTAGGCGTGGAAAAACATCAGTCCAAAAGGCGAATGGTTTAGAATTTGGAGCATGTGAAAAGGAGACGGGGGTGTAATAGAAACTTTCAATCTTAGCTGTAGAAACTGCTATAGTTATGAATAAGACAACTTTGCTACTATATGTAGTTTATTTAGTATTTCAAGAGATAAAACTGAGGATATTGGATTTTTTTTGTATGAAGCAAAACTGAAACTGTCAATTCATCTCAATTTGTGTCCCTACATTATAGTCTGATACAGTTGCATGAACAATTAATGCTGTTATATAATCCAGTGCATTTGATGTTTAGGTGACATCAGACCCTCTTTGGTCTCATACTTTCACAATATGGGAACTGTAACTCTTGAATTTAAAATTCTACTACTTCTGTGTTAAATCCCTGTCTACCCTACAATTTCAGGCTGAGTTTATAACTAGTTAGTGGCTTTGTTGGCTCCAAACTTAATTTGTTTCCGGGCACACTGGCCTGGTCTATGCTGACAGTTCTTGGGAAATCTCTCACTAGTGTTAGGAACAATGGAAATACTAATGTGAATTGGCTGCTGACTAGAGCTGAGAGACTTTTCTGGGAGAAAGCAAAATTATTTTAATTCTATTACATTAAATATGTGGAAACAAACATCCTGAAAAGATTGGTAGGTGTCTGTCAACTAGTCTCTGCTGACTTCATCTCTGAAACAAGTTCTTTGGTTATAATGCAGTTGGGGTTTTTAAAAATTCCTTGGAAAACTTCCCAAGGCTAGACACAGCCTATTCTTTCTGCAAGGCCAGCTGTAGTGCACCAGGGAGCTTTGAAAATCTCCCAGAATCCACTGCTTACTGAGCTATGCCTGGAAATGTGGTATAGATGTCTGGAGAACTTTGGACCTGATATGGTTAGAATGGTGCTATAACAGTGTGGATTCACTGAGCAGTTTGTGCTTTAACTGATTCTATAGAAGGTTCAATTGAAAATGGATAAAATGTCTATTGTAAACATGGCTTTGGATCTAGTTGAGACTGCCACTCTGCCATATTGCAACAGGTGCAGTCAGCATTGGCTCACAGTGCAAAAGGTAGTCTTTTTCTGTGAAAGTCTTCAGAATTTCACTCTCCTTCATCCCCTTTCCTGGTTTGAGGTAAGCCAAGTTTGTTAACCTTTGTGTTCTTCTGCAAAGCCCTTTCTCTTTTTCCAGCTTTTAAGGGGAGAAAAAGGGTAAGCCAAGGGTTTGTAGATGTGTGCATACACCGAGTGTTTTTTTTCCTCTTCCAGTTTAGGGGGGGAGAGGTGGTTTTGATTTTGTACCCTTACTATTTGGCAAGGGTGATCAGAGCTTTGGATAAATGCGTTCCAATTTTTATAGAAATTGAAACAAATATTTAGAATTGTTAATGTTTAGACATTTAAAAAATAAACCACAACTCTTCATTTTAGGTGCCTAAAAATAGGCACATAGTCTGATTTTTTTCAGAAGTGTTGAATACCCATTGACTTCAGTGGAGCTATGGATGCTTCAATCCTCCTGGAAAACTAAACCATTCTTACTCTTATGCCTAATTATAGATTTGTGCCCAAGATTCTGGCCTTAAATGATAGAGCCATTATGAGTTTTGTCTTATTCATCCGGCAGACTATACACTGAAATACTTCTGAAAGTGACTCTTCACTTTCAAAGCACGTATGGTTTTTATACAGGACCTAAACTGAGATATATAAAAATTGTTATGCAAGTTTTATTGAGAACTTGAACACAATTTTTTTTCTAATCTTATTAGTTTTGTCAAAAATGATCAAGCTAAGCCTATGTAATGGCCTGAAACACTTACTTTTGAAATACTGGGACAGTCCCTGTTTTTATATGATTTTGCAGGAACTTTTCAGCACACCTAAAATATCCTGATTCTGCATTTAATGAATTAAACATCTGGTTTTGATAATCACAAAACTGTTAGTATCTTGCAGGGTGGATTTGGTTTAAATCAAATCAATTTGATTTAAATCACTAGTCAGGAAGACTTGATTTAATCATGGATTTGTACGTAAAAGTGCATTCTTGTTGGTGGTTATAACCTTAATACATATTCTTCACAACTCAGATGTAGGTTTCATTTTTAAAAGGTACACTCTATACATTTTTAAAGTGATTTATTTTTGAAAACTTTTCAGATTAGTTTTACAGCTATATCAGAAAATGAATGATTGTTTGGTTATTTCATTTACCAAAGGTAATTGAAGCAGATATTTATGAGGTCATTGAGAGGTGAACTATCTCCAATTCAAGAGGTTAATCATTAATATTTGGAGGATTTTCTTGCCATGCTGTATTAGGAGGAGATCATCACCAGCCAGACATTTAAATTGTTTTATTAAAGTAAAACAACATTATGTATTCCTGGATTTTTTTCTTCAACCGCAAACATAATTTTTTAACAAACAAGCAGATGAATTTTTGAATTCAGGAAAACATTCAAGTTTTTTAAAATAGCTTTGTTTTTGTTAAAATAGTTTTGAACTAAAATAGTTAAACTAAATTTTTTTTTTAAACAAAAATTAAATATTGGCTTCTGCAGCTAACTCAGTCGTCTTCACCTTCATTTTCCTGTTTGTTCATAATCTGGAAAAGAAAAACAAGCTTTCCTGCTTTTTCAGGTCCCAAACGATTTCTCAATTTGGAATGAATTAGTCCAAAGGAAGAAAATATTCTTTTTACACCAGCAGAAGAAGCTACTTCTGTTAAAAGTGAAGTTATCACTTCAACAGTCTCTGAATCCAAGTGCTTAAGTGACTTCCTCCAGTTCTCTGGTGTGACTTTCTTTAAAACATCATCAGCAAACACATATTTCTTGAATGGTTCTTATTCCCAAACTGGGTTTCTTTTTGGCCTGCTGCCATTATAGGTTTTCCCTTCTAGTGGGAGAATGATATGGTAGATCTCAAATCAATGAAGGCTACACTCAGAAACATAGGCACCAACTTCTCATGGCCCCGCCCCCATCCTAACCCCTTCCCCGCCCCCATCCTAACCCCTTCCCCGAAGTTTCCGTCCCCATTATACCTCTCCCCAAATCCCCACATCCCCCTTCCTCACCCCTCTCTCCTAGCGCTTGCCGCTCAAAACAGCTGTTTTGTGGCAGCAAGTGCTGGGAGCTAGGGGGGAAAAAGCAGGCATGCAGCGCGCTCAGGGGAGGAGGCGGAGGTGAGCTGGGGGCAGGGCGGGGAGCTGCCGGTGGGTGCTCCAGCCCCGAAGCACCCACGGAGTCGGCGCCTATGCTCAGAAAGACCTCAAGACTTCTGGAATATGCTGCTCAAAGTTTCACTTTTGTTTCTACTGCCTGTCCCCCCCTTCTCACATTTATCTCCAGACTTCTCCTTGTCCAGATCTATTCCACCCCCAACAATCTTCTATTCATTGAACTTTTTGAAACGTTGCACTTTTAGAGAGAGGTAAGGGATTGACTGTGTACACAAATTTGCAGAGGGACAATAGGGTTAAAGTCTGTTATTTCTCACCTCTAGATATTATTTATTTATTTATTTAAAAACATTTTTGCTGTTAACAAGCATGTTATCTCTGGAGACACAAATCCACAGTTTGAGAACTGTAAAACTAAGCATCTCTGATGGTATCTTCTAGACTGAGCACTGAGTCCCATTGGGTAGATTAACCTAAATAATCTATACAGAAGCCCCTGAACCCCATAAGATTGGGTCCCTAATCCATGAACTATTGGAATTCATTTACAAAACTTTTCTTAAACATTATATGAATATATTCTCATACTATAGAATTAGAATTTATAATCCCTATTCCATGATGAGATATCTTTGAGCTATAATGTATCTTAATTAAAATGATCTTTAGATAGGTTTTTACCTCAAAAAGCATTTTATCAAAAATCTGATTCTTTTTTTTTATCATTGATTTTTATCCACCCTGGCATCTTGAACAAACAAGTAAATTTTGCTCTGTTTGTGCGGAAAAGATAGTCCAGGGGAACGAGTGCTCAGTAGAATAAAGTGTTTGGAGTGAAAAGAGAGATGAGATATGTACATGCTACTGAAGTTGTGTTTAGAGTAAATGTTAATGGCATTTGTTCAGTATTTTGTGATTAAACTTGTTCAAAATACTTCATTACTAGAAAAAAATCATCCCATATGACTGTTACTGAAGCAAAGTAAAGTTATGCACACAGAAGTATTTATAAGATCAGGGCCTTCGTTCTTCTAGGTTTACAGCACAGGACATCTGACACAAATTAAGAGCTGCAGGACACTTTCCAGGGAAGTGCAGTGTCATGAAACGGGTGGTGGGGATGGCTGTATTTCAAACCTTAATATCATGTAATGTTTTTCTCATTCTCTCCTACTGATTCAGTCTTATGTCTATTTTCCTGATTCTTTAGTTTTTTTTAAAATAGTAGTGGTGTTTTTTTAAAGCAGGCCACCACAGTTTCTTTGCTGTCTCTCCCCCCTCCCTCGGTTCTTTCCTTGCTTTCCCCGTCTAAATCTCCATTTGAATGCAAATTTGTTTGTTTTTCTTTCTGGTCTTAGTTGAAACTTGCAGATCTCCATTTATAAGCAGGAAGCAGATGAGCTAGTTTTAATCATGTGCTGTTCTGAATACTGAACTACTTGTGCACCACATCTGAGGAGTTGGGTATAAGTAAAATTTTTCAAATTTAATTGCTACTAGTGGGGCTTCTCTTTAAAAATAAAGCTCGTAAAGTTTAAAAAAGTTTGCTTTCATGTTACATATGGTGATTAGCTTTTTTTGTGATATCAGAATCCTAAATCAGATCTCATTGCAAATCTAGGAAACACTTCTTTTCTCAGACATGGCATAACCAGCCTTTCATAACCTAGGTGAGAGACAACAAAATTAGTGTATCTAGTTACACAAAATAGCATTAATGTAGCCTTCAAGCTGAGGAAATGGAGTCGAGTGTAAAGCAAAATTAAACTTGAAGCTCAATCTTAACTCTGCCCTGATGTATCTCAATTTAAGATATGCACAGCTGAAAGAATTTTAGAAAAGTTGTAACGCAATTTAAACAATTGAACTTTATAAACTATGCTTGTGTTTTCACTGCTGTATGATATAAAGGCTTTTTTTTGCTTGTATTTACAGTATAAATATTGGGAATATCAATTGTTTTCCTTTTGCTGTAGAACTTCTGGGAGGGGGAATGTGTGTCAGGTGTATATTAGATTACACCTTAATTGAAGGGGTGGGAATGTTGAATCTTTAACAATGTTATCACTAAAGTTAGATCTTTACGTAGGCCTTTTTTTAAAAAAAGTCTGAATAAAGTCTTCTCTTTTGTCTGTAAGATCAATAGAGCTGTTATCCAATGGGATGTCAGCCTACATGCATCTATATAAATAGAACTAGAGCTGTAAGTTAGAGGGAATGGTGTGATCAGATACAGTAACTCCTCACTTAAGGTTGTAGTTATGTTCCTGAAAAATGCAACTTTAAGTGAAACAATGTTAAACGAATCCAATTGTCCCATAAGATTTAATGTAAACGTGGGGGGTTAGGTTCCAAGGAAATTTTTTGGGGGCAGACAAAAGGCATTATACTGTATACTGTACAGTACTGTACTGTGGCTGGGAAGTGCCCCTGGCTTACCCCACACAGGCACAGCCCGCTGCAGGCAAGAACGCTAGGAAGCACCTTTGCAGCGGCAGCTTCCCCGGAGAACAGGCTCGGATTTTGCCGAGAATGCTCCAGGCCCGCCTCTTCCCACCCCCACTCCACCTCCTCGCCGGAGCACGCCACATCCCTCCCCTCCCCCCCCCAAAGTCCTAAGCGTCGCCAAACAGCTGTTTGGCCGCGCTTAGGACGTTCTGGGAGGGAGGGGGAGGAGCGGAGAAGCCCCACGTCTCCACTCCTGCCCCTCCCTCCCAGAAAGTCCTATGCGCCGCCAAACAGCTGTTTAGCGGCGCTTAGGATTTTCTGGGAGTGAGGGAGGGGGAGGAGCAGAGACACGGCACTTCCACGCTCCTGCCCCTCCCTCCCAGAAAGTCCTAAGCGCTGTCAAACAGCTGTTTGGCGGTGGGGGAAGCGCTGGGAGGTAGAGGGAGCAGGCGGAGAAGCAGAACTTGTGCAATGCTCCCTTGTAAAGTCGCTGCTCTTCCACAGAATCTTACAAGCAGGCAGCCAAACGATGTTATAAGGGAGCGCATTGCACAACTTTAAACGAGCATGTTCCCTAATTGAGCAGGGATGTAACATTGAAACAACGTTAAGTGGGACAAGGTTAAATGAGGAGTTACTGTACATTGAAGAGCCTGACAATTTTTTGTTCTGCCTCCATACCTCCAGGAAGGTTTACCTGGCCTGCTGCAGAGCAGGGGGAGGGATAGCTCAGTGGTTTGAGCATTGGCCTGCTAAACCCAGGGTTGTGAGTTCAATCCTTGAGGGGGCCACTTAGGGATCTGGGGCAAAATTGGTCCTGCTAGTGAAGGCAGGGGGCTGGACTCGATGATCCTTCGGGGTCCCTTCCAGCTCTATGAGATAGGTATATCTCCATATATTATTATATTAAAAACACTATTTAAAGAGTCCATAAATTTACTTTCTATAGCTGTGTCTTCACAGGGAAAGTCTGCAGATCCATACGCCCCTACTTGTAGATCCTTGAAGGTAGAAACCAGACCTTGTCAATCAGGGCATTGTCCTGGGAGTTCTCACAGCCCTGAAAATCCATCCAGCCAGTTTGAACTGCCTCCCGCAATGGTCTCTCAGATTCTTTGTGAGACAGCCCTGCTGTAACTCAGCCAGGCTCACTATGGGATCCAGTGAGGCAAAAAGTATGGCTGTGTTAAGGTTTCCCTGGCTCTTTCCTCAAACGGGTCTGGAAACATCAGTAAAATTCAAGGAACCCACTTAGGGACCATCTGAAAAGTGTTCACTTCAAGTGTTACTTATTTCTATAGCACAGCAACAGATTCAGTGTTCACTTTAGATCGCCTCTTCAGTGGTATATTATTATATTAAGACATAGAAACCACTCGCCTTCTGTACTAGAACTAAGGGGGGGGGATGACCCTGTAAGGTTATGGTATACTCACTGGCTGGGCTATGAGTGGTTAATTATGCTTGTTTTTTCCTCTTATAACCTGAGAAACTGAGAAGGAAAGGTAAGACATCAGGGAAAGACGCTACAATTCTGACTACGTCGCTCCTTCACAGAGGAGACTTCTAAGGCTTAGTTTTTCCAGTAAAATCAGGAGTAAGGGGTGAAGGGACACTCTTCCTCTAGTTAAGTAGTATAAAAACCTTCAAAGGGAAAAGGCTCTAAAAAGAGCAGAGACTGGGGGAGGGGGAACCTGGTACCTCTTCAGATTTGTAAAGAGGACAGTGATGACTTGTTTTCCACATCCACTGAAGATAGGGCAGGAAGTAATGATCTTAATTTGCAGCAAGAGAGATTTAGAGCACGTCTTCACTGGCAATGTTAAAGCAGTGCTGCGGCAGCGCTTTCACCTGGCTTGTGTAGTCACGGCAACAGCGCTGGGAGAGAGGGAAAAAACCACCTCCACAAGGGGCATAGCTACCAGCGCTGGTGCACTGTCTATACTGGCACGTTACAGCGCTGAAACTTGCAGCGCTCAGGGGGGTGTTTATTCACACTCCTGAGCGAGAAAGTTGCAGCACTGTAAAGTGCCAGTGTAGACAAGCCCTTAGGTAGATATTAGGAAAAAACTGTAAGGATAATTAAATTCTGGAATAGGCTTCTGAGGGAGATTGTGGAATCCACATCCTTGAAGGCTTTTAAGAACAGGTTGGACAGACATCTCTCAGGGATGGTCTAGGTTTTGTTAGTTCTGCATTGTTGCAGGGGGTGGACTAGGTGACCTCTCAAGGTCAGCCCTATATTGCTATAATTTTATGAAAGGATCAAGAAAGGGCCCAAGAAGTGCAGCGAGGCTCCTCATGTTCATCTACCAGGGAGCAGGGTCAGCTCTCTTCCACAAGTAATTTGTTATGACTTATACTCCCCCAAATGTAACTCATTTCTGGTTAAGGAACTAAGTATTTATTTAAAATAATAATGAAAAGACACTTCTTTCATACACCTATTGCCTCCACAACTTGTGCAAGAGCCATGAATGCCTGATCACTCCATATTGCCCACTGTCATTCAAGATCAGAAGATCCTCTGGACTGAGATCCTTCTTTTGAGAGAGATTTCCTTAGCTATGGTAGGAGATTGTGTGCCCCCTGAACAGCCTGAGATTTACAGTAAGCAAAGAGCTTATTGTTACAACACCAGCTTTGCCTGAGGCTGTGGAAAGCCAATCCCAGGCAAGACAGGTATTGGTAACCACTGAGTAACCTAGAGGTATGTGCGTTGACTGTAAATGGAGCTGCCGTGGAAACTTCTTAAATTTAAAAAAAAAAAAGGCCTTTTAGCTCAAAAGGAAATATACACCCTACTGTCATCTTGGTGCTCTTTTGATATAGCTATATCATCTTTCAGGCAAGTATGACTACCGGCTGACCGATGTCGTTTCCCAAATAGAGAAGTTTTCAGTTCCCGCCAATCTCAGTTAAGTGTGGTAGTGAGTGTCAGATTCTGGGATTTATTGTCATGGACCCAGATCTTGCAGAGCAACTTTTCTCCCAGGGTGAGCCTCTTTGGGTAGGCTTGGTCAAAGCCTCCCTTTCTGCACATGCAAGCAAGGGATTCAGTGCGGGGCAAATGAAGTATCAAGTCCAGGGAATCTGAGTACTGCCCTTACTAGGGAATCCTCTGAGCTTTCCCAACAATAGTTTTCTCTGTCAACCTCAGAATCTAATGGCAAGCACCCACAGGGCAAAAGAGAGAGAAGGAAATGAGAAGTAAGTACAGCGATCCGTCGCTATGGCCACTATCGTCCCCCAACTCATCATAGGAAAAAACCAAAGCATTCCTAAAAAGATTCTGCTACTCAGGAAAGCTAATCCAGGCAGAGGTGTCCTTCCTGTTTGTTTCAGTCTTGTGATGCTGATTCCTCCAAGGAGGGGCAAGTCTAAGAAGGAAGCACAAATCCAGATTTTGCAGGTACAGGAGTCCTTCAGTGTCATCCTGCAAGGGAGGGACAAGCTTCAGAATCAGAAGAGGAAACAGGAGGGAAAAAGAAGGAAGAACTCTTCCAGTTAGAATTTTTCAAATCTCTGCTTCAGGACAGCTTCCAATTTAGATCTACCTCCTGAGGAAACTTTTAAGACTAAGAGGAGGAAGTAGGTCAGAAGAATGACTACACCACTCAGAAGTGTTATCCCTCTGATCCAAAACAGCCATATATTGCCCTAAATACGGTCTTGATAGATGTGATCAAGGAGGAATGGGAATCCCCAGGAAAAAAAAAGACCAAGCAAGGTTGTTATGCATTTCAAGTTCCTGAAAAATCCCAGACTCAAGAAGCAAATGTTTAATGTCCACGCTGGTGACAATCAACGAAGTAGACTTTCTGTCATTATTTGAAAAATGGGAACAACTTCTTCCCCATTTCTCAGTCTTGCTTGTGGATGTGCTGTAGTTGGCCAGAGTGCACACTAGAAATCTCCAGTCATTTCTGCTGTCCCTGTATCACCATTCTTTAGTTTGAGAGTCCAAATTCCTTGGAGCCTAATAATTTCTAAGATGGTACTCATGGTTCAAGAATGGATTACCTAGAGCCAAGGTGGACAGAATAGTACTTGCATCCAGTGCCAAGTTCAAGAGATGAAGGGCCCACACAGATGAATTCAATACAGGAACTTGGATGCAGCAGGAGAAGAAACAGTATAAACAGGTTGGCGCTCAGGACAACTTGCTATGAATTCAGAGCTCTCTCCCCATAGATGAATGTTGTATATGTTAATGGTGAGGGACAACACTACTACAGTCGCCTACATCAATAAACAGCGTGGGACAATGTTGTCATCCCTGCCCAATGAAGCCCATCTTTGACATTCTGGGTGGAGGAAGAACCTACAGTCCCTCAGAGCTCTAAATACTGGAGCAAAGAGGAAAATGGTTGCCAGCTGGCTAAGCAAAGAACAGCTACATCAAGCAGAGTGGAGTGTGAACCCAGAAGCTTCACTTTCGAGTGAGGAATTTCAGGGTCCTTTCAAACATGTTTACATCTGTAAGGTCCCCTCCTTTCCCTCCTGAAAGAGAGAGATATCCAAAGATAGTAAGCATAGGTGCTCCCTGAGGTGGCCAGTAGCCCTCCTGTATGTCTTTACCTGTTTCTCCCCCTCCCTCCCTCCCCCCCGCTACTCAGAACTAACCAGAAGACAAGGAGGGAGAGTGCACTGGTAACATTAGTGGCTCTGCATTGGTTGAGGCAGCCCTGGTTCTCCGGTCTTTCAACATGGCTCAGTCTGATCTCATTGTCCTCCCTTTTAAGACAGGATTTGCTTTCTATGGGACTGATGTATCAGTCAGAGTACAGAAGACTGTGTGGCTTTTGAATGATCTTGTAGGAGACATGGGATATACAGAAGCTGTAATCTCCACTCTGCTGACACCTAAAAAAACTTCCACGAATTCTTTCTATTCTGTGAATCTGGTGGAAGTCCAAGGGGCGGTGCAAGAAACATTGCTTTTCTCTGAGTGGCTAAAAATTAATGAGAAAAACAAACTAATTTTATTAAACTGCATTTTTTTATTTAAATTTTTCTTTTTGAAAATAAAACATTTAATTTTGAAACTTGTATCCAATTTTAAGACCTAAACTTACTATAATTTTACAATAATTTAAATTAAATAAAAATATTTAAGCAGTATATGCTTGATGCCAAAGTATTAAAGTCAAACCATTGAACTGGTAGAAGTTGCTGAGTATGCACCTGGAACCAGAGTTTACTGAAGTGCTAAATCAGCTTTGACAGGAGACGCCTCTTCTGCAGGTGCATAAAATACTTTCTTCATTTATTGAATAATTAGCTCATTCAAAGTTGGGAAACCAGGTGGAAGATGAAAAAGCAGAAAATCTTGTTTTCCTCTTCCAATCTCTGAATAAAAATAAAGGTGTGAGAGGATGAGATCTAGTAGGTCTAAAACCCTGAAGGGACATGGTGACTAGAAATAGTACAATTCACTAACTACAGATATTTCCTTTGTTTCATAAATGAGTTTTAAATGCAAAACGTGTTTTTATAAAACTTAGTTTTTTTCTGCTCTATTCAGCACCTTTATTTAAATAACTGTTGAAAACTTTTTTTTGTGTGCATTTTGATTTAATTCCAACTTCATCCAAATGCAACTTGACACACATCATGAGTACATTAATCTAGTAAATCAAATGATCATTTGCCATTTTCTAAGATAAAGTAAAACATTTTTCAGATTCTTAAATTATGTTAAACTATATAATTGCTTAAATGTGAAAAGATAGTGTTATCCTGGTTAGTAAAAAGTTCCAAATTTAGTGTAAAGGCAAATCAACATGGCTTTTATGATTACTAACTGGTGAGAATCAATTTTCTTTAGAAAAATAAATACAAATGCAAAAGATTAAAATCAATCATTTAAATTAAGATTTCCTGCTTCCTGATTTAAATTTATGGTTAAAATTGGTGATTTAAATTACTTTGATTTTAATAAATTCACCCTGTTTTCTCCTCTGCCATCTGTTTGCAGATTTTAGAATTCTTACAGGAAGGTCTGATCAGGGATTTCAGTGTCGACATTTTAACACTGAAACAAATGGCTGCACTGTATAGCATACTTTCCTCCAAAGTCCAGAAGACTATCTCTTTACCTGAGATCTTGAGCATTTCCTCAGTGTTGCATCTTTACTTCATTCTCCTAAGATTCATCAAACAGCATCATGGGACCTCAGTTTGGTTGTTAATGCCCTGATTCTGCATTTCTTTGAGCTCCTTGGGAAAGTATCCATGTATTTTGTCTCCAGATGGTTTTCTTGGTAGCAGTTACTTCTACCTGGAGGGTAACAGAGGTAGGGGGCTTCCCTCTTGAGGAACAGTACTGCACATTTCACAATGATGTGGTTCTCTGAACAGACCTGGTCTTTATCCCAAAAATTAACTTTTTTTTCTTCACAGTCCAAGAAATGGTGCTTCCCTCTTTGTCCAAAACATCGCAGCCAGCAGAGATGCTTGGACATACATTGAATGTTTATAGAGCCCTTAATATCTACATCAATCACACACAGGCTTTTCACAAGTCCAGTGCTCTAGATATTCTCTACCATCAGGATGTGAAGAAAAGCATTGACATTTACTATTTCAGGTGGTTGAGATGATGCATCCATGAAACCTACAACTCAATCTGTCTCCATTAACCAGCAACATAACTCACTCTTGAAAATGGTGGTGGCCTCTGCAGGGTGGCCACCTGGTTGTCCGTTCATACTTTCTCAATTTTACAACTGCATGTTCAGGTATCTATGGGTATCACCTTCAATAGGAAGGTGCTACAAGTTATGCTCTCCCAGTAGAGGAGGAGGAATTTAAACACAACTATACCGATTTTTACACCCCCCCCCCCCCCCAAGGGTTGCTGCTATAAAAATTCCATTGGTTAACAGATGCATGGACCTTGTAGATGAAAGAGGATAAGAATTTTGTTCTGAGTTATAAGGCCTAGAGACCTGATGAAATTGTTCCGCCACCCGACCCTCAAAGTTTGGAGCTGGATTTTTCATGTAAAATAAACTGGAAAATTAAGGCCTCATACATCAAAAGGGCACAAGCCCTTTTTGGGCAAGTCACATAACTACAACATATACCTGTGCCAGCTCAAATATGAATATTCCTGTAGTTGTCATAAGTTCTGAACTTTCTAAATAGCTGTCTTTCCATAGTATGAAGGCAAGCCGAGTGTCACTGAAACAAGTGTAAAGGGACAGCTGCTTTCCTGTCAACTTGAAGCCCCCAACTGCATTTTACTTTGAGGATGTGGTATGATTTCACATCTTAATTGAAGGCATAGGTGTGCTGAATCTCTAGCATGGACCTCCTTCCTCAATTGTTCTCCATGTCTGCTGAAGGTAGGGCGAGAAGTAACAGTCTTCAGGGGAGATTGATATATAGATATTAGGAAAAACTTTATAAGGATAGTTAAGTTTTGGAATAGGGTTCCAAGAGAGGTTGTAGAATCCCCATCATTAGAGGTGTTTAAGAACAGTTTGGACAAACTCCTGTCAGGGATGGTCTAGAGCAGGGGTAGGCAACCTATGGCACGGGTGCCGAAGGCGGCACGTGAGCTGATTTTCACTGGCACTCACACTGCCCGGGTCCTGGCCACCAGTCCGGGGGGCTCTGAATTTTAATTTAATTTTAAATGAAGCTTCTTAAATATTTTGAAACCTTATTTACTTTACATACAACAGTAGTTTAGTTATATATTATACACTTATAGAAAGAGACCTTCTACAAACGTTAAAATGTATGACTGGCACGCGAAACCTTAAATGAGAGTGAATAAATGAAGACTCGGCACAGCACTTCTGAAAGGTTGCCGACCCCTGGTCTAGAGGTATATTTGAGCCTGCCTCAGTAGAGGGGGCTTGACTAGATGAGCTCTTGAGGTCCCTTCCAGATTGACATTTGTGTTCTATGGTTGCTCCACCAGTGTTAGTTCTTGAAGTGAAATGGGTGTAAAGAGAAGGGTTTTAGAAACAATTTAAAATAGATTCTTTCAGCTGCTCATCTTTCACTGTTGAATCTTGTAATAGAGCCAGAGAACAGTGAAATGACAATCAGTCTTCCAGGACAGAAAAGAGACTTTAGGGGAGACAAATTAAATAGTCTCAATATCTCCAGTCTGTTACATGGAAACTACTCCATGCCTTTAACTTTCTTTGCCAGTCTGAGCCCTTTTATTTACCAAGGTCATGGGGGATCCATTTCTTCCTCCAGAAAAAATGTTAAGGTCCCAGTAGTCCAGACAGCGTGTGTATAGAATGAGATTCTTATTGTACAGAACAATGATAGAGAATAGTCTCCTACAAATATCTTTATGGTATAGGCACCATAAAAAAAACCCTGTGAATTACTTGTATTGCCGTAGTGCCTAGGAGCCCAAGTTGCAGACAATGATTCCATTGTGCTAAGTGCTGTACAAACACAAAACAAAGAGTTCCTGCTCTGAAGAGCATACAATCTTAAGTATAAGACAAGAGGCAACAGATGAATTCAGACGTGACTGAGTACAAGTAAACAATGTGACAATATTTGTTAGCATGGTAGCTGTGGTCTCAGCACAGCAGCAACCAACTATTGTCAAGTTTTTTGCAGGCATCACAGCAAAGGAAGGATTTGAAGGAGGGTAATGAGTGAGTTTACAGGGAACTGCTCACAAGCACGTGGGGCTGAATGTGAAAAAGCATGAAAGTGCTTGTTTGAAAATTTAACCATCTAGTTTCTATATGATTCTGTAGGAGCAAATATTGAAGAGTGCAGATAAGGAGCTCAAAGTGGCTCCAGAGTTCACTAGTGTAGAAATGGCCAAAGAGACCTGCAGGCTAAAAATGTTTCCTGTGCTGTAATCTGTACCACACACAACTCTGCCTAGCAACAAGTACAGTAACTCCTCGCTTAACGTTGTAGTTATGTTCCTGAAAAATGCGACTTTAAGCGAAACGATGTTAAGCGAATCCAATTTCCCCATAAGAATTAATCTAAATAAGGGGGGTTAGGTTCCAGGGAAATTTTTTTCACCAGACAAAAGACTATATATTTTTTCACCAGACAAGACACTGTGTGTGTGTGTGCATGTGTGTGTATATATCTATATATACTATACACACTAAGTTTTAAACAATTTAATACTGTACACAGCAATGATGATTGTGAAGCTTGGTTGAGGTGGTGAAGTCAGAGGGTGGAAGAGGTTGGGATATTTCCCAGGGAATGCCTTAGTGCTAAATGATGAACTAGCACTGGGCTGAGCACTCAAGGGTTAACACATTGTTGTTAATGTAGTCTCACACTCTACAGGACAGTACAAATAGAGGGAGGGGAGACAGCATGGCAGACAGAAACAGAGACACACACTGTGTATGTGTGTGAGAGAGAGATGTGCATTGCCCCTTTAAGTATGCTGACCCCACTCTTAGTACATTGCCTTTTTAAGTAGATCAGCAAGTTTGAAACAGCTGCTGCTGCCGGCTCCCTCCGTCCTGAGCCCTGTCATGTCCCATCCCCTCTGCTCTATAGAGATGGGGTAAGTGGGGGGCAGGAGCAGGGGGGAGGAGGACACACTGACATTAGCCCCCCTCGCCTTCTCTCCCCCCCCCCCCCCCCCCCCCCCCCCCCCCCCCCCCCCCCCCCCGCCACAGCAAGCAGGAGGCTCTTGGGAACAGCTCCAAGGCAGAGGGCAGGAGCAGCACATGGCAGTGGGGAGAGGGACAGCTGAACTGCTGGCAATTGATAGCCTGCTGGTCGGCTGCCGCACAGGGAACTTAGGGGAGCAGGGAGCTGAGGGGGGGGCTGCTGGTCCACCCTGGTTCCAAGCCCCCACCAGCTAGCTGCAATGGGCTGCTCTTTCTGCAAGCAGTGGACAAAGCAGGCGGCTGCCGACAACGCTATAAGGGAGCATTGTGCAATGTTAAACAAGCATGTTCTCTAATTGATCAGCAATGTAACAATGAAACAAAGTTAACTAGGATGACTTTAAGTGAGGGGTTACTGTATGTGGGAAAGCTGTTGCTAGAAAAGTTGGTGGGGGGAAGGAGACCTTTCCCCCCCCGTCCATCAGAGCATCCCTTCTCAAAGGAGCCCTGGTGGAAACGTGGCTATGTAGAGGCTGGAGCCTAGATATTATTCTTTGAGTGTCATTAATCTTCATATGGGATGTAACCACAATGGGTGGACACGATTCAGTATTTAGTAAAACTGAAAGACATATGTAATAGATAAGCCTCTTGGTGTGTGTTAAATTGCTGAAAGCATCTCACTTTTTGTTCACACAGCAATGGTAACTTACTAAAGCCAAATTGATTAATATTTAAAGTTGCTTTATAACTTCACTACATTTGTTGATCATCTTAGTACATACAGCGAACTTGTTCACTAATAGAATTTAGTTTATCATAAAAAGTGTATACATAACAGACTATCTTAATTTTTGTTTTCATTGCTCTTTTTGCAGGCTGCTGACTTGAGTAAACCAATAGACAAAAGGATATACAAAGGAACGCAACCTACGTGTCATGACTTCAATCACTTAACAGCCACAGCAGAAAGTGTCTCTCTACTAGTGGGCTTCTCTGCAGGCCAGGTCCAACTTATAGACCCTATTAAAAAAGAAACTAGCAAGTTATTTAATGAGGAAGTAAGTAGGAATCTTGATCTTTTTGCATGGAAACATGTCATATTTTAAAAAGTTATTATGTAAGTAAGCTCAAAGATTGCCACTAAAAATATGTGAACTCTTGCACTATAAGGTGTTTTTTCACCAAAAAATCGCATAGGTTTTGTCTAGACTAGTTATGGTTGTATTGTAACTAGAGTTAGTTGATTGCCAGTTTACTTGAGTTAACTAGCATGAATGTAAATGCTACTGTAGATACTCCACAAACATTTTGTTCAAGGGTGAACCGCAGACAGAAACACACATTTGTCCACGGTAACACATGGTCATTGAATGGCTGCACAACTAGCATAATTGCCAAATGACTTGAATTTAGAATTTGCAATTAACTCTAACAATCAAAAGCCTTATTCTAGACAGCCTGAAAGAAGAGGTCTAGCCTGGCTCAACTTCCAAATCTAGCCTACTCATCTTGGGATTGGTGGGAGGCCCCTCCTCACCCCACCCCCCCAATCCCCACTGACAGTTTAGAGTAGGGTCTTGAAAACAGTCTCATTCCCAGTAGGATGCTGCTTTAGACCTATCTAGTTCCTCTTCACACTTCTAGGAGCAGCTACAACTAGTTCAGGAGAGGGAAACTCTCCTTACCCTTTCCTCTTCCACTTCCCCCATCTTCTCCCCAATTCCCCTTGTCTCGCTGAGTGGGGAAAGTTTGCGTTTTCTTGGAATGCACCACTTAAAGGTGCCTTTTGGTAGAAACCAACGTACAGCAGAGTGAAGCTTCACTATGATTTTGTCTATACTAGAAAAAATGAGACCTATAATTCACCACTGGTACAGCTACATTGGTGTGAGCTGTAGTTTAGAAAAGGCACAAGTGGCCTCTGAAATTTTATCACTTTCACATAAATTTGTTAGTTTGACATAATGGCAAACTTCTGTGACCTTGTCGGCACTTGAATTCCCATTGATAAGGCTACGATTTAATCACAGAGGTCACGGCAGTCATGGATTCTGTGACTTGTAGGGCTTCAGGAGGCGGAGGTGGAGCGGGACTGTGCACCCCTATCCTGCAACTAGGGCTGACTGGAACCAGTACCCTGCAGCCCAAGCCCCTCAGCTTCCACTAGGGCCTGCAGTTGGGGCCATGCGCCCCAGCCCTGGGGCATCCCAGGTTTGGCGGGGACTGCAGCCGGAGCCGCATGCCCAGCCCCATGGCTGCCGGGGGCTGCAGCCGGGACCATGCGCCGCAGCCCTGGGGCGTCCCGTGCTTGCAGGGCCAGCCTTAGGGAAAATGGCACCCTGGGCGAACTTGCATTTTGGTGCCCCAGCCCCTGTGGGCGAGCCCCCCCCCCCTTTGCCCCGGCCCTCATGGGCATCCTAGGCTCCTCACCCTCCCTTCCACCCTAACCCCTGCACTGTGCCCCTTTTGCCCCTAATGCCTGCTCCCCCTCCTGCACCCCTAATCCCTACAGCCCTTCACTCCTAACCTCTGCCCCTTCCTGCACCCCAACACCTGCCCCCTCCTGTACTCCAACCCCTGCACTGTGCCCCCTTCACCCCAACCCCTGCACCTTCCTCCTGAGCCCCTAACCTCTGTACTGTGCCCCCTTTGCCCCTAACCTTTGCATCCCCCTCCTGCACCCACGTGGGGAAACTGACCTGGATGCACAAAGCAGCTGGCATTGCTGCTCGCTTGCTCCCCCACTGGACTGCTGCTCCCCTGCCCCGCGCAGCCATAGGAGGCTGTGGGGGGAGGGGGAGAGCAAGGAGTGATGTCGGGGCTTCCTGCATCCAGGTCACTTTCCCTGTGGGCTGTGTAAGGGGAGGGCAGGAGAGCAGCAGCTCCTGATACCTCAGTACAGCCCAGGTGGGGAAATGACCTGGATGCAGGGAGCCCTGGTGTGTGTGTGTTGGGGGGAGTGTGTGTTTCTGAGTGAATGAGTGCGCTGTCTCTTTAAGAAAGCACTCAGGGTCAGGAGCCTGAACTAGGCTTGTTCAGACACAAGCAGATGCCAGCAGCTCCGGACCCAGAGAGGCAGCAACACACACAGATTCCCTCTGCCCCGTCACCCCAGCTTAGTGGAAATCAGGTACATGGGGGAGGGGGACACCCTGCTGCCGCCCCCCGCCCCTCTTCTCTCCTCCTCCCCCCCCCCCCCCCCNAGCAGACAGGAGGACACTCCCAATCCAGGGCGACTCCAGGGACGAGTGGGCAGTGGAGGGGGGACAGGAACAGCAGCAGCTGCACACGTGGAGCAGGGCGGAGGAGTGGCACCCCTGCTCCAGAGGAGTCACCTGGCTCCGACGACAGGTCGTCCAACTGCCCCCTGCAGCTCGGGTCCCTCCCCCACTCTGCTGCTCGCCTGCCTGCCGTGCTGCCTCTCGGCAGTGGGTCAGGTGGAAATCCAAACCCTGTGCACGGTCCCCCCTTGGGCGGGCCATCCTGGGCAGGTGCCCATACAGCCCACCCCAAAGGCTGGCTCTGCGTGCTTGGTGGGGGCCACGTGCCTCAACCCTGAGGCTTCCTCCAGGGGCTGCAGCTGGGGCCGTGCGCCCCTGCCCGGTGGCTTCACCCGGGGACCATGTGCCCCCCTTGCGACTTCCCAGGGCCGTGTTTTGTTTATTGCCTGTGACCTGTTCGTGACTTTCACTAAAAATAACCGTGATAAAATCTTAGCCTTACCCATTGATGTAGAGGAAATGGCGATAACATCAATGGAGACTTCTTCCTAAAAACCCCAAGTGCAGACATAACCCATGTTGTCTAACCATGAGTAAGCCAACTCCATGACAAAGCCTGCGTTCTACCTACATGACTCTTTCTAAAAGGTGAAGGTGCACTGGTGGTGAATTAGTTCTAGTTTTTGCCAGTATATATGGTAAGCATAGAATAAAAGTTGATAAATGCATTCAAACAGCTTGGGACACTCTCCCCATTTCACAATAACTGGTTCCATTAAAGTGAAATGAATCGCCTCTCATACCACTGAGGCAATAAACAAATGAGATGATATTTGGAAAAAAACCCAAAAAACTTATGTCAGAGGAGGTCACTTAATACTAGCAGTAGCAGAGATTGGAAATGCAGCTAATAGTGACAAGTTTGGTTGCCTCTGCTAACCTTAAATCTTAAAATTGCCACCATTAATTAACCACAATTTTTTCAAGCTGAAGTGTGGTTGGCTGCAACTAGCAGTGTATCGAAGTGTAGACTTTTACTTGTTCTCTAATTCTGGTAGTTTTAATTGTAATAGGTTCCTCAGCTATTGCTGCCAAGTCTGGGAGCCACCAAGGGGCAGACAAATTGACACCTTGACACACGCAAAATATTACTGCCTTTTTTTTTTTTTTTTAAAAAGGGGCAATCTCCTCTGCCCTAAAGCAATCAAGATGGCAGATTCCTTCTGACAAATACCTGATTAGCAAAGTAACCTGCTGATATCCCAGATCTTTACTCTCATAGTTGCCTAATGAAACAAGTTCAGTCAGATAAAATCAGTCCTATTACTTTGTGATCAAAATATAAAATCATTGGAATATGCAAGACGTAGGGACTTGAAAGGCTCAAGAGGCTATTACTTTTGGGGGAATTCTGTGCCAAAAAATTAAAAATTGTGTGCAATATTTTAAAATTCTGCATATTTTATTTGTCAAAATAACACAATATAAACATGCCAGTTTCAATTATTTTGGTAATTTATTTCAAAATAACTGTCAGCAAGTATGTCTGTAACAAAACAGACAGACGCACAAAGATTCAGGAAATGTTTTTTTGACAGATTCCTTACTGGGCATATTAATGCAGAACTTTGAGTAATTCATTTAAACTACAATACAGAAATGTATTTCCACACCCCTCAAAAGCAGTGCAAAGGCTTGGGGGAGTCACAGGGTAATGGAGGAGCTGAGGGAGAGGGGAGGAGCTTTGGAGTGAACCTGGAGGGTTGTTAGGTGTGGGTGGGAGAAATATGGAACTGTTTCTTTTCGGGGGGCGGGCAGGCGTTTTTAAGGAGTTGGGGAGCCTTCCCCATGCAGACCCTGGCTGACCCCAAGCCTCTCTCATTCAGTCAGGCACATCTGCCCCTGTCCCCATGTGGCCCAGAGCCCCATTCCCATGCAGCCCCTGGCTCAATGCTGTCACCTCACTAGCTCCTGAGCCCGCTCCCCAATCTGTGACCCTATAGCAGCCCTGTGTGCCCCACTCTGCCTCCTAACCTGGCTCCACTGGCAGGCTGTTGTAACGAATACAATTGGCTGCTAGCTGTTACTGCTGGTCAGCCAGCTGTTCTGGGGCCACAGCTGCTTCTGGTGGGCGAAAGGTGGAACTGCAGTACTTCTTGGGCAGAATGTGGTGAAAACATTATCTACTGTGGGGGGAAAATTCCACACCAGACATTAATTCTGTGCATGCGCAGTGGTGCAGAATTCCCCTAGGAGTAGACTATGGAACCTCTTGCTTCTGGTTGGCTATTCAAATCCAGTCCATTTTTGTAGTGATGGAAAATTTAGTCTTAATTATATGTGAAATGAATTGGTGGTGGTCTTATTTCCAGCGGACAAGTCTGTAATCCAATTACAGCACCCTCTGGTTGGGCAACTGAACTACTAACTATCAAGCCTGTGGTCTATGCATTATTTTTGATTCTCCCCTCTTTTGACCCAGACATTAAAGCCATGTCTGAAATCTTGCAGGTTCTCCTTGCACAACATCTCCAAGATCCAGCTTCTCCCTTCTACCCACACCACCAAATTTCTGAGCAAATTCTTTAATCTTCTTCTCCAGCCTCTCTGCCTGTAACCGGGTCCCCTTTCAAGTCTGTTAATGTGGCTGTTAGGATTATCGTCTTGTCTTACCTTCCCACCTTTTACCCTCTTAAGTCCCTCCACTGATTCCTTCATTTACTGTATCAAATGCACACTTTTCCTTGCTTTCAAAGCCCTCCACAATTTAGCCTCACCCTACCTGTTCAACCTGTTATTTTATAGCAGTCTCTCTGCCAATGTTACCAGCCACAATTTTCTGTTTCTCCAACAAGCATTTTAGTGCTTTCTCCCATGCTGTACCTTGTGAATTGGAAAAGCTTCCAGTCAAAAAGCCATAAACCCATCACCTTATTCTCCAAGTCTCTCCTCAAAACTCTGCTCTTCCTAATGCATACAGAAAACTGCAACCTTGATGGTTAAGCAGGTGGCAAGTTGTGATTGCTTACTAAAATTTGTGAACCTCCCATTTTTGTTATCTTTTGTCATCTGTATCTCCACCTCAATCTGCTTGTTTCTCATCCACTTATGTCTTGTCATCTTAGATTGTAAGCTTTTGGGGGCAGGAATTGTCATCTGTTTCTGTACAAAACCTACCATTAATGTGGTTGTGGCCTTCAGGTGCTAGTGTAATATAACTATTCACCCCTGTAGATGGGGTCTCTTGCCCACTCTTGAGCCACATTAATAGAGCAGTGTGAGAGAGCTTCCATTGTGCCATCTCAGTACTTATGGCTAGAGGACAGATGTGGCACGTGGCCAGCAGGATTGATCCAGTTTCCTAGCATCATACTTTTAGTAAAGGTAATTCTCTAACTAATATTTTGTTGGGGTCACAATAGAGGCATGATTGGCCAACAACAAAATAATTACCACAATTAAAATAATTAGCACACAAACCAACTCTTTAGTTCACCACAAAAAATGAGTAAAACTGTTATTTGAAGATGCTTGTTATTTTAGAAGAAATTTGCTAGATTAAGTTACTGTTCTGAATCTTCAAATACAAAATGATTTAAACTCATCTTTTTTGGTAGTCCATAATAAGTACTTGGCATACAGATTTTGGCTTTCATCCTCAGGTTGACAGCAACAGAAGTGCTTCAAAGCATAGCTTGAAATGTTCATTTAACTGCTGCTTTTCAGTGTGGTAGACAAATACACAGAATGAATAGAATTGTCTACTGCCTCATCCTTCAATTCATTTTTTTTCTGACAAATAGCTAAGTGCACTCTACGGCCAGTCAGTCCCTGTATGTTTCCCTGGGAACTCCTTTTTTACTTATTGCAATCTTGACTTTTTGTATATCTCAACTGTTCTTTCAACCTACAAACTGTGGCCCATAATACTTTCACTTATTTACTGCTGTTGCTTGTTTCTGCCCTAGATCACATTGGAGGTGTGGGTGGTCAGGTGGGCAGCGTGATGGATCAGCTCAGAGTTTACAAATATCTATTGGGCACCATGGCTGGACTAGCAGGCTCAAGCAGCCAGGTGAAATTTGCTAAGCAGCTTTCAATTTTTTCAGCACTAACAAGACACTCAAAATATCGTACATATGAATATTTAATACACATGGTCACTCATTGTCTCTCGATTTGTGGAAGTACTTAATACTTTAAATGAGACTGCTTGTTGTACAGATGGTGACCTAATGGACTTCTATGTTTCTCTGATATGTGAAGGGTAACTTGGAAAAGGGATGCTGATTTAAATTCTCTGACTAGTACTTAACTACAAGCCATCAATTTTCCATCCACCTCTGGGAATTTGGTTATTGTACGTCAGAGGAAGTAATCACAGCATATACCTATAGTATATATCTTGGCATGCGTTCACTGCAGACTTTAGTAACTCTAGAATTTTCCACTGGGCTCCTAAAGCTGCTTTTTTTTTTTTTTTGAGGGCAAGTCCCATGTGTGACTTTTGGGATTTAATCTGAACTCTGGTCTTAACTTTGTTTTGATTTCTAACTAAATATAAGATTAATATAGAGTGTAGGTGAGTAACTTCTATTCACACAGATTGCATACTATTTTTGAGACCGTGTTCTTTGGCTCCTTAAGTAAACCTCTTGTTTTTGCTGAGCTTGTAGAGGTAAATCTAAGAATGTTAAATTGTGATCTATAACAAATTGGCCTAGTTACTGAGGTAGATTTATTATTGAATAAAAATTGGACCAGAAAGAATAAAAGCACCTTTTTCCCTAAACAGTAATTCCTCCTTCCTAACTGCCTATCTTAAGCTGACTGGAGCTTCTTTTGCAAATAACACCATTTTATAACTGTTAGGAGTTTGACAGTATTCAAAATTCAGTAAAATTTTATTTGAATAGATGTAAACTGTAAAACTATCACTCTTCTGATGCATATCTTGTTCTTTGTTTTTCACAGAGACTAATAGACAAGTCCAGAGTCACCTGTGTAAAATGGGTACCAGGTTCGGAAAGCCTTTTCCTAGTAGCTCATTCCAGTGGAAATATGTACTTATATAATGTGGAGCACACTTGTGGTACCACAGCCCCACACTACCAGCTACTTAAGCAAGGAGAAAGTTTTGCAGTCCACACTTGCAAGAGTAAATCCACAAGAAATCCTCTACTTAAATGGACCGTAGGCGAGGGTGCCCTGAATGAATTTGCTTTTTCCCCCGATGGGAAATTTTTGGCATGTGTGAGCCAAGATGGCTTTCTTCGTGTGTTTAACTTTGATTCAGTGGAGTTACATGGTACAATGAAAAGCTACTTTGGGGGACTACTATGTGTGTGTTGGAGCCCAGATGGGAAATACATTGTAATAGGTGGAGAGGATGACTTGGTAACGGTTTGGTCTTTTGTGGACTGTCGAGTAATAGCTAGAGGCCACGGACATAAATCATGGGTTAGTGTTGTGGCATTTGACCCATATACCACTAGTGTAGAAGAGAGTGACCCAATGGAATTTAGTGGTAGTGATGAGGATTTCCAAGACCTTCTTCATTTTGGTAGAGATCGAGCAAATAGTACACAATCTAGGTTATCAAAAAGGAACTCTACGGACAGTCGTCCAGTAAGTGTTACATATAGGTTTGGTTCTGTAGGCCAAGACACACAACTCTGTTTGTGGGACCTTACAGAAGATATTCTCTTCCCTCACCAACCTCTATCAAGAGCAAGGACACACACAAATGTTATGAATGCCACAAGTCCACCTGCAGGAAGTGGTGGAACTAATCCAGGAAGTAATGGAAACAGTATCACAACACCTGGAAACTCAGTACCCCCTCCTCTTCCACGGTCAAACAGCCTTCCACATTCTGCAGCCTCAAATACTGGCAGTAAAAGCAGTGTCATGGATGGTGCCATTGCTGCTGGTGTTAGTAAGTTTGCAACCTTATCGCTACATGATCGGAAAGAAAGACACCATGAAAAAGATCACAAGAGAAATCATAGCATGGGACATATATCTAGCAAGAGCAGTGACAAACTGAACCTAGTTACTAAAACCAAAACGGACCCAGCTAAAACTTTGGGAACACCTCTCTGTCCCAGAATGGAAGATGTTCCCTTGTTAGAGCCTCTTATCTGTAAAAAGATAGCACATGAAAGACTGACTGTGTTAATTTTTCTTGAAGACTGTATAGTCACTGCTTGTCAGGAGGGATTTATTTGCACATGGGCAAGGCCTGGTAAAGTGGTAAGTTTTAATCCTTAATGCTGCATCAAAGAACTAGAACTTTGAATAGGTAGTTTTCTCAATATACCTGATTATTGGATATACAATTTCTTTATGCTTAATGTAAAAAGGTTATTTCCTCAGAGCCATACTTTTGGATACTGCATGCCATATTTCTGAATGATTTGAAGTGTCTTGGGGTACATTTCTTAGTTGCCTTCCAACCAGAGAAATACTGTATATCCAAAGTTTGTGTTCCTATATTTTCAAACTTTTTTAGTATAAACACAACATGGTGAAGACAAAGATTTAAAAACTAGATTAAAAGTGTTCAGTCACTAAAGTAACAATATTAGTCATTCACACATTTTCCTGTGCTGCTGTTTTCCTGTGTTTTGAAATACTACTGCTTTGAGTCTACCATGAAATGCTAGCTTTTTTAGAATGTAGGTATCCCATCTGAAAACTTAAGTGTTTAACACTAACACTACCTTTTTATGGATTTCTGGAATATTAATAAATGTCAGTCAACCTTTGTGAGCAAACTTTTTAAAACTCTCTGCTGACCATATTGGGAATAATTTGCAGTATCTTGCCTGAAATTGTGAATCAGTCCTAAATGCATAATACAGGACTAATGAGATTTTATGAACCTGTATAAAGATCTTGATTTTTACAGGGCTCATTATCATGAGAAGAATCATGTCCACGGTTTAAAAAAAAAAAAATTCTGCATAAACAGCTTCATGTTTGGTCTAATAGTGTCATTTTTACTAGTCAAATATGCAGGCAAAAAAGAGAAATTTTAGTAGGTTTCTTTCAGGCAATCACTTCTATCAATTTAAGGTAACACATTTCTAGGGTTTTTACCATCCCTTGTAAAAGCCTCTTAATCTTGAATATAATATTTATTTTGTCCATTGCATGGCAAATTTGTTTTCTTGTGTTTTGAATGAGCCTAAAACTAATTGCCAATTTATAACCTCAAGCACCTTCTATGCCAAGATAGCTTTGTTTAACATTCTCTGATGAAATACAGTTCTGAGAAACAGTACCTAACCATAGAACCAGCAGGGGCTTGTGTAAAAATGCAGCACTCATTAGGCTATTGCATTCCTGGAGTATTGGTCTTAAATTATTTGAATATTTTCCTAATTGGACAATATAGATATTAGTTCCTTAATCCTAAACTACTTGATTCTCTAGAGTCATGTTTGTAGTTGGAGCAACCACTGTATTCCAGAAAACTAAAATACAGCACAACTAACTTCAGATTTCTGTTGCAAGGAAGTCTCAGAATGAATGATCAGAATTATTCCTTTACAAAAAAAAAAAAAGTGGTGATTCTAGCTGCTTTGAAACCCCAAGCACATATTGAAAAAGCTCCTCCAGTCTGGTTCTCAAATCTGTCCTATTATATGCACACATTGAGAACCCCTTCCACTCAGCATCTGTGCACACTTAGTGGCTAGGTCTGCTAAGTCTGAACATAGTGTATATTTCTCTTAAAGGTGGGGGAAAGGGCATTACTTTACCTTTAAAAGATATTTAGTACATGAGAATCATTAACTCAAAATAGTGAAACTACATTACACTGGAACTACTTTAACTTCTGTGAATCAGTGCAAGTCACAAACATTCTTATGAAAGTAACTTTAAACATGTGCATCAGTGTCTCAGCTTTCTAGGGTAGAATATTGCCATTTTGCATAAATGTTAACCCAGATTGCGTGTGTATTACCAAACACTACCCCTTTACGTTTTCTTTCTATGAACTTATAAATTAGTTTTCCTTAAACTACTGAGCATAACTTAATCCTTTTTTGTGCATTGATGGTTTTGATTTAGAATACAACATCTCAAATATTTCAGATATAGAGTATGCAGTACCCAAAATCAGGATTTATGTATTTGGCTAATATGGAAAACTTTAATTACAGGTAAGTCATTTTCATGCTGAAGTTATCACGATCTTTCAAAATTAATATATTGCACACTGATGTAAATGCCATATTATTTAGGATGTATTTACTTCCCTAGAAAGATATTTTTCAAATGGACTTGTTTCTCTGATTTCTTCATTTGCATTTACAGTGAGTTCACTCTGCTATTTAAACTAAGTTTTAGTGGCATGTTTACAGGAGTTTGATGGGGAAGTATCTGTGCCAGAAAGATAAGCATCTTTTGGTTTATAGGATAGAGCACTTATAACTTTATGCATATTTAACGAGAATGGTCAAAGTATAAAAACACTGATGGTAACGTGTCACTTCTGGGTTATATACCACACATTTCTATATTGCCAGTAGTCTTATCCTTGGCTAAGTCTGTCACTTAAGAGTTTAAAGCTGCTATCTTCTGTCTTCCTCCCATTATCTGGGTTCCTGACAGTCCTGGAAGACTGCCCTCCCTACCATTTTTTGTGCTAAAAAAAAATTCTTCCTCCATTGCCTCACAAACAGCCTCAGTTGAGTGCCAACCATAACCAACCCAAAGAAAGATTGAACAGAAAATTAAACTAACCTTGCAGTAGAAAGCATCAGTGCCAGTGAGCCATCTCTACCTTTCCCTCTCATTTGCCTCCTTTTTGGAAGAGCCATGAAAGCACCACCGACCAGGCATAGGGTGGTCTTCCTCATTTTAGACCTATTGAATCTCTTGCCCACAGTGTTTGTCTCTACTAGCCTTGGCTGAAAATCCAGAAATGGATCTTCAACCTTGATTCCATTAGGCCAGTATGATGCACTGCCATCCCAGCCCCATACAGCCTACGCTACAAGCTTTATGAATTATTACTTCAGTTTACCCATCATACCTTGAGCTTTCTTATTGGCTACAGTATTCTTGTAAAGTATGTGATCCAAACACACTTTTAAAATTGTCATACTAACTCTTGGACAAAAGCAGTGCAAGGGATTTACAAAATCAGTAAAACAAATTGGGCTGGGGTGATGGGGAAGCATGCTTTACCTGTCTGAAAAATGAATGAACAATTTTTCCATTCAGTCTGATCCATTCATTTGCGAATTTCACTTTCTCTCATTTTAGGAACTACAATTTTAGTCCCCTCTTCTTGAGGGTTTGACTTTTGAGTGTTTTTTCTCTCCTTAGTTGAGTAACTGTCATCAGATTGGCCATGGGGATTGCTTCCTGGGCAAACCTAGTTGGGGGTCATGGAAATTTTCATCTTATCCCTTGTCTGAAAACAATTTAAATAGGAGAGCATTAGAAAAGTGAAATTGCATATGAATCACATTGCCAGTTACTTCAAGCCAAATTGCGTATACTACAGATGCAGTAAAAATGCTTCGTATTTACATGCAAAGGAATTTAATGATAATTCTTTTACTTTAAACTATTTTACTAGGCATGAATGTAGCTAATTACAATTACTAAAGTTATTTCAATACAAAATAAACTGTATTATCTAAATGTTTGAATGATACTAAAATTTAACCTGCTTATCTTGTACAATCACTTTGTTTTAATTTAAGGGAAACTTACCACTTATTTCTCTTTTCTGAGAGAGCTCAAGGTAAGATTGGACAAAACTACAAAGGAGAGTGAAATGGCAGTATATATCTGGCAGACTAAATACGTTACCATTTTGTGAAACAATGTACATGAAATTTAGAATGTTTTTGATTCTTATTGTACATGAAAATCTTAAATTATAACATCCTTAAATCTTCCAACTAACTACAGTTGTAGTACGGTATCATGTTTTAGTATGACTAATGTTTTTGCTAAAAGTACTTAAACATTCATATATTATACTTTGGCGAGTGGGAAGACTGGCTACACATTAATTCTTCCTCAGTGGAAAAGAGCATTTTTTTCAATACAATACTGGTATTTTGAAGTACTATCAAATTAGAATTATTTCAATGTGATAATGGTATCTGCGTAAATTCTACAGTAAAACTGAATCACGGCTATATGATTTCAGGTTACCAAGGTGCAATTTGAAGCTTCCTGTAATGTGCATATAGTAGCAAATGAAATTGCACATATAGTACACCTTCATTAGCAGAGTGAATTTAAACTAATACACTGGTTTGATAATGTATAGCAAGGTGTGCACAATGGAGGTGTGGCAAAGTGACTTCAGTGAAGCCAGGAGAGATCATAACCCTGTATAAAAGGTCTTATGGGTGAGGGTTTCTGTTTCATGTTAGGAAATACTAAATACTTGCAGAAATCCCATGTTTTGAACTATCACCTTTTTCAAACTTGGTTATGTACTGGAAGAGACTGTGTATACATCTGCCCCTTTAGCAGCTTAAATCAACTAAATTGATACTGAAAAAAATTGTTGGCCTGCTTATGTTACAATAATGAATTTCATGTCAGTTAATTTACTGTGGCACAACTTAGGTGTAAAAGTTAAAAACAAGATTTTTTTTTCCTGCATTTTTACCAATTCTGTATACTTGAGTTTGTTAAAGATTGATATGTTAGGTGATACTGTACAAAATTGTATTGACTATATCTTTAGTGCAAATCAAAAGAAAATTCATATGTATTTCCTTTTTACACTTCCATCTAATTTCTTGACAACTTGAATAAATTTCATAGAGCCTTTCTAACATGAAATATTGTTAAATTAACTGTTGCAATAATTAAGCTTTAATAAGTATTGTTGGTATATTTATAATTTTAAAAATTCAAGTTTGTTTCATACTGCTTATTTTTTAGCTATTCTGTTGTCACTGTTACAGCTGAAGAACCTTACTAAATACTTGACATTACAAAATTTGCTGGGGTTGTCCTCTGTATACTGACGTTAAATAAAATGTGTGACTGAACTGTAAATGTAGATAATTTTCAATAGTCCTTTTCACATCAAAGTTCTGAAAGCTGGGATGTAACAACTTAAAGGTTTTTTCTATATGCTATACATACCTTGCTGAACAGATGGCTGCAGTGAAACTGCTAGCTTTTTAGCTGCCATTTTATAATTCAAGGGATTGACTAAATCATGCAATTTTTGAGTAAATCTTTCAGAAATTGTTCTCAAATTGATATTAAATCAAATGTGGGATTAGATCTGTCACTTCTAACTTTGAACTATGTTGTAAAGTTCACATGTTTTCTTTTAAAATCCTTAAATATGAGAACAATGAAATAAATTGTTTTAAACTCGTATTTACTAATTTAGACATTGGTAAATTAGGCTGTCAATGTGTATCCATCAAGCAGCAGTTGGAATGGAGAATTTTTGTCTTTGGACTCTACAGGAGCTCTTTCCCCTATGGATTCCAGTTCAGGCTGTGCTTCTCAGTCACAACCTTAAGTAGACCTTGAGGCTTACTATACAAAACTGAGTTCACAGCCCTAACAATGTGGGCTTTATTCAAAAGAGAAGAGAGTTCAGGTGCTTCCAACCTATAAATAATATCATAGGTCCAGAACAGACCAAGATTGACTTTGATAGTCAAGTTAGGCTGATGTAAAGTGCTGCCCACTCACTTCCATCAGAGGTACATGGGGACAGCTCATTAAGGTTCTCCATCCCTTAAACCAGAGTTCCAGGTTTATTCACATAAGCAATCAACAAAGATGATATTCAGGAGGTTGTTTCTCAGGTTAGGGCTTTTATAGCAGGGCCTTCAAATTCTCCTTATTTCATTGACGTATGTTCTAGAGTCATTGTGGGCCTTGGCAAGCAGAGATCAGTTTCCCTGTTGGTGAGATTCCTCTGTAGCTTTCTGATGGGAGAAGATTCTTTCCCTATTATTGGATTTAAACACTGGATGGTCTTCTGGCACTTCAACAAATAGTGAAGTGAACGACCTTAATGTGACTGGGCCTGGTAGCACTTTTGAAAGCATATGCTGAGAGGCAAGGTGAAATTCGTCCTGATGGCTTGCTGTGGGAACATCTGATTGTCAAATGCCATGTAATTGAGAATTGTTTGCTCAAACAAGTTCCACAGGAATTAGTGGGAATATGAAAAAAATCTGGCTTCCCCCTATTCTACAGTCATAATGGATACTTTGGTAAAAGATGTCTCCCAGCTGTAACCTGGCTTTTACTTTCCTTTTTAAATATCTCTTGCACAAAAATCCTTAAGGAAAGTCAGTGTGATCATGCTCTAGTCTGACTTGAAAGTTCAGATTTAGGTGGCACATCCGTCTTCACTATTTTCCATCTGTTCACTCTTTTCAGAGTGAGAGTTTGCATATTCTTGGCTGCTGTAGTTTCTACTCAAAATTAAATTTGCCTGGTTTCTCTCAAGTTGCTTTTTTTGACCTGACCTATAACCTAAATCTTGCCAAAAGTTCTAGTTTCAAAAGGCTAAAGAATGCAGCTCTCTGTACTTAAGTATATGAGTCCTTTCCTCCTAAACTAGGTCCCATGCCTTGGTGGGATTAGGATCCTGTCAGCAAAAGCATGTGCGCGCTTCAGCAGGCTTTAGAGAAGATAAATAAGGCAGTTATACATTTACATTAAAAAGAACAGGAGTACTTGTGGCACCTTAGAGACTAACAAATTTATTTGAGCATAAGCTTTCGTGGGCTACAGCCCAGCCCACGAAAGCTTATGCTCAAATAAATTTGTTAGTCTCTAAGGTGCCACAAGTACTCCTGTTCTTTTTGCTGATACAGACTAACACGGCTGCTACTCTGAAACCATACATTTACATTGTACATAAACTCATGAGGTATAGTCTGCCTCTTGGACACAGGTGCCTATCATATCTAAACCAAAGTGTTAAGAGCCCCTAAGGTCTGGTATACTTTATCTAATCTCTGTGGCTGTCTGAGGCAAAGAGGGTTTTTACATGGATTGTATATAGTGGAATTTTAGTAGTCTGCTTTTTGTCACACAAGGATGGAAATACACTTCAGTAATGAAATATATCCCTATACACTAATATACCAGAAGTAAAATTGCATCTGAATCACTTGTGTTGCTGCTGCACACATTTACAAGGTACTTTATCCTGCTAGTACACAAACTAAACTCAGGCATGTGACATTACTACAGCGAAACAAGAAAAGGCAAGTAGATACTTCAGCACCAAACATAAAATTTCCATAAAGTGAATAAATATTAAAAAGAAACAAAACAAATAAGCATTTTAAATAGAAATGACTGTAACATCAGCTTTCCCGTAACCCCTCTTTCTCCCAGTTCTTTTCAAGAAGTCTTCTGCTATACAGTGGGTGTATGTTCATAAAGGATTTGCCCTTTTAAAAAAAACCATAACATTTTAACACCAGTTCACTAACTGATCTTATGATTCCATTAGGAATTCTTTTAGTGTGATCTAGTAAAGAAATCCATGTAGCTCAGTGCCTCATCTTAACACTTGAACACTTACCTGAGCAAGTTACTGTTTGAGGTCTCATCTAAACAAAGTTTGTACCAGTTTAACTAAAACTGTGGTCTTAAAAAATTTAAATCAATGCAACTGTGTGTGTGGATACTCTTATATTGGTTTAATTTGCATCTTAAAACTTAGAGGCGCAAGCCTAGCTAACAAGTTGAAAATTGGATGGTAGTGTCCAAGCAAGGCTTTATACTGGTTTAGTTTTAATCATTTAAGACCTGATTTATACTGCTGCAGCTTGGTGGTGATTGTATAAACAAGCCCTAATATATCAAGCATACCATATAGCACCTAGCTACCACCATATTCATTTTCATATTTTTCAGTTTCTCAATTAAAAACACTAACTTATCTATTGTTCCCTCTTTGGTTCTAATCAATTTTATCTTCATTCATATAAGAATATTTGTAACCCTAAGGTGACTTTGATCGGCATTAATCTTATTCCTTATTTCATATTCACCAAGTATTAGCTGAAAGATTTTGAAATTCAGACTATCAGGCTCAGCTGCTATAATCTGGAAACTGCATTATGAATTTTTGTCTTCACACATTACTTCAGCCTCAAAAGGTATTTCAGAAGTTTTGTAAGTTCTTCATGAAGGTGAATTTAAAAAGAAATAATCAAAATGCCATCAGAACTGAGAATTGTGGTACTCAACGTTTTTTAAAGGCAGTCTCTTCTGAATAGAAAATGCAAATATGGCTGGTTCAGAACTTGATTGGAATATCCTTACTGAGGTCTAATGCCTTTGCTAGATTTGCAGGATAGGGAATGAAAAGCTAAATGATTTTAAAGTTTGAGCATGCTCAATGAATATATTATGATTTCAGTCCTGCCTTCTTTATGAAATCACAGTATATGTTCTGGCAGGCCTGACTAGCATTTGGTAGGCCAAGGGACAGTTGCTGAAACAACTTGAATTAGAGAGACAACACTGCAAAATCCTCCACCAAAAAGACCCGTCTTAACAGTAGGAACAAGGAAAAATATACATGAACTCTGCATATCTTCCCACCCTGGGCTTTCTGCAATTTTTGATGCATTCTATGATCCGTAACTTAAAGGGGGTTCAGACATTGTAACCTGAACAGATAGACTTCCTCCAAAACAAAACAAAAAAGCAGTAGCAAAACTATGAACTTCACACCTTACTCCATTCAGCTTAGTAGGAAGAACTTCAAAGCTTGACGGGGGGTAACTTTTTTACTCTTGTAGTTTGCGGGTTTTTTAATTGGAAATTAATTCCTGATTTGAGTGTCTCATGTCCTATGAATGCTGTTCTAATTAAACATTTAATAAAGATAAATGCAAAAAATTAATGCAGTTATTTAAGGTGTCAGCAGTCACTTTTAATTTGCCCTTGCTGCATCCACACTAAGTATATTCTGTTCCTTGTTGTTTGCTGAATACATAGCTTAATATAACTTATTTTGCTGTGCAGTATGCATTGTGTGCACAACAGAACAGATCTGAAGTTGCTGTAGGAATCTGAATTTCTTTGCACTTTAAGAACATAAGAACAGCCGTACTGGGTCAGACCAAAGGTCCATCCAGCCCAGTATCCTGTCTACTGACAGTGGCCAATGCCAGGTGCCCCTGACTTTGAAGTGGGCAGCATTACTGTTGCATTAGCAGGTTTTTTTGTATTTAAGAATTACTTAAGTTTCTGTAACTTGTGTTCTGTCCCATCTTCTCTGGTCTATCCAAGAGTGGTTCAGTAAAGAGGCAAATGGCCTGCTGCAATCTTCATTTCTTTGCTAAAAGCAGCAAAGAATCCTGTGGCACCTTAAAGACTAACAGACGTTTTGCAGCATGAGCTTTCGTGGGTGAATACCCACTTCTTCGGATGCTTTCCTTCTTAAACATAAGTTTTCCTCACCAAATTTTGATGATCATCCTCAGACCAAAATATAGTTTAAAGCCAGAAGGGACCATTATGATTATATATAGGCTGACCGCCGGTATAACACAGGTTAAAGAACCTCACCTAATAACTTCTGCATCAAACCCTAATTTGTTTGAGAGCATATCACTTCAAAAGATATCCAGTCTTGATTTAAAGACTTCAAATTACAAATTTCAATTTTGTTAAATGTAATCTGTGCTACTCATTTTCATCCTTGGTCTTAATATGAATTATACTACTAAACTGTTACTCATCAGACTGTATTAGCTAATATTAGCTTTTCACATTCAAAGTGCTGTACAAACATCTAGTCTTCATAGACCACTCTGAAGTAGATAAGCAGTTATCCTAACTGTATAGATGGGCACCTGAACCAGACTGTACCTTGCTCAAAACTGCAGGAAGTATTTCAGAGCAGGAATTAAAACTCAGGAGTGCCTATTGTCCAGTCCTGTATTCAAACTATTCAACTTTTTTTTTCTGATAAGAAAAAGGTATTCATAGCCCAGGAGATAAGGATGAGAATCAACCCAGTCTGGGTCCTAATGACTTGAATGCTGAAGATCATAGGGTGTGTGGTACCACATTGAATGGTGGTAGTGCTTTCTAGAATTGCCCCTTTTTAAAGCACAGCTGTATATAGCAAAACAGAGGAAGTGACTGCATTTCAAATAAGGGTTCCCTTAACATTCACAAGGAATAGTGTCTATTTCTTGTTTGTCATGGCACCTGGATACTATGGTCATGAGCCTATTAGAAATACCTTGTCCTTTACACCATCTTTATAGGGTTTAATTTATGCTTCACAATCATGGGATTACTAGCATATGCACATGTCAGACCCCTGATTAATTTGTCATAAACAAGATTAGGAATATTGGTACCTAGGGATGTTTAACTACAGAATATCCCTTTCCACTGCATTTTAAAAGTTACTTTGTGTAATCTTTCAAGAAAATGCAAAATTGTTTTGGTGTCATGGTTAGGATTAACAGACTCCTGGAATGTGGTATGTGATAACACTGTAAACTCTGCATGTGATTCAGCATTCAGGTATATTCATCACACATTTTATTCACTATTTTAAAAAAAAGTCTTTTTTGGTAACTTTTTCAGAAGTGCCCAATGACTTAGATGCTGTTAAAATTTTTACCCTTTATGTACAGTTACACTCGCTATGCATCCTCCTCCTCCCAGAGAAGGAAGGCAAACCCTACCATTCCTCCTTCCATGTAATGCTGAACTCTGAAATGTGCAACTTTGTAAGGCCTGAATATCACATTTGTATATTTAATGAATGAGCCACAAATCTACTTCACTGCATAAATTATATGAAAATCAGTTATGCATTGCATAAACAACAAAATAAAACAATTGTAGATGCTACTTACAGAGGGCAGTCCAAGGCGTAGCGTACCGTACCACCTTCTGTATACTTACTTTCTGCCATGAACCCCACCAATCCATGTGGATGCATCCCATGTCTGAATTGGTGGATCAGAGATTTTAAAGGGGAGGATGAGTTTACCTGAAATTAGGTTTTTTTTGTGACTCAGATCCACCAATCCAGAACCTCTTCCACTTCTATTTGTGGTTTAAGAGAACAGGGATTTTTTTCTTCAGTAGGGGTTCCTGGATACTTGGATCCAAGCAAGAAAGAGCTCCTATAGACTCTGAAGATGTCACTAATTCTACATTCCTATTGTTAGTTGCATCTGATCTTGTCTAGCTTGATGGATCTGAGTCACAGGAACATAATTTAGAGGTAAGAAACAATTACTAAAAGTGTGATTTTTAGCTATATAGCAAGGAAAAGTGAAGTCATGTTAATCAGGGTACTTCAGGCTTAGCAGGTATTTAGTTCTTCCGGCTGTTAGCACTCTTTTTAATAACTAAATGACAAAGTGCAAGAAAACAAACCTGCCTTTTGGTGCAGATATTTGTTTTTAAATCTGAAGGCTGGTGTCCAAATTGAAATTCAACCATTACATTTCTTTTCAATGAATGACGTAGGGAAAAGCTTCTTGATCACCTGGCAGCCAAGTACATAAGTCAAAAGCAGAAAATACCTCTTTATTATACTATCCAAACCAGTTATCAACAAGAACCATATGTAGCTAAGAATGCTGCATAATTCTTAAGCTGCAAATCTGAAATATAAGCAAGCCACTATTGATTTGTAGTGCATTTCAATAAGGTGGTAAACTTATGAAAAAATTAAGTTAATAGACTTACCTAAATCCAAACTTAAATGGTAATGCAAAACTTATGTGAATTCTCTGAGTCTCCCCGCCACACTCATTGTCTTTTCCAGGCATTCTCATTCCCAACTAACATATAGGAATATTTGTTAAAATATTTCTTAAACTGTTTACTATTTATCATCAGCAGATGAGAACTTTGGATTCTCGCCAGTAGTGTTAACATTATGGAGGTTAACTGTCTAATTTTTTTTCTTGATGGCAGAGTAGACACATTGTCTGTGTAGTGCCCATTTGCTGTATATTTAACCATTAGTTCAAAGGATACTTACTATTTGTGTAGTGTGGTATAAAAAGTGTCCAGAAGTTGCCAGTGGCTTAAGAAAAATGCAAGGCAAACTAAGATCAAACATTTGCAACAAATTCAGTGTCCTAAACATATTTATTAATCTGTCCCAAAAACATTGTTTTGAACATTAAGCAGGGAAAATGAAATGTTTCTCATAGGAATCTGGCACATTATTTTTTGAGGAATAAAGGTAATATGTTAGTAGTGAGTGCCTGTACATACAAACCTTTGTACTGATAAATTTATCTGCTGCAGATTAATTTTTAAGTTAATGTCAGGCTCTCTTGCTGGATTAATGTAAACTGCTTTGTTTGCAGGGTTTATTGTCATCCCAAAACCAGGCCAATTCTCCAAGTGGAACTGTAGTATAGCCATCACACTACTGCTAGCGAATCTTTGAACACAGGACAAGAAGTAATGACAGTGGAACCAGGAGCTGTTCTTCATGCAGAGAGCATCAGAAATTATAAAATGGCAGAGTGTAAACTTGGAATTATGTGAATCACATAATACTTTGCAAAATAATAATGTAATGAATTCTTAGTATGGCTAATACTTCTAGGCTGCTCACCCAAAGAAGAATTTTCCTTTTAAAAAAGAAATGCTTCATTTGGTGTTGCAGTAAAAATTATTTTTTTCTCAGTTTTCTTTATACTTTTCAAGTTCGGTGTAATTTAATCAATATATATATATAGAGAGAGAGATGTGTAAAATAAAGTATGTTTCTTAAATCCAACTAAGTTCAATGGTTATATAAATTAGTACTTCACCATTGTTTGTTTTTGCACTGATTTTTTTTTTAACCAGAGATGGTTAGAAGACAGCCTGGAATGCACTCATGGAAAACAAAAGTCATTACTTTCTGGTTTAAAAATGTAATTCAGGAAGATGGATGCTGCAATCATAGTTTATTTTTTTTTTTTTAAACAAAATTGTTTGCACTTAAATAGTTTAGTGCTAGTAGAGAATTACTTTAAAATGGGTATTCAGACACCCAGAAAAGCTATGTTGTGGAGAAAAGATATCCTTTGTATCTATGAAACATTTATTTTAATATTGTTTCCAATTGCAATCAGCTCTGTATTATATGTATAAATGTAATTCAGTGATTGGGAGGGAAATGGATCAGTACACTAGTAATTTTCATCATCTAAAAGATATTTCTAATTCTGAAAATACATATTAAACTATCTTGAATATGCAGTTTTGTTTACGTTCTGTTTTAAATTGGATCGATTTTGATGTAATCAATCTCTTGAATTAAATGTTGGGTACAGAAATACACTCTAATCCTTGTAGAACACATTCCTTTTTTTAAAAACCTTTCGCATCAGGAACACTTTCATATTTAATGTCGCTTAATTGGATTAGGGAAATGAAATTAGAAATTTTCCCCTGCACTTCTTCCTATTACAACTTACCTCTGAATACATTTTCCAGACATTAAAACCCAATATTTACTAAAATAAGAGCCTCAGATTTTTGCAGTATAGTGATTTCTTCTGATGCCTTTTAATAGTTGCATTTTTAGTGCAGTTTAATACTGTATTTGTCTAAAAATTAGATGTTTTAATCTTAATTGTTGAATTGCATTGACGTACTATGACAGTGTACACTTTGATTTTTACAATCTAAAATTAGGTACTAAAATAGTGGAGTAGATTGTATTTTGGAACAACTTGCTGTGCTAAAAAATCAGATATCCTTGCTATCAATTTAAAATTTGAGGTAGATATATCCAAGTATTTTCATAATCTAGTTCTACTTGATAGTGGTTGATACTAAATTGGTGTTTATTAGCAAAACAAAGGCCATTTCATCCCTTCCAGTATTTTCTGCAAGGGGATGAAAGGAAAGAAGAATGTGCTACTCTGGATCAAAATCCAGTAGAAAGGGTGATTGATATGAGATGGTGGCATCTTCTCACTTCCTCTGCCCTGCCTAAGCCCCTTCAGACTCTATTGTTGGGCTTCTTCTGAACTTTGCAGATGTGCAGCTAGGAGGCGATATAAGCAACAGCCTTCTTAGCTCTGCTCTGGATCCTTCAAAATGGAAGGACTTTCCAAAAGTCAATTTAATGCTGATACTGAAGGCATGATCTGGGCCTAAATTACCAACAAACTTTATTCCAGGTTCCAACATCTTTGTATAAAATTTATAGTTGAATAGAATTTTCTTTAATCACAAGATACTAATACTTTACTGTCATTTTAGAATAAACTACATAATTATACATAGAATTATAGAGTTAGAAGGGACTACAAGGCTCATCTAGTCTAACTTGCCAAGAAAGCAGGTTTGTTGTGTCTAAACCATGCAAGACTGATGGCTATCCAGCCTCCTTTTGAAAGCCTCTATGAAGGAGCTTCCACAACCTCCCTAGGCAATCTGTTTCATTGTCCTATTGTTAGGAAGTTTTTCCTGAGATTTAGTCTAACTGCAACACTGGAGAAACTCAAACTTTAGCAAGCTTCACATGGTTCTACATATCAGTTTTATAAAAATTAAAGCCTCACTCCTGCTCCCACTGAAGATAAATTTTGCTGTTCACTTCAATGGAAGAATAATCAGACCTGTGATTTATGCAGTTCAGGTTTATTTAATCCTTGAATATAAACAGGTTGAAACTGTCAATTTAACAATCATTAAAATTCTAATTTGATCTTCCTTATTTAAATGTCTCCAAATTTGATTTAGGTAAATATGGAAATAGTGAGACCCTTGGTTGCAATATATTTTAAATTCTTAAACTGATTTTTAAACATACAGTGGAGACAGACTGAGTATCCTATTACCAAATGCTCTGAGCCAGTCACCTCCTGGGTTGTATTCAGATCACTAACCAAATTAGAAAAGACAAAGTTGTTACCGTCTGACAGTCGTTCACTGGTCTATGTAAAATGGGCTGGTCTGTGGATCGCTTTCTTTATCATGACTAACATTGATTGGCACCATTGGCATAGAAACAAAGCACTGAATGGAAACCAACTTTCTGTCCATCTTCTGTAATAAGGGTCAAAAGTTCTTTGTTTAGAAGAAACTCCTCTTTCCCCAAGTTTAGAAACTTTCATGGCTGCACCCAAGTCATAAATTCTTTTGCTAAATAGAATTCATTTCTTGGTTCTGTTATTCCCGCACCGTTCACAAGTCTTGTAGGTAAGAAGTAGACTTGAAAATATCACCCTTTCCCTAAATATATTTTTATTGTGACCATGTTCTGTGAACACAACAATCACTTAAAATAAGGGTGTCAGTCTGTCCTGTTTTCAAGCTGTAAGACTCATACTTGAATGAAATTGATTATCATTTTGTCTCAAAACAAGCTTCGAGAAGCAAAGTAACTAGAATAAACAGTTTAAATACTATATTGTTGGGTCAAGTAATTGCAAAAACCGCTGTCCAACAGAACTATTTAAATGTAATTTAAAAAATCCTATGGGGAGTATGAAAATGTATTGGCTTTCCACTCAAACATTGCAGCATTGGGCTACTTGCCTGAGAATTTGAAAGTGAAATTGACTAGAAATCATAAAAGTGGATAGAATAGGTAGTTTTAAACTGACATGCAAAAAAGTAAACAGCATAAATACAGTCACTATTTAATTTGTCCTATTGCCCTTATTCCAAATGCTCTGGTATTCAGAATATTATTCTACATTTGCATGCAGAGACAACTAGTCTTAAACCTGAAATATTGAATATAGTTCAAATGATGAAAGGAATTCTTCTGTGAAAGTGCGGTCACTTGAAAAGATCTACCTATTTAAGACCTTATTCAGCAAAACACTTTTGAGCATATTTAATTTGAAGAGACTGGAGCATGTGCTTAATTTTAAGCACATACTTGGGTAATCAATCCCTGCTCAACAAAGCACTGGTCACTCTCTTACCATGGAAGGAACCCAGTCCTGCATGCCTCATTCAGAATGATCCCAGGAAATACGCCCTTTTAGACCAGCTTAAAATACAAACCTGCCTTTTAACAACAACCCCCAAAGTTTTGCCAGATCAGCAATATTTGAACTCTGTAAGTAGACTGGCAATTCTAAAGTCAGATCATGCATCTTCTGGGTGTACGTGTTCAACCTCTAGTGTGGATAATTGGTATACAATACAAAAAGCAAAGCAAGCCCTAACATTGCACAATAAAAACAGTGAATATCCTATTTGGAAGATTTTGTATTTTGCATAAGTCATGTGATTGAAATATTTTAAATTATATGTTTATATAGTGCAGGGGTAGGCAATATATGGCACGTTTGCTAATAATAATATATGGAGATATACCTATCTCATAGAGCTGGAAGGGACCCCGAAGGGTCATCGAGTCCAGCCCCCTGCCTTCACTAGCAGGACCAATTTTGCCCCAGATCCCTAAGTGGCCCCCTCAAAGATTGAACTCACAACCCTGGGTTTAGCAGGCCAATGCTCAAACCACTGAGCTATCCCTCCCCCATTGCTGATTTTCAGTGGCATTCACACTGCCCGGGTCCTGGCCACGGGTCCGGGGGGGGGGGCTCTGCATTTTAATTTAATTTTAAATGAAGCTTCTTAAACATTATTTATTTACTTTACATACAACAATAGGTTAGTTATATATTATAGACTTATAGAGAGACCTTCTAAAAACGTTAAAATGTATTACTGGCACGCGAAACCTTAAATTAGAGTGAATAAATGAAGACTCGGCACATCACTTCTGAAAGGTTGCCGACCCCTGATATAGTGTATTGATAGGAACAAGACATTCCTAAAATTTTAGGAAACGAAAAAAAACAAACCCAAAATTTTTAAACAGGAGGAGAAAATACATCATTGCATATTGAACACAAGTCATTTTTTGCACTAAAGCAAATTGAATGCTGGGTGAGAGGAAATTATAGTATGGCTTTGCTTGGGAAATTCCCAATTTGCTTATTTTACAATTGAAGATTTTTCTAACTCCTAGCCTGACAAACTCAAGCTGGCTTTCCCTAAATGTTAGCACCCTTCGTAAAGGTTCTGCAGGCCCAAGTATGCCCTCGTTAACTTTATGCAATCCCCAGAGCTTTCAGGGTTTACAGTGACAATGGACTCTAATTGGAATTTAGTAAATAGTTCTGTTGATGCTCTAGAAATAGAATCCAGCTCCCATTGTTGGCTGTATTGGTTCTGGGGGTCTAAAAAGAGGTAAAAGCGTATTGTTGTATATGACAATACACAAAATCAAAAAGGTGCATTTTTACATATATTCAAATCTACACTTAAATTTTCATACTTGGAAATATGTCACTTCTGATAACTGGTATTCATGCTAAAGCTAGTGATTGCCACTCTGCCACATTGACAAATTGGTGAAAATGAGAATTTTGCATCTGAACAAAATGAACAAGGTTGGACTTTTATATAGATGGGTCCTTTTTTAAAAAGCTGCGTATTAAATTGTCAGAAGTAAAACTAATGGCTTGCACAACTCTCTGTATGTTAATACAAATTCCAGATAGACAAATGAAGGCAACTGCCATGCATATGAAATTAAATAAAACTGTTTAAAGATTAACTAACAAATCAATGTTGTATGAGTTTTATTAGTGCTGTAGATAACTCAGGTAGCTAATTTAGCTTCCTCAGTTGAAACTTCTGATGTTTGTAAAGCACTGTATCTATTTCATAACCGCCCTTTGGGATATGTGTTACTTAAGCAGCTATTTTTCAGCAGGCCCTGCCTATTTTTTCTGGTGGTTATAGTCACGTAGGAGTTGTATATTTCACTTGCTCTAGCCAGTAGAGTTAAGGATCACATTGGAATATCCTCTTCACTTAAATGCCCACTTAACACAGAAATAATGGTGTCAAAGATGGTGATGTTTTCATTGTTAAACTACTAGTAAGCTCACAGCATAAGTTTGAAACACTTTCTAAAGTCTGATGTGATAAAATTAAGTTCTCAAGGTGACATACTGTGGAGAGTGATTTTCTTAAGTTAGTCTTCTTGGAAGTCGTTTGGCTTTTTCAAATAGTTTCCTTGAATAATGTTTAGGGCAGTGGTTTTTCATCCTGTGGTCCGTGTACCCGTGGGGGTCTGCAGACTGTCTAAGATTTCCAAAGGGGTCTGCACTTCCATTTGAAATTTTTTAGGAGTCCACAAATGAAAAAAGGTTGAAAACCACTGATGTAGGGTGTCCTAACAAGTTAGTCTGTTTCAAAATGCACAACTTAAGTAACAAAAACCTACTATGAGATAGTCATGAAAGCAGTTTGGTTTTTGGCATACTTCTCATTTGTAATAATGCTTAGCTGTGAGGTATAATAGTAAAACCTCATGCAGATAATTTTCTGTAAAATTCCATGTTTTCTTTTGGAATGGGAGTATTACATGAAAGTAGGTGGTTTACTTGAATTATTTAGAATCACCTTGAGAAAAAACAACTCTTAGGAAAGCTCTAGGAAACAATCAGATGAAATTAACTTTATCTCTGACACTAGTAGATTGCTGCTGTGAACTCTGATCTACAGCATGAGCTTGAAAGAGTAGGACAGATGTAAGACTTTTAGAACCTGGAGAGACTGTGCTGTTCATGTCAAATGGTGATCAACTTTATTTTTCAATTTGATCTTCTAATGAGCGGCCTGTAGTGAAATTTTGCAGCAGATCAAATGTTCTGGGGACTTGTATCCATCACTCTACAGAACAAGACTGTCCAGTGTATTCATCAAACAAGATAAGCTCATCAACTTTTAGAATGTTAATGCTCCCGTAGGGTTGGCCTATTGCTACTCTAGTTTTTAGATATGCTTCATTTCCTTGCTCTAAAGCCTTGTATCTTTAATGGAGAACACAAGTGCCTCTGACACTTCTGCATTCTTTCAATCTGACTTGAATGCCTGACAGGAAGGTCACCCAGCTATTATAGTGTGGTACAGGGGTAGGCAACCTATGGCATGCGTGCCAAAGGCAGCATGCAAGCTGATTTTCAGTGGCACTCTCACTGCCCGCTCACAGGTCCGGGGGGCTCGGCATTTTAATTTAATTTTAAATGAAGCTTCTTAAACATTTTAAAAACCTTAATTACTTTACATACAACAATAGTTTAGTTATATATTATAGACTTATAGAAAGAAACCTTCTAAAAATGTTAAAATGTATTACTGGCACGCGAAACCTTAAATTAGAGTGAATAAATGAAGACTCAGCACACCACTTCTGAAAGGTTGCTGACTCCTGGTGTAGTATCTTGCTTTTTTTTTGCTCCTGCTCCCTCACAACATTGAAGATTTGCCAGGAGTCTTGTATTTCTCAGCTCCTTCTTTGGAAAACTAATGTAACAGCTTCCATCCCACAAGAGACATCTGATGAAATCTGTCTCAAATTTCTAAAGATAAGGAATAGTAGGCTACTGTTGTACCACAGATATGGATCTCTCTATCTTTCATTTCCTCAACACCAATGTTGTACCCATGTAAACACACAGCACAGGTACTCATCCAGATAGTGTTGACCTACTCTTCTTCAAACTCCCTAAATTATGGGTATTTTCTACTTACACATCTTTATCATCCTAAATCACTTCAAACCCTTTCTTATTTTCCAGTTCATTAGGTTTTCATATTTAGGAAAGGTGACTGATACCCCAGGAGCTGTAAGTCCACTATCCAAGCCAATGGTATATGGTGGTTGGCAGCACTGCAAGCAACCCCACAGATTCCCACTATTGGGCCTTGCCCCTATCGTACAGAAAATGCCTCCAGGGCTGCCTGTAGGGCTGAGAAAGTATTTACCCGTTGAATAGGAATTGGAGTAAGAAACACATCTCACAGGCCAGCAAACAGCCATGAAATAATGATGTGGGTAGTGATCAGGTCAAATTTAAACTGGGGGCCAAACAGTGGGACTCCATGTTCCATGAACAGTACCCTTAGCCATACACCCTGCCATGCAATGAATTTGAGAGAACTTGCCTGTGTCCGAACATATTACACTTTGAAAACTGGCTTTCCATGATATCTAGCTCTTACATAGCATTTTCACCAGTAGATCTCAGAGCTTTACAAAGGAGGTATGTACCATAGCCCCACTTTAGAGATCAGGAAACTGATGCATAAGAAGGTAAAGTGAGTTGTTCAAGATCACCTACTAGATCAGCAGGAGAGCTGGGAACAGAACCCAGCTCTGAGTCATAGTGCAGTGCTCTATGCACTAGGCCATACAATCTTAGAAAGACTTAGTAGGTATTTATTTTTTTTAAATGTATCACTGCCAAACTCTATTCTGACATCTATGTGGTTAGTAGAGAGAATGACATGCTGAGATTTTAATGAAAAATAAAGTAAGTCACAGCATCTTATTTTCAAAGTGAGACTCGTTGATTTTATAACAGCCTAACTTTCAAATACCAAACAACTTGTGAAAAAAATTCTGGAAGTTAGGGCAAACTACAGCACTATTTTAGCTGTATGTAGACTGACTTGCCAAGGCCAGGTCTACACTACAAACTTACATCAGTATAACTGTTGCTCAGGGGTGTGAAAAATCCACACTCAAGTGACATAGTTATACTAAGCTAATGGCTGGTGTAGACAGTGCTATGTTGATGGGAGAGCTTCTCCTGTTGACATAGCTACCAGCTCTTGCAGAGGTGGATTAACTATGCTGCTAGAAGCTCTCCCGTCAGCATAGTAGCATCTTCGTTAAAGTGCTACAGCGACATAGCTGCAGCACTGTACATGCAGACAGGCACTGAGTCTGACTGGATTTAATTTAACTTCACATTTAATGTCCTTTTATGAAAAAGCTGGGTTTAGTTTGGCTTATGTTTTTTTCTAATAAAAGTGACCCGCCATCTGGCACTAACAGTGCCATTCTACTTCCTATAAGCAATAAGGCAACAAAGATTTAGGGTGACCAGCACACTCCTTACCACCAAACAACAATTACCTAGGAATTAGTTATCCACACAGACCATTACGTTCTAAAACAATGTATACATTAACAAATGAAGCCTGTAAGGTCCATGCATTTCCTGGGTATTATCAGGGCATTAAAACTGCACCATCGCTGTGAGGCCTAAAGGCAACACCTTGATGAGAAGCCTACTGCCCCTGACACATGAGCTGTTGGGATTTCTACCAGGGTGCTGTTCCTGGATCTTGACTAATGGCTCCATTGTTTGTATTGAACTTTGGCTAGTTGATGTCTGATAAAACATGGAGAAAAGAGGTCTTCACTACTCTACATCTCTCCAGGGACTACTCTACACCACAAAGGCTATAGCGCATGGTGTAGCTATACTTGCAAAGCCCCCTACTGGAGATGCGGTGCCTACTCAGCAAAAGGAGTTCTTTTGGCAGTATAGTTAAACCGCCTGCCCCAAACAACATAAGCTATACTGGCAAAAGGACTCCTCTTGTCAGTATAAGAGATGTCTACAGGGGGAAAGGAGGGAGAGGTAGGGGGGTGGTTTAATTATATTGATTAGGGGGTGGGATTCTCCCCCCTCCCACCCCACTCTCCTACCTGACATAACTATGCTGGCAAAGCTTTCTAGTGTAGACTGAGTCGGGGGTGTTCTCCCATCAACTCCAATGAGTGCCTCAGCAGCATCAACATGAAGTGACTTCAGTTTAACTGCTGTCCACTAAGTTCTGACTAGCAGCTGTAAAACTGACTGGGCTCTTAATGATTTCACTCTGCTGCAGCCTGGAAAAGCTCTGAAGAGCAGCAGAGTGAAATCATTAAGAGCTGTTTTTCAAACAGGAAGACATCCATTAACTTTCCAGATGTGAACAACGTAACTTTTACAACCATAAAGGCTAGAATCTTTTTTAAGTGCACAGCTCATTGTACAGAAATTATCTTAAGTACCTCCGTATATGTCAGGAAAAGCTTCCCACTTAGGACTGGATTTTTCAAGTTCTGGATATTCCTAACATAGCTATAAGATATCTTCCACAGTTGAACTCCATTTGGTTCTGAAATTGTAAAGCCCCTTTGTAACAGAGCTAATGCTAAACTGACAATTTTCCTTCTTACTAGGATATTAGTTTTAAAAATCAAACACACTGAACTCTTAGTCATTACCTTAAATGGTATCCCTCTGCTACAATGACCAAAATGCTATTTCTGAATTTTGTTGGCTTCTACAGCACAAAAAGCTGAGAACCTTATTAAATGAGTGCCTATAATTTATGAAATGTGAAAAAATGGTCTAAATCCATATGCTGTTTTACCACTATTTCAACCAACTATTTGTAAAACCACTAGACCCAGTAAAGCTTTTGATTAATACAAAAGCATGGTTTAAGAAAGAAAAGGACACAAATGATAAAGATAGATTTGCTGATGAATCAGATATGTAACTACAACTATCCTTTGCATATACAAATTTCAAAAGTAATTAAAACTATTTAATTTTACTAAAATCAGGTGTTTCTCAAATTATATCATAATCCATAAAATATTAACAAGACTTGAGCTTTGAAACTATCAACCTAATACAGGAGGTAATTATTTTCCAACATTGTCTACGCAACTAACATTTTCATCTGTTAAAAAGGTACAAAATGAACAGATCAAGTTTAACAAGTCTTAAATAACATCATAAACTATTTTGTATATAATATAAATCTTAATTACAAAATGTCATTCCTAGCACTCAAACTAAAACATCCTAAATTATCCATTTTTAAAAAATTTAAAAAAGTGAATTTGTTTAAAAGGGTTCAAGTATAAAGTGCATTTTGAGCTGCCAAAATGGTGCTTAGATAAATATTGATGCCGTTCAGAAATAAGTACCAAAGTGCTAATAGTCTTGTAGTGTTTTCCTGCAGCATTGCAGGGAAACAAAATATAAGGCACTATTGCTTTTGGTGTACCTTTGACAATAATATAGAAAGCATGGTTGAATCTGTTTCACTGCATACTCATGCTTTTCCTTACATTCCAAATATTTGACAAGCTGGTCAATATCCTCCACCTCTTCTTTCTATAGTGGGTAAGTGGTATTGTTTCATCGAAGACTTAAGTTCCTTCTGTTGTTCAGACTGTTGAAAAAATGATATAAGTTTGAAATATGGTCTGTAATACATTTATATTTATTTGCTGTGTATAACTGAATAAGCAAGTTAAAGTTTACTACCTTGTGATTTGTCCCAATATATTTAATAGGTTGTAACACAGGGACTTCACCATTTGTTGCAGGCGTGGTAAAAACTGAATGAAATGTAGGACTAGGATAAGAAGTCAACTTGGTTACTCCAGAAACATTCAGTTTTGGCAATTCTATTGCATAGGAAGGTCCATGATGTCTTATTGGATTCTCCTGGGTTTTCCTAAGAGAGTGCTTTTAAAATAAAGATACAAGTTTCAGTCTGCTGACAGTGACATTTTTCTTAATCAGGATACAATAAAAAACAGAACTTTCATCCCCCAAAAAGCCAACCCACCAAAGCTCCATTTCAGCTGAATTCTTAAGCACACACCCCTTAATGATGGTTATTTATAACTACCTGCACATTTTCTTTTTGTGGTTTTCCCCAAGCATCTGTGTACAAACCCCATTTCAACCAACTCCCAACAGTTGAATTAGTGGCGGCTAATGGGAAAAGGACTCGTACTTTGAAGGTGACCTATAGAAGAAAATTGGGCTTGTGACTTTTTTTGTTGCTAATTTATGATGTGTGTTTAACCAAAAAGGCTGAGTGTATGTCAACTACAGAGACTTGAAGAAGAGCTCTGAGAAGCTTGAAAGTTTCTCTGTTCCATCAACAGAAGTTGGTCTAATAAAAGGTATTAACTCACCTATCTTGTCTCTGTCAACAACAACAAAAATCTATCTTAAATTAGGAAGGTCAAGTCCTGTTTTGCTGCAGGTCTCAGTTGGAGAACCCAGATATGCGGATTAGGAACTTGGCATTTGGATGAAGGGATGGAGAAGTGGAATCATTTTGGAGTTAGTTTTGATAAGTATAAACAAACAAAAAAAGTTTAACAGTCTACATATAAATCTCTTCTCTCAGCGAGGCTTCATATCCTTGGCTTCTAATGTTACCTTAGTTCTCCAGTTATCTATAGTCTTCCAGGAAAAACAGGGTAGACAAGACCAAAATTTCCAATGTACATGAATAGAAATTTAAAAAATTCTTGGTCCTTTATAATGTATACAGAAGGCAAAAAGGTACAAAGCTATCAGCAAGACTTACTACCACTATCTAATTAAGGGACTATGGCAAACCTTTAGGTCCTGATCCCTGCCTTTCAATAGGATTTTGCACAGGTGCTGAAGTCTGTGCCAGCAGATTCCTATACAGGACTGGAACCTTAGTTTACCTCAGGAATAAAACCGTGCAGTTACCATTAAGTGACTTTTGTTTATGTATCTAAACTTGACCTATCTGATTATATGTATCTAATGTACATTTGTTTATGTATCTAAACTAGACATTACAAATGACTTTATTTAAATAGGCTGCATGTTCTCCAGTTTGATTTAAATATTACCTGCCTATTACCATCCTTTGAAATACACCACAAGTTGATAGATTCTTGTCCCACTATGTTTTCTGCTAATCTCATTTTTCTGTGCATGGTAACAGCTTGCTTCTCTGCTGTTCTGAAAAGAGTGAACAAAAAGTCAAATAATACCCCTTCAGATGAAATCTGGAGTCCAGTAGGATAGTAAAGATAAACTGCCATATGAATTTTACTTCTCAGTTGTTTTAATGCAGTAAATAAAGAAAACTGCAGGTATGGTTATTTGCAAGGCAATTGTAATCTAATAAATTCAGGGTTTACTTTAGATCATGTTCCTTTCTCCACAGTCCATTGTGCAATTCGGGATCTAACTTTAAAATTCTGTATTGAAAGTGTAAACTTACCTCAGCTCTCGGAAATAAGGATGCTGTAGTGCTTGGTGGGCACCAATTCTCTGATCAGGATCGTATTCTATCATCGCATACATAAGGGAGAGGCTCTTGGGGGAGATGTTAGGCACATGTGGAGATAGTCCTGTCCCTTTTTTAAAGGGGAAATCAAAACTCATAGCTCTTGACCTGTGTTAAACCCAGTAATAGAGCAAACACTTATCATTCATGTAAACTGCCTCCAAATATTGAACTTACTGAAAAATACCTAAAAGGTCAATCTAATCTGACTAGGGACAGTAATTAATCACTATGTTTTTGAAAAGGGAAGTAATTAAGAAGCACTGAAATGACAGAATTTTCTTCCTTATAAAATTATCACTGACATGCTAGATGGTGCAGAGGTAAACTGCCAGGTGAGACCTAGAATACAGTTTTGATTTTCTCTCATCTGCCTGGGAGCATCACAAAGGAACTGCCTCTGGGTAGGGAGAGAACCCCTATCTGGCAACTGGCATGAAGCAGCATTACATTTGTGGAGGAGGAAAGTCCCCTTGACCACAAAGTTTGTGCAGCAATGGTTCAGCTGGTATAGGCTGCAGGACACAAATCCCTGATGTGGGTAAGAAAAAACTGCTCAAGTTTTCTCCCCCCTCAACTTGAAATCTTGTGAAATCAGAAAATTGCATTTAGGAATTACACTTAAGACAGACTTAAGTATTTACATATTAATTAATATTAAGGTATATGACTGACTATATTTAGATTTAAGTGTTCACAATAAAAGAGCTGATTGTGAAAACTGCTAGATTATATAGCAGATTTCACTTATTTAGATTAATAAATATGGGAGTGTACTACATACTTACTGTTTGAATTTATTAAGAGTTTTCTTAGCAGGGGTGCCTAGAATATCATGGATTTTTGATATTTGGTCCAACTCATTAGATCCAGGAAAGAGAGGGTGGAAACTGAAAGATAAAAAATAAAATTGGCAATACTAAAAGTGATTTAAACTAGTTCTAATGGAATGACCGCTACTGTGTGGTGCTCTGAACACTGACAGACTGTTTTCAGATTGCATTTCATACTGGTCAGCAATAGGAGAGCAATGTGTTAGATTATTGCCCAAACTTCTGGTGGGAATGGGCAAATCAGTTCAGGCAAAAGGACAGTCTCTAACCTGACCTGCCCCCGCTCCCACAATCTGTTTACAACAGAGTTTAAACTTTCTTTGGCATTCACCTGGAGTATACTTGCAGAGCTTTAAAGCTCAGCTGGTTTTTATGGGGATGAAAGTGTGACATTTTATAAGAGTACTGTAGAGTTAGTTCATTTGGGGTCAGCTTTATTTTCTGGGAGAAAGGACACATTTGGGTTTTGTGTGTGTCAACTGGCCTCTGCCCAACATAAAATTAGTTATTTCTACTAGTTAGCAAGCAGCCAAAGCAGAAGGGCTGCCAGTTCATGTGGCAGTTGTGGCAGGAGCAATAGCAGCTGTATGTCCTTGGTGAAGGAGGAGAGAGAAGCAAAAATGCTGCCACTGCTCGTTGCATACCAAACAAGGAGGTGGCAGGAGGACAGAGCAGAATTGTTGCCATTGCTACGGCACACAGGCCAAGTGGAGGAGGAGGAAGAGAAGGAGAGCCTCACAGATCAGCTGCCTTTTCTAGAGCACAAGGATGTTCAGGAAATATTCACTGGCTTTTTTAACTATTTTCATGAATTATAATAATAATGGAAATTACAGAGACTCTCTCCAGTTCTATAATTTATTGCACACTTGCAGATCTCAATCAGCTGAAAAATGTTTATTATAGCTTTCCCAAAACTCACTTTTGCATAGAGTCAAACTGTTAGGTCTGTTTTTTCACAAAACAGCCTGTAGAAATGGGGTTTAACAAACTTTTACAAATTAAACTGCAGAGTCGACTCTCATGTGACTGATTTCCTCTGCTGTTGCAAAAGAGTAAATCAGCAGAGGAGGCAAAAATATTAACATCTCAAATTACTATCAAAACTGAGGACTGCTATGCTCATGACAACAACGGTATGTTTACACTGCCATTGAAAGTGTGACTGTAGCACAGGAAGGCATACCCCTGCTAGCTTTAATTTATCTAGCACTGGTAATAATAGTAGTGAAGACATGGCAGCATAGGCTAGCAGCCAGAGTACAAGCTGCCCGGAGAGCCTGGTATGTACCTGGGTTGCTAGCCCATGCTGCCATGTCTACTCTACTATTGTTACACCACATGTACTAGATAGATTAAAAATAGTATTGGTAGGCTACAATCATATCTCACTTGCAGTGTCAGCATAGAATCATAGAAATGTAGGGCTGGAAGGGACCTTGAAAGGTCATCAAGTCCATCCCCCTGTGCTGAGACAGGACGAAGTAAACCTAGACTATCCCTGACTGGTGTTTGTTTAACCTGCTCTTGTAAACCTCCAGTGATGGGGATTCCCCAACCTCCATTGGAAGCCTATTCCAGAACTTAATTACCCTAATAGTTAGAAAGTTATTCCTAATATCTAACCTTAATCTCCCCTGCTGCAAATTAAACCGGTTACTTCTTGTCATACCCTCAGTGGACACCAAAAACAATGGATCCCCATCCTTTTTATAACAGAACCTTAATGTAGTTGAAGACTGGTATCAGATGTTTCTCCCCCACCCCAACCCAGTCTTGTTTCTCAAGACTAAACATGCCCAGTTTTTTTAACCTTTCCTCATAAATCAGGTTTTCTAAACCTTTTATCATTTTTGTTGCTCTCCTCTGGACTCTCTCAAATTTGTCCACATCTCTCCTAAAGGGTGGTGCACAGAACTGGACAAAGTACTCCATCTGAAGCCTCACTAGTGCTGAGTCGAGAGAGACAATTACCTCCCATGTCTTACGTATGACACTCCTGTTAATACACTGCAGAATGATAATAGCTTTTTTCACAATTGCATCACATTGTTGATCCACTATACCCCACAGATCCTTTTCAGCAGTACTACCATCTAACCAATTATTCCCCATTCTGTATTTGTGCATTTGATTCTTCCTTCCTAAGTGTAGTACTTTGCAATTATATTGAATTTTATCTTGTTGATTTCAGACCAGTTCTCCATTGTGTCAAGGTAATTTTGAATTCTAATCCTATACTCCAAAGGGCTTGCAACCCCTCCCAGCTTAGTGTCATCTGCAGATTTTATAAGCATACTCTCCACTCCATTATCCAAGTCATTAATGAAACTACTGAATACTACCAGACTCAGGACTGACCATTGCGGGCTACTCCTGGGAGTATACCCCCAGTGAGCCATGCAGGACTCAGTGAGGAAAGGAAGAAAAAAAAAATCACTGTTTCCCAAACTAAGAAATATTAAATCATGAAGTTATTCAACCATGAAAAATATTACAAACAATAAAACATTTAGGGGGAATTAATTACATAAAAGCATGTGACAATCTTATTTTCTGTTAAGCATCCAGCTACTTTATTGTTAATCTGCTATTATATGTGTTTGGTGCCAGACAAGACAGGATCTGTGCCTAATGTAACTTCCAGACTAGAGGCATGAAAGAGTTCTAGAAAATCATGGAAAACAACATTTATGCCCTTAACATAATATTACTCATGCCATGTGCTGATTACATAATGAGTTGATCCTCAACTTGGAGTTTCTTTGACACTGAATAAATCAGACTCTTAATTTCTTTCTACTTAGCACTGTACCTTGTGATTTCATAGAAAACGCAGCCAGAGCTCCACATGTCCATTTTGTAGCTATAGTAGCCATCTGTGAGCAAACACTCAGGTGCTCGGTACCAGCGTGTAGAGATATATTCTGTATATGGCTGCTTGGAATATACACTCCTACAAGATCCAAAGTCTCCTAACTTCAGGGTATCCTGCTGCAAAAACACACCAGACAAACAAACAAACAAACAAACTTATGTTGTCCAATAAATTAGAAAATGATCAAATATTGAAGCAAAGGCAGGAAGCCTTCTGAAATACCTGAACCAGCCAGTATAAATCTAATTATAGTTTGCTTTCGGTACTAACTTTTAGTTTTTTGGTTTGTTTTTTTTTAAGAGAAAAGAGGTGATTTGGAATGTCAAATTGCATGTCTGTGTTTAAATGTTATTAAAACCTATTCTCCAGCGACACTGAATGGGCCTATCAATGAAGCATATCTCAGCTATGGTAAATGTTTCATTATGGTAACAAATTGTAAAACTGCCCTTTAAATTGTAAGTGCCTCTGAAATTTAAGGCCATTTATGTCCCATAATACACACTAGTATCTTTCTGTACATTTTCACAAAAAATGTTAGAGATAACCATTAATAGTAAAATGTATTAGCTAGTCTTGAAGGGAAGGTTGCTAAAAGTGACATATTTACATGAGGTTATTTTCTTGGTGTTCTCATTTTTAGTAGTCACATGATAGATATTTTCCTGGCTTTTCTTTGTATTAGTTCCTCTTCCTCCTTCTGGTTTCATTTTGGGACACACTAAGGACTCTGAAACAGTAAAATCTATCCTATAAAAATAAATGAGCTGAATTCTGGCAACAAAACTACTAAACAACTCTGGGAAATAGGCCTTCTGCCAGCATTTGATAGTTTTTAATACAGGAATCTTTCAAAAACAAAATCAACTTAAGGTCTCCTTGTGCAGTGGTGTGAACAACTTCTGCTGACCGTAGGAGTTAAGCATGGAGAGAGAGGGCTGCAGGACTGAGTCCCAACATTTGTTTCAAAAATAGCACAGAAAGGAAAAAGTTATTAATACATGAAAAAGTGAATTTGTTTGCTTTCAGATTTAGCTGCAAATCTTACATCTGAGCTATAGAACAAGAGAATCCATTTATGCTTTTATCCAATAGCAACAGAAAACATTTGTTCATTCATCATTCAAGGAGGGGAGGGCACAAGACTAAAGTTATATACCAAAGAGTCAACTCTCCCTAACTATGAAAATTATACCTCACACTTACAAAGATATACATTTCTCTGTTTATTCTGAGAAATTAGTGTATGTACTTACACTTTCAGATTAGTGATATCATCTCACAAGACTACTTACCTTTATTAATATATTTTCTGGTTTCACATCTCTATGAAATATTCCATTTCTGCACCAATATAAAAATACCAAAAAGAACAACTCAATGAAAGTATGAGCATATTCGCTATGTTTCTAATTATTTGTAGGCAATATTTAATTATAAGCATATGGCATACTTCTTGCAAGGTTACTGCTGAATTTAGTGTCTTACCTGTGCATGTGATCAAGGGACTTGCATAACTGGTACATGTAGTTCATTATTTTTTTTTCAGGTAATGGCTTTCTCCTCCCTAGAATGTGGAACAGTCAAATGAAATTTCAAGTTGTACAAATGCTTTATACCAGTGAGTAAGTATACAATAGAAGTAACATCTACTTTTCAGCTTCTGATAATGAATCCATATTCCCTTCTTCATGAATAAGAAGAATTTGATTAACATTTTTACACTTGTCATACAAAAATAACACCATTGCAATCAGCATTTCATTTGAACTAGGACATAAGGTGAAGACAGAAAAATTTCAGAATACACCAGAATAGTCTGAAAAGTACAGCTGTGAATTTGACTGCCTATAAATTGGCAGCTTTGGTATTGCATGGTTTTTCATAGTGTAGGGAGGGATTCTGCTCCAGAGAACTTGTGAGTATTATGAATGGTAACATAATATATCTATTTTTCCCCAATTGTATTATAGCAGAAATATTCCATTCCAAACATATTGGTAGGCCTCATTTCCTATGTAAGCACTAAAGTAATGATGCATAAGATTCAAGGTTTAGAAGGGATATAATCCTCTACATGTGCACTGCCCAAAGTGTCTTATTCCTGTTTTGGTATGCAAATTACAGAACAACCTGTTCACTTCAGTGGGTGTTACTGACATAGGTAAGACTGCTGACAAGCAAGACTACTCCATTTTTGTTTAGAGTCCTGAAGACATCTGATAATCACTTAGACTGTTCCCTTCTACAGGCCCTCTTGAGGCTTTGAGCTTTGCTGTAGTGCCTCTAAATAATGCTGTATTATTGATAATACCATTAGTAAGAAGAGAAAATTAGCAAATTCCTTGGAAACCTTAGTGACTCTGTTTAAACAACTTTTAAATTACTTCAAAGTTAAATATAGTCTAACAATTCATTAACTAAAACTAACTTTAGATTATAATGCTAGTTAATTATATAGCCAAACATGTTATTGCAACCTTTGGACTTTCTATCTGTACTCATTCTTTGCCAAGTAGAACTGTTTGCCACGTAAAAATAAATGTTATACCTAAAAGAGTAAGACAATAATAATTATTTTCTTTAATGGCATTTGTATGGTCCTGTGTCGGGGCAGAGTGGCCCCACACTGGTACTGCAGGGGTTAACCCTTCCTTCCTAGCAGAGGAAGCCACGCCGCGGAAGCTCTGCTGGGCATGCTCCAACTGGAGAACGGGTATAAAAACCTGCAGAGCTGCTCAGTGTGGGCTGACTGCCGGAGGGGAAGGAGGCACGCCGCCAGCTCCCGAGGAGGGACAGCCTACGCACCAGGATCCGGAGGCCAGCCAAGCTGGGACGCACCCTGATGCCCAGACGGAGTATGTCACAGGAGGGGAACAGACCAGAGGACCCCCCGGCGTTTATGGTAGTAAGTGACCCAGGGGAACTTCAGAGGCAAACGGCGTTAGAGCCGCACAGATGCTTGGCGTGTTGCGGGCGGATCCCCGCTGAGCTGTTGGCAAGGGGAACTTGCCACTACCAGGGCCCTGGGTCAGGATCCGGTGGAGAGGGCGGGCCCAGGTCCCCCTACCACGGGAATCCTACGGACTCTGTCTGCTAGGCCACACTACCCCGCTTGCGAGGGGGATTGTATGGACTCTGGCCATTAGGCCGCATTGCTCCAATGTGGGGAGCGATTTATATGGACCCTGGCCATTGGGCCACACCGCCCAGATGTTTGGGGTGAGTTACCTGGACTCTGGCCGCTAGTCCCACTACCCCGACCAAGGGGTGATTGTGGGGAAGGAGGCCATTAGGCCGCAACCGTCCGCCCAAAGAGAAACGGGCGCGTGAACTTGGGAGTGGCAAGATTCTGAGACCCCATCCCACCCCTGCCACAGAGGGGTAGTGCAGTGCCAGGCCTGCCACAGGTCCCCATTACTACAATATCTGAGCACTTTCTCCCATTTGACAGATGATGAAATTGAAGCTTAGAGGTGAAATGGCTTTCCCAAGGTCACAAAAGAAGTCTACAGCTGAGCCAGCTACAGAACCAAGATTTCCAGATTCTCGGTCCAGTGCCTGAACCACAAGATGATTCATCCCCTTGTTGGTGTAAGAGTCTGCTGTAACACAGTTTTGTTTAAGACTAACCTGCAATATTTTTTTTCAGAATTCTGCAGGGGATTTAAAAATAATAATCAGATCGGGTCCTTTTTTGCTTCTTTGATGTGTATAAAGGCCTGAAAACTTTCCCTTTGTTTTCTGATTTATTTATTTATTTTAACCGTTAGGTATCAGGAATGTCAAATCTGGTCTTCCTTGATTTTGCTAGAGGACCTGTTGTACCTCTGACCATGTATATTGTGAGCACTCACACCTTATTTGAAAGGGATGGGATGCCAAATCTTTGACATGTTTAAAATTCCAAAATGTTAATTACTGAAGGTAATATGTATTAATAAAAACAATTTTAAACAGTATGACTGACTAAAGATTCCTTCCCCAATAAACTGCTTGCTTTCATTCTCTTGACCCTTGATGTTTCTAGTTTGATAATTCTACCCTTAGTCAACTATTCATAAGTGCCTAAGTCACTTAGGAATACAAATCACACAAAGTGACAGGCATTTCTCAAAATTCCACATTAGTTTCCCAGTAACCATAATCCATGTAGATTAGACAACAATGCTTGAAACAGTGGTGCATTTACATTAGGGCTCTTAACAGTGCTGTCATCAGTGGAACTTAATTAGTGCTAGCAACGATGGGATTTTTTGAAAAACTTTCTTAGTGTAGACAAGGTTACAGAGTCTTCCACATCAGACAAACTCTGAATTACTAATGCTAAAAACAGAATTTTAAAAAAATGTCGGCATCTTCATAACATGGCACAAGCTCAACTGTTTTTCCCTTTGCAAGTCACCTTTCAGGACTGAACCAATGCTCTTCAGCTTTCAGAATTACAACATTATAAAAGCTTAACTCAATAAATAATTATGAACAGAATCACAACAGTAAAATGTTACCTTGTATGTGGCTGCAATGCACTTGTATCCACGGAATCTTCTCCAGATCTTAAGAGCCCTAACCTGCTTCCACTAAAGTCACTGGCAAAATTCCCATTGACTTCATTGGAATAGAGCTGGGTGTCTAGTTTGTAGATAGTGAATGAAGGTGCTCTATGGCACTAAATGTTCTATTCAGAACATAACTTTGTAAGGAAATTATGTCATAATTCTTTCCCCACTTGAGTAGTTTTAAAGACACTTTCAAAATAGTCCTAATCTATATAACCAATGTTAATATTTCTGTCAACCAGAATTTTTTCAGAAAAAAAAAAAAAAAAAAGGATTAATTTCCAAGACCGGTGCCATTAAGGAACTGAATAAATGCTGTTTTCCTAAACATTGCTGTTCCCACACACCTGTTCCAATTAGAAATCTATTCTTAGCAAACCCATGCTTGAAAATTTTCTTCATTCCAAAACTTTGTACAGACCAGCTGGTTCTATACATTTGCTTCCCCTCTTTCATTGTCTCCACTGATTTTAAAAAAGCCTTTTTGTAGTAGTTTTATGCCTTTCTCCAAATTTTATTTTGCAGGGTTCATAATTTTATTCAGAAAATTAAAGCATAATCAACACTAAAGAGATATTGTTTACCAGTAGTAATCCATATCTCTTCTGCACACTGAAACAGTCTGAAATGTTAACTAGTTTGTGTGGGTGCACAGCTGTGGAGGTCTGCTCTCTGAGAAAGCATCAATAAAATAATATGTACAGCAGAGTGATATACAGATTAGCCATATGTTCCTTCTGCTTCAGAACAGTGCAGTTACAAAAGGAGATCTTTTTATTTAGTTGCAATTATCATCCAGGTAATATTCTCAAAGTTGTTGAATACTATACTTTTCAAAATTAAGAAGGATTAATTTATTTTCCAGTCCAACTGTGTGTTGGGAGCTTAACAGTGAACATTTTCTAGGTTTTAAAATGGCACATCTCAAGTGTTGCTGGGTTTTGCAGGTGCCCTTTCTTTTTGGTGGCTCTGTTTGTGGCTATTGCTAGTTCAAAATCAGAATTTCCATCCATAGGAAATGTTGATATTTTGGCACATGTGTTTAATTGAGACAAAGTTGAAATATTTTTTCCACAGAACAAAGTTCCAAAACAATTCAATTTGAAAATGTAATAATGTTACCTTGCTGCCTCATGTGAAGCTGTAGATCAGGTGCCTCATACCCCATTCTCCTCTATGACCCAGGCTCCCCACAGTACCTTTCCCATGATGCACTGCAGAAGTTAAACAAGAGATGAGACAGTGGTGAATCATGGGAAATACAGTCCAGCCAGGGAGCCCAGCCCATAAAGAAGACCTTGGGCATGAGGTATCATAGCAGCTCAGATGGATGCAGTTCAATATCAAACTGAACTAAACTGTAATGTTTCAATTTGAGTTGACCCAACCTGAAATGAAATATTTTGGTTTTCCTAACAGAAAAACTTCGTGTGAAAAACTTTGATTTGGTAGAAACTGTTATCCATCAAATTACCAGTTTATATCCTGGTCCTATATTCAGAAAATCCATCTCCCCTTCAAGGCATTTAAAGATAACTCCAGATGGTTACTAAAAAAATTAGAAAGCACACTTTTAAAAGGTGAGTTGCAAATGGACTTAGAACTCTTTTTAGCAATGCTGATTTCTCCCCATTATCCAGACTACAGCATTCAACTTTCACCTCCCTAACCAGACTAAGGGCTTGTCTAAATTTACAGCAGTGCAGCTGCAATGCTGTAAAATGTAGTGAAGACTCTACCTAAGCTAATGGGAGGGCTTCTCCTGTTGGTGTAGGTACTCCACCTCCCGGAGAGATGGCAGCTATGTCAACAGGAGAAGCCCTCCCATCGACATAGCGCTGTCTACGCTGGGGGGGTTAGGGTGGTATAACTATGTCACTCAGGGGTGTGGATTTTCCACATCCTTGAGCGATGTAATGATATCGACATAAGTTGGTAGTGCAGACCAAGCCTAAGTCAGGTATTCAAATCCACCCCCATCCACACACCAGGCTAAGGAAGGAAGTTCAGAATACTAATCTTTCTATTATTTTCATTCTAGGTCTCCCAACATCCATCCAACTGCAGCTAACTAGATCCTACTCTGCTGAAATAGCTACCTTCTACCATAACTCCTTATATGCTGCAGTTGTAGAAAGGCCACCCTTTCCTTCTGAACTCAAAGCAGAGTTGGTCTATAGCAGGGATCGGCAACCTTTGGCACGCAGCCCACCAGGGAAAGGTTTGTTTACCTGCAGCATCTGCAGGTTTGGCCGATCGCAGCTCCCATTGGCCGCGGTTCGCCATCCCAGGGCAATGGGGGCTACGGGAAGGAGCGTGGGCCGAGGGATGTGCAGGCCACTGCTTCTTGCAGCCCCCATTGGCCTGGGATGGCGAACCACAGTCAGTGGGAGCCGCAATCGGCCGAACCTGTGGACCAGCCCGGCCCGCCAGCGGCTTTCCCTGACGGGCCGCGTGCCAAAGGTTGCCGATCCCTGGTCTATAGGCTTTCAGATATCTATTCTATTTGACACACTCTTTCTTGTATAGCTTCCTAGAGCCATAAGTGTTTTCCCTCCCTCAAAACTATATCAAACAGCTCTTCTAGCTCCCAACAAGCTGGCTCCATTCTTAAACAGGGTTCCAAGGAAGCTGTGATTGCATTATTTTGGTGACTAATGGAGTTGTATATAGAGTGGGAGTCAGCAAGCCCTGTGGGGATGAATGTTGTTGAAACCTGAGTGCCTGTGATGGAAGACCATTATTTTTATTTTAGTAACATACAGGCCCTAGCCACTGTATTAGGCTCTGTACAAACACAGTGAGAGGTGGTCCCTATTCACAAAGTTTACCATCTAAATAGACTAGACAAGATAGAGGTTGGGAGAGGAAACAAGCATGGAATTGACATGACATGCCAAAAGCCAAGCAGCAAATCAGTGTCCGCTGGAAGCAGAATCCTGGACTCCAGTGCCCTATTGACAGGATCTAATGGCTTTTAAAGATTTTGTAGCTGAGGAGCTCTATGTCTTGTTCCCCTACGTAAGGAAAACAGACTCATTGCTGAAAGTACTGGAATTTTGTTAATTCCAATTGCAAGAAATATTTAATATGGTGGTTTTGTTTATTAAATTATAGGTGTCAGCTTCACAGTTAAGCTGAACAATAAGTGACACAGCAAATGCTTCAGTCAGTTCTGAAGTACAAACCTAAACATTTTAATGTTTCAGAACTGAAGTAAGTATCGCTCAAATCTGTTTTCTGGAAGCAGAAAGTTTTGCTTACAATCCATCCGATTAATCCATTGTAGATGACAGCTCCTTACATTACTGACTCAGACTTACTAATGATACCACAAGTCTGAAGATTAGACTTATAATAAGGCTATTATTTATGTTTTAATAAAGACACAAGCTACTGCATGACTCAACTTTTACAATGACAAGCATAGTTAAACTACTTTTCGGCATTCTAATTTCAGCTTTTGATCTATGTATAGATAAGAAACAGGGTTATTCACCGTTGCTAGAGGTCTGAAAGCATGGTCTCCTCGAAGCTAGTAGGAACTTTTCTCTAGATTGTAACTCAGCATGCAATACTCTTATTTGGGTTTTATAGCACCACATATCATACCCTGGGCACTTTGGCTTTTCTAGTGACTATTTTAAATTTTGAAATCACTCTGCACATTAAACTTCAATAACAACCTCCCTAGCCCCAGCCAGCAACCAGTATCCAGCTCTCAAAGTGTCTATGCAGCCTAGTCTACATAGTTATGCCAGTACAAAAACTTGGTTAGGGATGTGATTTTTCTTTAAACGGATATAGTTATACTAGTACAACCCCTTGTGTGGATGGACTTACACAAGTATAAACGTGCCATAGACCAGTATAGCTTATTCCCTTTCTCGTACATGAATAAACTGCACTGATACAAGCACCACTATAACTGTGTCCACAGAGTGCAGGGGGTCATATAATTAAAGCGGTACAACTTTTGTGTTTAGACAGTTCTAAAAATACATGACCAACACACTCTAGCCTTCCTCCACTTCAATTTACTGTCTTTAGTTACTGTCTTTTCCTAGAAACTCCTCCCATGGTCCTAATTCTTACACTGAAAAACAGCTGCTCTAGCATCAGAAGCTAGGAACTAATGTTTACAGAACATGAAGGAAGTTCCAGGTAGTAATGTGGCAGACTTCCTATATGGGGATAAGTTTAGCAGAAGCTGTAGAGGCTTCTATTACTCTATCATGAGCCCTTCTTGAATAGACTTACCTTGGTTCTCAAACTTTATTATGTTTCAACTAAAAGATTTGCTGCTTTCAAACAAAATGAGCACAATTTTCTTACCATTAAACTGTTATTTTTTATAATGAAAATGTATAATGTAATGAAATACAAACTTTCCATGCTTTACAATCAGGGCTGTTTCCCTGTTTTCCTTTCAGGTTTGATCATGTATATTAATAGTGCTCTATAGAGTCACTACTCTGACTCATTTAAAAATAGACGTGTGCACAAGTTTCTAAATTAAAAATGTCTATACAGTATAGAAAACAGCCATAAAATAGTAGAAATTTCCCTTAAAATTGTACACTATATTCGTAAATTTCATACTATATAACCATTACATGAACAGCCAAGTGAAAAGTACAATTAATGCCACTTTATGGTCTGTGAAAGAGAGGATTTTGAATGACTCAAACATGCTCTACATACCTCTTATTAGCTCATAAATATTCATGTCCATAAGTTCACATATTAGTGCAAGACAGCCAGATTTTCTGTCACTGAAGAAACAAATAGGGTTTTTTTCTGAGTAAGAAATAAAATTATATTTGCATTTGTACACAAAGTAGACAAAAAGTACTCCACTCAGCAAAAGAGTCAGTTTAATCATCAATAAGGCAATTTGTAGTTTTCAGTTTCAACAAACCTTTACCTAGAGAAGCCTATTCAAATTGATTTATAATTTTAATTTACAATGGCATTTTTCCAAACTCTTTGCATCTGGCTCTCCTGGCAGGAAGCCTCCTTAGCCTTCCAAGGACTGTATGGATTTTACTCTAAGTATGGCACAATGATGCAGTCTGGAAGCTCCCAATAAAATAGCAATAGCAAGACATAATATAGCCATAAAGTATATGCTAAAAATTGATAAGAGATACAAAAGCATTGTGCCATATCTGAAAATATTTAATAGTTGGCCCAATATTGTTCAGTCTGGCCAAAATAAGTCACATTTTTAAATGAGTATGTCACTTTCTAAATTCTACATTTTGACAGTCACAGTTTTCTATGATAGTGGATTCCCTGTAACTTGAAGTCTTTAAACCATGATTTGAGGACTTCAGTAACTCAGCCAGAGGTTAGGAGTCTATTACAGGAGTGGGTGGGTGAGGTTCTGTGGCCTGCAATGTGCAGGTCAGACTAGATCAGTGGTCCCCAAACTTTTCACCTCATGCCCCCCTTTACTCCTGTCTGCGCCCCCACCCACCCCAGAGCCGGGAGTGGTGCCATGGCTCCAGGAGCGGGGGACATGAACAGGGGTAAGAGGGCTGAGGCTCGGGCCACAGCTGGTGGGGGGGGGGGGGGGGGCAAGAGACCAGGAGCAGAGCCCTGAGTGTGTGGCCGGTGGCCAGGGCCCTGGGGCCGGATATCACTCCTCACCTGGATGCCCCCCGAACGTTCCTCCATGCCCCCTTCCGCCCCACAGTTTGAGGACCTCTGGACTAGATGATCATGATGGCTCTAGTCCCTTCTGACCTTAAAGTCTATGAGTCTATATTGGGAATGACCTTCAGAACGGTAATTGTTGTCCATCTGTGCTTTTTCATTTTGCCTGGTACTATGTATGTAATAGGAGCTGTGAAATGATTAAAAGCAGGACCCAGCCTATTCCACAATTGTGACATTCAAACATTTTACTCCAGAATCTAAGATTTTTTTTTAAATGTTTAACCCTTGTGGTTGCAGAAAAACTTGTGAATATGAACAGAGAGTAAACTGATGCAGTGTTTCCTGTTTGACTCTGCAGGGAGCTGGAACATCTCCCCGAGAAGTGTGATCTACCTCATTAATCTCAAAACAGGGCCCCTGTGGACTTCACAATTCTGCTGATGAATAACTTGATGGTTTTCCAAAATGCCATGGAATTCATCATGTTCCTGCAGCTGACAACCGACATTTTGTTTTATGTCTCCTTGCCCTGGTGGGACCTGTCTACGGATGCCTCTTCCTTTCCTAATAACAAGGTGTTAATTTGATTACAGTGCATGCTCCCTGCACTGTTCAGTTGAGCCAGGCAAAAAGGAATTGGGGAACCAGAAATAGAGTCCACCTTGCAGCAAGAGAGTGGCTGACAATCTGGGCTGCAGCTAGATCTAGGGAACTTGGGAGATGGGTTACTAAAGATGACTACTAGCTTCCCTCTTCTGGCACTTGTGGTGGGAAGTAGGTTCTAAGCTGGGTTGATTGGATAATATTGCAAGAGCTGAGGCCCAGGGAATAGAAAAAGTCAGCCTGAAGAGCAAAGCGGAAAAAAATCCTTGAAAATAATAATTAACAAATGTTATGCCTGATTGTTTTCAGCAATTAACCATAGTTCTGTGCAGTTGCATAGGGGTGAGGAGGATGAAGGTAATGATATGGCAATAGAATAAGTCAACTTTGCTACAGAATTTGGTCTATCTGTGCAACAGAGTACATGGAGCTTTGGAGGGTAGTAGGCATGAAGTCTTCTTCCCGTAAAACCAGAATATAAATTCGTTTATTAATTGCTTAAAATATCTCTTGTCCCAGGTCACCAGTTTTCCCATATTTTTAGTATGGATGTTGTAGTTCTGATGTTTTTGCAGCAATACACTCTAAAGAAACTGAAAAGTGCAATTTAGAACTGTATCATATCTTTGCCTAACAAGAGGCATGAGGGCTTGGGAGAATCAGACAGATCTTCCAAAGAGTTCCTTTTTGGTGGAATAAATAATTGGTTAAATGCCTCCAAACTATCTTTTGTCTCCAAAAGCTACGGAAAATTTTTCAAATAGAGGATATAGGAAGTAGGGGAAATAAATACACTGTACTTACAAAACCACCTCGTGTAACATAAGGATATTAGGATGTGGATTCAGTCGCCTCAGTGCTTGTATTTCTCGCAGACTATTCACTTGCTCGATACTAATGTGTAATTTAAAAAAGAAGTGAGAGTGGAAAACTAGTTTACAAGTTAGGAATTAGATTGTTACTAAGTCCCCACACAAGGGAGCAAGAACCTCCTCTCCTCTTATGTCCCTATGCAAGCTACCCAAATCTGGGGTCCAGGAATGCAGAAGTAATTGGGGAGTTAATTGCCTGGGGCAAGGGGATGGGGTAGGAAATGGGTAATATCCTGGCTCCACTTCCCCTTCTTGCTGACCAGATTGGCTGACCCAGGAGAGGTGGGTAGTAATTTACTGTTGGTGTAGACCAGAAGTAATTACTACTCTGCAGCAGCAAGAAAGAAATCGGAGAGGAATTGTGCGTCCAAGTCACAATAACTCCCACGGCTACTCCTGGGTTGGTGCAGCTTACAGCTAAAGACTATGCCTAAAGTCACAATCTAGCCCTGTGTAATCATTAGCGTTAAAACTCAATTTAAAATTAATAACCATTAGTGTGAAGAACTGAAACACAGTATTTTACTAGCTAGTTAAAACATAGTATTTAATCATGTCACTCATGCCTGGGACTCAATTAACCATTAGAAGTCCAAGCTACAGAAACCGTTGGGGGGAAAATTCATTTTATGGGGCTCCAATGGCCTTGCATGGACACTAGATATAGCAAATCACTACAGGATAAGCTTTTCCTTTCACAAGCTGATCAAGAGTTAGCCAAATGCCAAAATCCTTATTTTTCAACATGAAAATAAGAAAATTATCCTGTACTAGCAAGATCAATTTATATCACTATTACCTATAGCTATAAGTGAACATTCCAGTAAAAGTGTAACCTCTAGCCATTCATAACTATTAGAGGGTCCAAGACCTAAGGGACACTTTAACGCATCATAGGGAAGATGTTCTCACAATCCCTCGTAAATATGGGAATGGTTGCCATCTAAGTGCAATAAGTTGAACACACGCTAAATTTCTTAATCTTATAACTAGTATTTATTTTTGTTAATTTGGTCTCAACTCTAGAGAGTCTGTTTTCTTTTTTAATAAGAAAAGAGACAAAACTAAAACAGACCTCTGAAAACTAACATGATTGACTGGATATGTTTTTGGTCTCAATGCTTAATGTTAGCTTTTCTGAATGGTCCCAAATAAAATGTGGAATAAAATGTTCCTACTTTTAATTCAAAACATGACCACAGTAAATTGATTTACACAATGAGGGTTATTTTCAGAACCAAAGTAGTACAATTTTCATGTTTGTTTTTAATCAATTTCAATATACATTGAAAAAGGAAAATATATACACAAAAGTTGCTACTTCTGATCCTTTTTATATAAGTAACAACATGAAATGTCCTATATTTTAAGATAAATATGCAGAATTTGTCAAAAGAGTAACTAGATCTGAACTACCCATATGAATTTCCCTGATAAAAATCTATTGCTGGAATCTGTTTCACAAAATACACTGCCAGTTTCAACTTTCTGTAAATAATAGTAATTTTACTTAGAGTACACTGTGCAAAACTGACTGACTCATCAATACTGGTTTACGTGACAGGGCCAGCTACCGCACCATCTAATACAGGGGTCTCCAACGCGTAGCCCTCAGGCTTTTTTTTTTGCCCCGCCGGCAGCGCTCGGGGTTTTTTTTGTTTTTTTTTTGCTCCGCCGGCAGCGCTCAGGGTTTTTTTTTGTTTTTTTTTTTTGCTCCGCCAGCAGCGCTCGGGTTGGTTTTTTTTTTTGGTGCCCGCCGGCAGTGCTCATTTTTTTTTTTCTTTTTTGGCGCCCGCCAGACAAAAAAGGTTGGGGACCACTGATCTAATAAGATTTAATCTTGATAAACAAAAATAAACTGATCATAACTTCAGTGAGACATAATGGAAGCCTAGTTTGTGTTAACAACAACAAAAAACACAATTAAAACCCCCCCAAAACTCAGCACCAGCAAATTGCCATCTTTCCCAAATAAACCTCATACATAGAGCTAATTAAACAAATTCTCAGTTTTTAATATTTCTAAAATTGATTAGCCAAGAAATTTGTGTGCGTATTCTGAACATTCTGGACCAAATACTGGGTTGTAACCAAGCTTCACTCAGTGTAACTAAGGATGGAACCACTTTTACATACACCTTGTTCCTCCAGCTGGCCAGATCCACTGAGTTTATGACTCCATTGTACCAATGGACCAGCACAAAGTGGCTATAGCAGAAAGTTTATATTCAGTGGCCTTGGCTGATTCATTTTTTTTTTTCATTTAAAGCAAAAGGATGGATTTGTGTTGGTAAACTCACTCTTCCTTAATCTCTGCAGATCTGATTTACTTCATAATCTGTTTAGCAACAGAGCACTGAATCAAACCTGAAATTTTTCAAAGCAATAGACGCAATGTCAATTGTTATAAAGTAATTCCCACTGAAATCAATAGGAAATGAATGTGTCTAACTGAGAGCTGAACTTGGCCCCTTGCTAAAGTTAGGGGTTGTGCACCTTGATTTGGATGAGAATGCTGTATGTGGGTGTGTAGTGAATCCCATTTTGCCATTTTCCTAATAAGAAAGAGCTCCCACTGTGACATGTGTTGCCCACTATTAGAGGACACAATCAAATGTGAATAAAGGCAAATACAAAATACAAAGAGGAACAAAATCTGTATAGGGAGAGAAAATAACAGTACTGTTACACGATCCACAATAAAATACATTTTAAAGTGAACCTGACAATGGATAACGAGGGTGTTCTTTACACCATCTTCTTCTACTAATTCATTTACGGCAGGAAGAAAAATGACATGAGCATGTTCAGACATATTCTACTTTTCCTTTCCGGTAGGAATTCATTTACAAATGTAAAACCAAGATCAGAGTGGTGACAGGAACAAATAGTAGATAGGAATGAACAAAGACCCCAGTCCTCCTCCCTCTCTAATCCTGGTCTCAATCCAGTTGACAAGCAGGTATAGAATTTGCTACAGTGAGTAACATCAATGGGTCTACTTGGTAGAAAGCACAATGCCAAATAATAATTTGCTATATGATCAGGCCCTCAGTTCCCCCTTTCTAACGTATGCCAACATATTTTTCAATACACATGAACAAGTATTCAGAATCCCCTATTCAGTCTTAAATTTATATTTATTTCCCCAATAAATGTAAACAAAGTTTTCAGATTTGGGGCAATAGTATGATACCTACCTTTCAAAATGCTGTTTCATTTGTTTGCATGCATAGTAATTTCCATCCCTAAGACTCTGTGTCTTCAGAACATCAGAAAATGTTCCCTCGCCTATTTTACCAATTGGTTTATATTCTAAAAGCAAAAATATTTAAATTTTAAAATTTAAAAGTAAGTTTTGTTGTAAACAGTAAATATTTTTATATTTATCCTTAGTTGATTTTCATTAAATTTTGTCTTTGCTGAGTGATTTTCAATATTACGCTTTTGGTTGTGGTTCACATGTCAATCATTTGGGGAAAAAATTAAATTGAATTAGAGCAAATTGGGTTTTACTGCCCCATCCTACTGATGCTCATATTATTGATTGTACAATACATTAACACAATCCCAGGCACAAACTATGACCTCCCTGCTATGTGACACGATACCTCTGCACATACATGAAGGCCTTTTTTCTGTCATAGCTAGGGTCCTACCAATTTCACAACCGTGAAAAATGTGTCAAGGACTGTGAAATCAGCCCTCCTCCATGAAATCTGATCCCCCTGCTGCTGGGAGCCCGAGGCTCCTAGCTGCTAGTCTGGCCACACTGGGGAGGGACAGGACGGACGCTCTTGTTGAGGAGATCAGACCCACCTCCAGGGGCAGCGGAGAAATGAGGGTGGTATCATTATCCTGTCTTTGACCCAAACTATATTTCTCTTTCCTTAACTTCCTCTATGTGTACTTGATTGGTCCTGCTCCAGTAATACTGACTGTTCCATCAGCCAATCTTATTCATCCACTCAAGTCCCCTCATTGCTTAGTGTCCCTCCAGATTCTGTCCTTGGTAATCTCATCTGCACTTATAGATTCAACAACCATCTCCACCAGTGAGCTGAAGGTAAACCAATTCATGTCAGTTTCATGCTACTGTTACTGCTGGGGAAAGCTTATGAACAACAAAGGAAGCAGGCAGTGGAGTTATTCACAGAGAATCCAAAAAGTAGAGACCAAGGGAGAGGTAAAGTAACAAAGACCTCTTTCCTCCCTCACACCCTCATGCCTGACAGCAATCAAGGAGGCTATAGGAGACTTAGGGTACTGCGGCACTGCAGCTATGCTACAGCAACATTGTAGTATAGACACATGCTAGAGTAACAGGGGTTTTTCCATCACTAGAGTGAATCCACCCTCTTGAGAGGCGGTAGCTAGGTCAACAGAAGAATTCTTCTGTCTACCTAGTGGTGTCTATATGGCAGCGGTTCTTAAACTGGAGGTCGTGACCCCAAGGGGTCACGAGGTTATTATGGGGGGGTCACAAGCTATCGCCCTCCACCCCCAAACCCCGCTTCGCCTCCAGCATTCATAATAGTGTTAAATATTTTAAAAGTGTTTTTAATATATAAGGGGGGTCACACTCATAGGCTTGCTGTGTGAAAGGGGTCACCAATATAAAAGTTTGAGAACCACTGCTATATTGGGACTTAGGTCAGCTTAACTACAGACAGGTCTACACTTAAAATGCTGCAGTGATACGGTTGCAGCAGTGCAGCTGCACCGCGATAGCACTTCAGTGAAGATGCTACTATGCCGAAAAAAGAGCTTCTCCTATCAGCATAGTTAATCCACCTCTGTGAGAGGTGGTAGCAGAAGCCCTCCTATTGACATAGTGCTGTCTACACTGGGAGTTAGGTTGATATAATTGTGTTGCTCGGGGTGTGGAGTTTTCACACCCCTGAGTGATATAGTTAGGTCAACTTAAGTTTAGGTCTGGACCAGGCCATAGAGTAGTGGAGACATACCCCTTCTCCTTGAAGCATCCAGGAGTCTTTGCAGGGGCAGAAGTGACTGCAAGCTCTTTCTACCGTCCAGAAGCTGGATGGTGGATCTTTACATTTCAGATACGTACCAGCAACCCAGGTGTCATCTTCAGTTCTTCTTTTCTACTAGCCAACCTTCATATCCACTCTTGCAATGAATGCTTCTTCTCTCATTAATATCATTTAAACTCTGCCCTTTCCTCATTACCAAGGTTCTCTTTCACTTCTCATCTTTATTACTGTGACCTTCCCCTTTACAACCTTTCCTCTTTTCCAGTCTAAGAGTGGCACTTTGGATAAAATCATCTCTCTCTCCTATCACTTTTATCATTTGCTCTTTAAGTTTCTTCTAGGACTCTCCCTTCTCTTCCCTCATGGGGCTCTTATTTTTGAAACACTACTTCTCTACACTAGACCCTCTTTAAAGCCCAGTTCTTCCAGAAATCTATTCTTCCTGTTCATCACCACCACATTCTGCTCCCTCTCTCTTTCCTGAACTGTTGTCTTTTACTATTTTCTTGTCGGATTTAGATGGTAAGATCTTCAGTGCAAGGCACAGGCCTGTTTATAAAATGCCAAGTACACTTTCTAATGCTATGTATTAATATAAACAGTCCTTGCTCATGAAGTACTTTACAAGTCAGGAACAGAATCTCAAAAACCAATATAGGAGGGCACCAAAACCCATCACAAAGACACCAAATCAGGAATAATATGCTGAGGTGGCAGAATCCTGCTCAGAAGCCTGATTGCTAATATTTTATAACCCTTAACAACCATTGATTTAGCATGTTCAAACCTCACTATTGTAAAGAACATTCCTCAACAATCTTTTTAAAAGATTGTCACTATGGCTGAGATAAATGATAGCATAGTGGGTGACATTTTAAATGCGTCTCCACATTATCAGAGACAGTTTCTGTGTTAAAAATATAAAGCATCTGCAGTAAAGTTTAGCAAGTTGTCTACCTGTTATTCAATGGTAACAGTTGGCAATCTCGATAGTTCTATACTACACCGTCCATTGCTAGTTCTTACATGCAAATAGTTGATTTTATGGCACGATAAAAATCCAAATCAGGCTATCCTTAGAGATAGAATCTTCATATTTTATTTCCAGTTTATCTATCAGCAATATGTGCTGAAGACTCAAAATACCTAGGCTAAAAAGCACGTGTAATACATTAAGAAAAAACACCACCACCACCACCACCACAAAACAAAGCTTTCTGATTGATCCCATGACATCTACCTCTATTTGGCTCATGAACTCTTGTCTGGCTATAACCCACCAGTGTATTTTTTTCACAGAAGAATAGGCCTGGAGCACTGGACCAGGATGGAGTAATTTAAATCACTTTTTGTCTATCACTGATTTAAATCAGGTGAGGATTTGGGGGGAAAAAGTGTGCTATTGCAACTTGCATGATACATTTTAATCTAACTAAACTATAATTTAAAAAAGCCACTATGGTAAGGTATCATTCAAATTTTACAAAAGAGCTGTAGCAAAAACAAAATATTAAAGACCAAGACCCTGATCCTGGAAAACACTTAAGCAGATACAAAATTTTACTCTTTTGAGGTTTGATCCTGCTCTCATTCAAGGCAATGAAAAAGCGTCCATTGACGTGAATGATGCAGGATCAAGCCCCTGTAAAGTCTCATTTATGTCAAAGACACTACTCATGCTTAAAGTTACACGTGTGCATAGGTGTTTGTGAAATCAGGGACTAAAATTGTATTTTGATTACAAATTTTCTCTTAGTGGTATAAAAATTGTCACTTCACAACAAAAATGCTTCGGTGTTATTGAAAAGTTATCCTTTTCTTTTCAGTGCATTAACAAATATATTGTGAAGTTTTTTACATCAAAAATTCAGGCCAAAATTTTCAATAATAAACCCATATGTAGGCATCAAAGAGTGGGATTTTCAAAAGCAGCTAAGGCCTAGATCCACAAAAGGACTTAGGCACCTAACTGACACTTTTGGTACCTAAATGTTAGACTTAGGTGCCTTTGAGATCCTCAAAACCTTCATTCAGCTGCTGCCAAACTCTGAAAGCGCCTAAAATCCTTAGGTGCCTAAATTTCTGATGTTGAAGTCCCATAGGTGCCTAGAAATCTGCCAATGAGTACGTGCACAGCTACCTCACATCCCTAATCCCATTGTGTCCTGACTACCTTAGTGAGTGTTGATAGCCCACTGGGAAGGGCACTGCGCAGGTTGTGAAAGACTCAGGCTCAGTTCCCTACTCTGCCTAATATGGAGAAGAAATTTGAATTTGTGTCACCCCATACCCGAGGAGTGTGCCCTTATCATTGGGCCCTGGGGTATTGTGGGGCAGATCTTTCTCAATCTCTCCTAGCAAAGCTGTTCCACTGTGTATAAATACTTAAATATTCATTGGAGCAAGAGAAGTGAAACTTGAGTCTCCCACATCCCAGATGAGTGCCCTAACCCTGGGCTACATAGTCATTCTCTCTCTCTTAGGCCCAGTGAATATTTAAGTAATTATACACAGTGGAACAGTTTCAACAAGAAAGAGAGAGAGCTCCAGCCCCGATTTAGACACCTAAATCCCTTTTAGGGACAGAGCTTATTCCAGACCCCTCTCCTCAGCATTTCCTACTGGCTAGTTTAGGTGTCTCTCTGCTCAGCGTGCTGGCTTTTGTGGATTCCATTCTTAGGCACTTAACTCTCCCCATGCATTGTATAGAGAGTCTAGGAACCTAAATCAGGGCTGTGGATTGCACTGAATGGCAAGGTACCAAGAAAGTTAGGCACTGAGCATTGCAGCACCTAAATCCCTTTTACTCTAGTCCTAAACAATTTAAGAGCACAAATCCCATTGACTTCAAACTGAAAGCTTTGACGGAGGAGAATAGCCTGGTCAAAGTATTTCTTTACTTGTGGAAGTTCATAACGTTGGAAGGTGATGTTGGTTGCCAACAGTAGGGCTATTTGGTTATCTGAGTTTACAGTGGTGTCAAAGGAACGATGTTAGAGAACGTAAACTTGACTTTTCGGTACAGATTAGCATTTTAAGTGTGAAACTTTCAGTAGGAAAAAATCTCTATAAAGCCTCAAATTCTACTAATAATTAGGAAACAAGAATAAAACTTGCAGTATGGAATGGCTTCCGTATGAGGGGAGATTAATAAGACTGGGACTTTTCAGCTTGGAAAAGAGACGGCTAAGGGGAGATATGATTGAGGTCTATAAAATCATGACTGGTGCAGAGAAAGTAGGTAAGGAAGTGTTGTTTACTACTTCTCTTAACACAAGAACTAAGGGTCACCAAATGAAATTAACAGGCATCAGGTTTAAAACAAATAAAAGGAAGTATTTCTTCACACACCGCACAGTCAACCTGTGGAACTCCTTGACAGAGAATGTTGTGAAGGCCAAGACCATAACAGGGTTAAAAAAAGAACTAGATAAATTAATGGAGGATAGGTCCATCAATGGCTATTAGCCAGGATGGGAAGGGATGGTGTCCCTAGCCTGTTTGCCAGAAGCCAGGAATGAGTGAGAGGGGATGGATCACTTGATGATTACCTGTGCTGTTCATTCTTTCTGGGGCACCTGGCACTGGCCACTGTTAGAAGACAGGATACTGGGCTATATGGACCTTTGGTCTGACCCAGTAGGGCCATTCTTATGTTCTTAAAACATCCACATTAGCAACTTAAGACTTTAAAATGGAAAGAAAGTAAAGAACTAGAAATGTTTTTTTTTTAATTATTTTTTTACTTCAATCATTTATTTAAAAATTTAAATCAAATTTTTATTTAAACATTTTTATCCACACTGGTGTATACAATATCTAGAAAGAAAGGGCCTAATCCCCAATTAGGAATTGATTTCAGTAGCATCTATAACAAACAAGGCACTTTTTAGACATACAAGAAGGGATATCCCTGTTTCAAGAAGTTCGCAGTTTCAGGATAGACTGAAAGGCAGACAGAAGTCAAGGAAGGAAAACAAAATGATTTTCTATACAAATCAACAAAATACGCTATAGGTAGCATGGGAGAAGTGGGTTTCTAAGAGCGAGAAAGTAGAAGTCTTGCAGATTCAGGGAGGTCTAACAATGCAGAGGTGGCCATATGAAAGACACAGAGGTGATTGTTCGACATTGACAAATCTGCAGATGAGGGTGGGGAAACTGGTGGGGTAGAGATGCCATAAAGTTCAACAAGCGAGGATAAGTAGGGAGGGGCAGATTTAAATAGAGCCTTGAAGGGAGTGATCAACAGTTTAAACATAACTGTGGATGGAGAGCAAGTGTAGGAATTCAGAGAGGGTAGTAATGTGATCAAATTGACAGCAAGGAAGATTACTTTAGTGGCTGCAGTTTGAATTGGGAGACGATATAGGAGGATACTGCAGTAGTCAAGGTGGGATACAGTGAGGAACTAAACCAGAAATTTGGGTGTGGAGATGGAAAGAAAAGGATGGAGTATGGAGATGTTGAGAAGGAAGAAGCTGTAGGCCAAAAGAAAGGTACAGGTCTGTCTCATCTTATGCGCATTTAACATGCGCGAACTCAGCTGTACGCGGTCGGCAAAAACAAAAAAACCAACAACAACAAAAGAGAAAAATAGCAATTTATGTACTGTTCCTGGAGTGCGGGCGATTCCGCCTGCCATTACACTCAATGGGATTTTGACTATACGCAGTTTGCGCTTTACGCGCTGACCGCGGAACGTAACCCCACCGTAAGATGAGACAGACCTGTATACATTAAAAATTAATCCCATGTTCAGTATAAGTAATAAAGAGAATGGTGGTGGTGCCAACAGTGATAAAAAAGGGGGAAGAGGAGGTTTGTGAGGAAAGTTTAAGAGTTTGTTTGGGCCATGTTCAGTTTAAATGGATAAGATAACGTATCTCTCTGACATTTCCTCTGGGATATTAGATGGGATTGTTTAGAAAGAGACAGGTCAATGGTAGAGAGAAAGTTTTGAAAGTCATCAGCACAGAGTTGATATTTGAAACCATGTAAGGAGAAGATATTGTCCAGGGACAGCCTGTAAAGTGAGACGATCAAAGGGCCAAGGACAGAACCTGATGAAGGAATGACTGGACAGGTAGGAGGAAAACCAGAAGAGGACAGTATCTCAAAAGCCAATGAGGGCAAAAAGTCAAGGAAAAGATGATCAATAGCATCAGAACCAACCGAGAGGTTGAGGTGGGTCTCGTGGTGCTCCTTTACTAATATTAGTAATCAGAGGGCAGGTCCTTCCCCCAGCTACTTATCTCCCTCATATATCTTTGCATAGTAGGATCTGGTTCCCCTCCCACCAACCCATAGTCCAATATCCATATTCCATCCCCATCTCAGTAGCAGGGCCATTTCTGTTCCAAATGGATCTGACAATGGAGCCTAGTCCTCCACATAGGGTGCCCCACTCACACATAACAGAAGTGGGGCACAAGCCCCTCATGCATCCCCCCCATAGCAAGACTCAGACACCGCCTCGCCCCCATCCTCACCCAGTATCTCCATTCTCCCTGCCCTGGGAGGGTCTGCTCCCTGCCACAGGGCACTGCCAACCTACGGCGATCCCGCTCCCACTTACACATCCTGCCTGCTGCACCCCGGAAGCGCCTCCCGCTCCGCATTTTCCTCTCTCTCCACAGAGAAACTGTCCCTCCCCACAGAAGCACCCACCCTGCCGGGACTCTCCCCACAGCGGGAGGCCCACTCCCGCGCTCCCCCAGCCCACGGGGAGGCTCGCTCCCCTCACACCGCCCCCGGGCCCCGTCCCTCTCCGCCCTTACTGTTCATCCTGCGGCGCCTCAGCGGTGTGGGGACCGGGAGGGAAAGGCTGAGGCCTTCTCTGCAGCGCCCACCCCTCCCGGCAGAGCTGTCAGCGCGCCATGTTGTATTCCCGTCACCCTGGCAACCGCACAGACTCAGGATTCCAGCCCAGAAGCACGGCCGAGTCACCACCCCCCCCCAAGCCGCGCAAGCGCAATGCAGCTGCCCCCCGGCACGCAAGCGCAATGCAGCCACCTTCTTCTCCCGTGGCGCGAGATTACGGTCTCTCCTATCTTTACGCAGTTTCACAGTCGCGCAGGCGTAGTACAGCTTGTTTTTAGGTCCGGCCACTTACAACCCCGTTTGCGCAGGCGTTGCAACCCTCTCGCTTTCTCTCTTCTCCCCACCCGTCCTTGACAGATGATGCACAGTGGCAAACCAGAACCTTGTACCCCTCACGGCTCCGCCTGCGCATGTGCAGTAGAGACTTCTTTTGCTCCTCAGTTCGTGACTGTTGGGCAAACGCAGTAGGGATTTGTGTTCCCAGGTTTCCAAGCTCTGAGGGCCAGGCAGGTGCCCTGCCCCTGAGGAGACTCCCTATGGGTGGGCCGGGCGCGGGAGGAGGATTAGGTTAGGCTGGCCCTACCTGGGCAGCCCCGCAGTGCTGTGGGGGGTCTTCTCAAGGCAAGGGGAAGGTCACACTGCTCAGCGGTGTCTAGCGCAGGGGTAGTCAATTATTTTTTGTCAAGGTCTTGGTTAAGGAATAGTCAAGGTCTAGACTCCAGAGGAACATTTTTTTTCACACCACAATAACGATAATAAGTAAATAAAAAGATTTCACAGTCATTTCAAAAGTGTCTGGTGTTCCGGATTTGGCCCGTCCTGGTCAAGTCCTTTGCTGAGGCAGACGCGGTCTAGATGACTGTGCAGTAATACAGCCTAGGCCCTCACCACCGTCTGGCTTGCAGTATTCTTACACCAATGGAAACTCTTTGAGCCACCTTTGTGGTGAACTGTATTCCTCCATGCCCGCATTGTCTGTAGGCTGCTGTGTCTACAATAGGCTGTGATCCTGCACTGTTCGCCTGGGCCCCTGCATCCTCACAAACTCCTATGTTGTCTTTCGAGTGACTGCTGCAAGAGTGCTTGTCTCTTTCCCCACCAAAAGTTGGTCAAATAAAAGATATTACCTCACCCACCTTGTCTCTGTAACACTTAACATTTGTAATTGCCTGAGTAGTCCCATTACAGGAGCAGGACTGTAAATGCATCTTGTTATGCGTTTCTGTAAAGCACCATGCTTGCCTGTGATAGTACAAATAAATATTTTTTTATTTTAAATCATCAAAGCTATAGAAACAAACTATTATAAAAAACACACACACACACCCAGTGTAACTGTAAAACAGTTTGTGAAAAATGGGGCTTACTGGGAGAATTCCATAGAAATTACAGTAACTCCTCACTTAAAGTCGTCCTGGTTAATGTTGTTTCGATGTTAAGTTGCTGATCAATTAGGGAACATGCTCTTTTAAAGTTGTGACATGCTCCCTTCTAACGTCGTTTGGCAGCCGCCTGTTTTGTCCACTGATTGCAGGAAGAGCAGCCCGTTGCAGCTAGCTGGTGGGTGGTTGGAACCAGGATGGACCAGCAGCCTCCTTATCAGCTCCCCGCTCCCCTAAGTTCCCTGTGCAGCAGCTGCCTGCAGTTCAGCTGTGTCCCTCCCCCCACTGCCATGTGCTGTTCCTGCCCTCTGCCTTGGAGCTGCTTCCAGAGACTCCTGCTTGCTGCATAGGGGGTGGGGGGAAGAGGAGGGCTAATGTCAGGGTGTCTCCCTCTCCCCCCTGCTCCTGCACCCTGCTTACTCCATCTTCCACAGAGCAGGGGGGACACACGACGGAGGGAGCTTCTAGACAGTAGCTGGGGTCTCAGGAGGTCTCAGCAAGCTGATTTAATTAACAAGGCAGTAAACTTAAGCCTGGGGTCAGCTACTTAAAGGGGAAATGCACATTTTTTCTCTCACACACAGGGTGTGTGTCTCTGTCTGCCCTCCCTCCTTTCCTGCTGCCTCCTAGAGTGTGAGAGTTAACCCTTGAGGGCTCAGTCAATTGCTAGTTCATTTAGCAGTGAGGCATTCCCTGGGAAATATCCCACCCTCTGACTCCTCCACCTCAACCAAGCTTCACAATCATCACCACTGTGTACCAGTATTAAATTGTTTGTTTAAAACTTATACTGTGTGTGTGTATATATATATAATATAGTCTTTTGTCCGGTGAAAAAAATTTCCCTGGAACCTAACCCCCTCATTTACATTAATTCTTATGGGGAAATTGGATTCGCTTAACATTGTTTCGCTTAAAGTCGCATTTTTCAGGAACATAACTACAACGTTAAGTGAGGAGTTCCTGTACATATATTCAAACTTGCAGAATTATTTGGCCCTTTCATACATTTTCTTGTAGAAAGTAGTGACTTAGGCTTGTATTTTTTTAACAGTACTAGTGTATCAGTATTTTGTTTTCAATTAAAAAGTTAAAAGTCTCATACAAATTTGAAATATGAAGTTTTAATAGTAATTTTTAAAAGTTTTAAGGTAACAAGTCTTGTGGATGGGGGGGAAGTGGTAGATGTGGTATATCGTGACTTTAGTAAGGTTTTGATATTGTCTCGCATGACCTTCTCATAAACAAACTAGGGAAATACAACCTAGATGGAGTTAATATAAGGTGAGTCCATAATTGGTTGGAAAACTGTTCCCAGAGAGTAGTTATCAGTGGTTCACAGTCAAGCTGGAAGGGCATATCAAGTAGGGTCCTGCAGGGATCAGTTCTGGGTCCAGTTCTGTCCAGTATCTTCATCAGTGATTTAGATAATGGCATAGAGAGTACACTTACAATTTTTAACGAGGAGTCCTTGTGGCACCTTAGAGACTAACAGATTTATTTGGGCATAAGCTTTCATGGGCTATAACCCACTTCATCAGATGCATGGAGTGAAAAACACAGTAGGCAGATATAAATATACAGCACATGAAAAGATGGGAGTTGCCTTACCAAGTGGGGGATCAGTGCTAACGAGGCCAATTCAATCAAGGTGGATGTGGCCCATTCCCAACAGTTGACAAGAAGGTGTGAGTATCTGTGAGCCACATCCACCCTGATTGAATTGGCCTCATTAGCACTACAAAAAGTAATTTTCCCTCTGTTGATATTCCCAAATAAATCTGTTAGTCTCTAAGGTGCCACAAGGACTCCTCATTGTTTTTGCTGATACAGACTAACACGGCTATCCCTCTGAAACCTGTCACTTATAATTTTTGCAGAGAATACCAAGCTGAGAACGGTTGCAAATGTCTTGAAGGATAGGATTAAAATGATCTGGACAAACTGGAGAAATGGTTTTAAGTTAATTAGGATGAAATTCAATAAGGACAAATGCAAAGTACTCCATTTAAGAAGGAACAATTAGTTGCACACATACAAAATGGGAAATGACTACATAAGAAGGAGTACTGCGTAAAGGGATCTGGGCATTATAGTGGATCACAAGCTCAATATGAGTCAACAGCATAGGCACCAACTTTCTCCGGCGCTGGTGGGTGCCCGCGCCCCCCGCCGCTTTCCCCACCCGTGGCCCCGCCCTGACTCCACCCCATCCCCGTCCCTGGCCCCGCCCCCATCCCAACCCTATCCCCAAAAGTCCCCGCCCTAACTCCGCCCCCTCCCTGCCCCTATTGGATCCCTTCCCCAAATCCCCTCCCCGGCCCCACCTCTTCTCCCAGCGCGCCATGTTCCCCCTCCTCCCCCCTCCCTCCCTGCCCAGCGAATCAGCTGTTTCGTGGCGCAAGTGCTAGGAGGGAGGGGGGAGAAGCAGGACGCGGCTGCGCTCTTGGAGGAGGCGGAGGTCACAGGGAGCTGCCGGTGGGTGCTGAGCACCCACCAATTTTTTTCCATGGGTTTCCAGCCCCGGAGCACCCACGGAGTCGGCACCTATGGTCAACAGTGTAACACTGTTACACAAAAAGCAAACATATTCTGGGATGTATTAGCAAGAGTGTTGTAAGCAAGACATGAGAAATAATTCTTCCACTCTACTCCATGATGATACAGCCTCAACTGGAGTATTGTGTCCAGTTCTGGGCGCCACATTTCAGGAAAGATGTGGACAAATTGGAGAAAGTCCAGAGAAGAGCAACAAAAATTATTAAAGGTCTAGAAAACATGACTTATGGAGGAAGATCAAAAAAATTGGGTTTGTTTAGTCTGGAAAAGAGAAGACAGAAGGGTCATAACAGTTTTCAAGTATATAAAAGGTTGTTACCAGGAGGAGGGAGAAAAATTGTTGTTCTTAACTTCTGTGGATAGGACAAGAAGGAATGGGCTTAAATTGCAGCAAGGGAGGTTTAGGTTGGACATTAGGAAAAACGTCCTAACTGTCAAGGTAGTTAAGTACTGGAAAAAGCAACAGAGAGTCCTGTGGCACCTTTAAGACTAACAGATGTATTGGAGCATAAGCTTTCGTGGGTGAATACCCACTTCGTCAGACGCATGTAATGGAAATTTCCAGAGGCAGGTATAAATATGCAGGCAAGAATCAGTCTGGAGATAACGAGGTTAGTTTAATCAGGGAGGGTGAGGTCCTCTGCTAGCAGTTGAGGTGTGAACACCAAGGGTTTTACCACCTACAAGTACAATTGTACCAAGTACAATTTAAGTACTGGAATAAATTGCCTAGGGAGGTTGTGGAATCTCTGTCATTGGAGATCTTTAAGAGCAGGTTAGACAAACACCTGTCAGGAATGGTCAAATACTTTGTTCTGCCTTGAGCACAGGGGACTGGACTAGAAGACCTCTCAGGGTCCCTTCCAGTCCTATGAATCTATGAATTGTTGCTACAGCCACACAAAATTTCTAGTTAATGAACAATTTTAGAAGTATATTAAGTATATAGTACTGTATAGATAGGTGCATATTTATTCAATAAATTAAATATAGCAACAGTGATTAGACGTAAGGTGAGTACTACCTCCTCTTTTCAGAGTCATATTTAGGTAGGTATGTTAAGCCTACAGTTGATCCTTACCGCTTGTCATTCACTGTGAAACAACTAGGGGTAAAAGTGGTGTGGCTACAATCCAGTTAGAAGTTCATCAGCTTTGCCAGAGAACCTAAAATATTAGGCAGAAAAATAGTGGATTTTATGCGTGTGCATTAAACAGAATTACTGGTTTACTAACTTGCACTCCCCCTGTTGGTTCTTTTTCTTGTTTGATGGCCTACATAGCAATCTCAGCTGAAAACTGCAAGATTTGCTGCAGGACTGACCATTTATAAATAATACAAGTTTATTTTAACGTAAAATAAATATACAATTTACAATAAACCCAAAAGTTATCGAAAGAAAATAATATATGTGACTCATATTTTACCAATGCAATATTTGTTTAAAAAGCAGTATGTAAAATAAATGGGAATTAAAAATAAATAATAAATGGCAAAAGAAATATTTCGATTTAATGAAATAAAACTGGAGTCACTGTTAAAAAGCTATGCGTGGGGGGGGGTATAACTTACTAGCTATGAATTTAGCCTGAATGAATGAGACCTGTGGCTGTTTGTACCTTAGGGTTGTTGCTCCCGCGTACTCATGGCCCCGAGTCTGAACCCTTTGAACGATCTTGTATAATCGCTGGATCAAATATGCTTATTGAACCTACAAGGTCTGGAGTCTGGACCCCGAGAACTCGCTGTCGGGGCGGGAACTGAATACATTGTCTCGGGAACAGGCAATGTTTTAGACTCTACAGTAAGCTAGAAGGAAAAAATGGCAACAGTAGTTCCTGTGTTATTCTTATGGAGATAAGTTCAAGAGCCTTCATACGAAGTGGCCGGTTAGCTCAGTTGGTTAGAGCGTGGTGCTAATAACGCCAAGGTCGCGGGTTCGATCCCCGTACGGGCCACAACTCAATATTTTCTTTTTTAAATTTTTTTATGTTACATTGACTTTCCATTAATATGTTTTGATGGATAAAAACGCAAATTAACACGCTCATATTAAAATTAAAATGTTGTTATAAAATAATGACTGAGATTATTTTACTTTCAATCAGCTACCAAAAGGGTGAGGTTTAAACTGCCTCTCCATCAAGCTTTTTTAAAGAGCTATAACCTTATAATGCAGCACCATAGTTTTTAGGGGGAACCTTTGCCTGAGGATTTTATGCACCCACCGTTACATTATCTGCAGTCAGAAATGCATGTGTATCCATTATGCCTGCATCTATCTGCACGCTCATATTTGACTTTTCATGTTTTTGTTATAGCACATTACTTGGTGCAATACAAAATAATAGTTTTAAATAGTTTTCAGCAAAAGAGTAACAACACAGCACATTTAGGTGAGCTGAGAAGTGAATTGTAGATGTAAAATAGTCCCTCCCCAAATTTCAAATAGTCTCTTTATTTTTGCTTTAGAAAGTTTAAAAGTAGAAATCTAGTGTCTCTTGATTCTCTTGAATAATTTTACGTTACTCTGAAAACTGGTTGTAAAAAATATTGTCATGCAGAGAAAACTGCCCTACTTCAAATAAAATAAAATTGAAGAAAACATTCCTAATGAAATGGTTAAAAGTCAGGGTAGACTCAGAGTGCTGTTCATTGAAAAAATTATGCATGTACCTAATCCCATAGATCTGAGGGTAAGCACGTGCACACATCTTTGCAGGATCAGAGCCAAAATGCTAAAACATTGAGGTAATACCTTTGTTAGTAAAGTTGACTTGGCATTTCCATTAAAACCCCTTAATCGGGGGATTATATCTTGTGTGTTTCAGAAAACAGGCTGACATTTGGTTTGGATACAATTTACTTTACAAAAAAAGGCTTGAGATCTTCCCCCACCCCTTATTTTTACTTTTAAAAGCACTGTAATCAGTTTCAGATGCTTTTTGTCTATCCCATGGTGTATCAGATCTGTCTATACAGACGTACTGACGCCCTATGAATTGCACTGTATTGAATTCTATTTGCGGGGTGTTGCACTGAATTGAATTAAACTCTGTTGTGTTGAATTGCACTGGACTATACTGTTGAATGAGTGTATACCGAATCCAACTGTATTACACTGAGCACCATCGCACAGGAAAACGCTTTCGAAAGTGTCTTGTCCCTGCTGGGCCCCAGTCGTCCATATGACCACGCCCCTTCCACGATGACGTGTCCAGGCCGCAGCGGCGGCCCCCATTGGCTCCCGCATTGCCGGTTCCTCTAGGTTCGCTCCGCACCTTAAAGACCTGGGGGCCGAATGCGTCTCCCGCCCCCCGACAGCTGCCAAGATGGCGGCTCCCGAGGATGGGGGTGGAGAGAGCGCGGAGGTGGCATCGCCGCCGTCTCCTGCTGAGGAAGAGCCCCCCGGACCGGCCGCCGCCCGCGGGGCTCGCCACAGCGCGGCGGCCGGGGAGAGGGTTGGCCTGCTGGGACCTGGGTATCCCCCCGTGGTGGTCGCGGCCAGGGGTGACTTGCTGGGTCCGCTGGAGCCTGAGGCGGGCGGGGGCCTGCTGGGCCCCCTGGAGGCTGGATCCCTCACCGAGGAGGGATTGGAGGTGCTGGCGGTGACCGAGGAGTTGACCCAGAGCCTGGCTGCCAGCTCCTCCGCCGTCGGCACCGCCCTCTACCTGGAGCCGGGTGGGAGCCTGGTGCAGGGGGCTGAGCTGAGCGCGGAGGAGCAGCTGGTGGTGACGACTGAGAACCAGGCAGTTGGGCTGCCGGGGAATTTGCCTGCGGAGCGGAGTCAGGCCGAGCCACTGGCTCAGCCTCCCGGCCAGCAGGCCACAGCGACGCCCCTGGCCCCCGAGGAGCTGCAGAGGGTCATCGAACAAGTGAGCAGGGCCCAGAAGCAGCCTCCACCGCCCCTTCTTCCGTCCTCTGGAGCTGGCATTGGGTCCTTATTGTTGCCTCCTCCCCGAGCTGGGGGATACTCGCTACCCCAGGAGATTGGCCTCCTGCCCCCAGCATCAGGTTTCAGCAGATCCCCACAGGGCTGTAGCCTGACTGCTGCCTCCGGGTCCCAGCCGGTGACCAGTATCATGCACAATGCAGCACAGCAGTTGCAGAATGTGGCCCAGCAGGTCGCCCTTCAGCAGGGCAAAGCTATCGGTACCACCAGGTGCCTTGTACACAAGGTAAACGAAGGGGAAGAGGGGATGTCTTTGGAAAGCCAAGGGTCAAGTGAATGGGAAAGTGGTCTCCAATATAGAATTGGGCCTGGGCACTAGAATGTGCTGAACATTGAATAGTCATGGCCCGTTCTCAGTGATGAAACTGTGCTGAGTGCTATTGCACTAGTTCCACTGTTGACCCTAATTTCCTGATCAGTTTAACCTGCCTTGGAATTAGATTTCTCCAGTCTCATAGTTGGAAGACTGGTGTTGGGAGCAGCTCAGTTTCTAACAAGGTAGAGCGTATACTGTTGAATGGAGGTGACAGTCGCTGGTCAGCGTGACCTATGTTCTAGTCTGGCAGAATAAGCACAGTTGTCCAACATGATTTGGAAGAGCTACTTTACAGCGAGTAGGCCAATGTAACCTGTCAGTCTAGCGTACCTAGCAACTGAATGTTTGGGGTACTTAGTTTGTGCTAGCCCATTGATCTATGGGGATTTTTTTTTTTATTACAGTGGCTGCCTGCTATTCTTGAGATTTTAAAGCTGTTTCTATTATAACTTCTGTTTTCATGCACTCTTTAACTTTCCCAAATATTTTCCTTTTGGGCTAAGATTTTCCATGTTTGGTTCTTGCCCAGTGGTAACTTTTTTTTTTTCTTTTTTTTTTAAAGTGAGTAACATCCATTCAGCTGTGTTTGTATTATGGAAGACTGTTTTTAAAAACAGAAAAATCTCTGTTCACACTCTTGAACAGGTGTTGTTATAATAGAAACATTTAAAGTTTGAAATTAGAAGTCTGACTGAATTTAGACTGTCAGGTCTTTGGGGTAGGGACTACCTTTTTTTTGTTCTGTCCTTTCATACAGTGCTTAACACAGTGGGATCCTGGTCCATGATTAGAGTTTCTGGGCATCATTGTACAGGTCTGTCTCATCTTACGCTGGGGTTATGTTCCGCGGTTAGCGCGTGAAGCGAAAACTGCGTATGGTCAAAATCCCATTGAGTGTAATGGCGGGCAGAATCACCCGCACTACAGGAACAGTACATAAATTGCTATTTTTCTCTTTTTTGTTTTGTTTTTGCCGACTGCGTAAAGCCAATATCGCGCATGTTACATGCGCGTAAGATGAGACAGACCTGTAATACAAATAATAATAATGAGCCTTTTCTTTGGGGATAGTATTTGCTTAATTGGGGGCGGGGATTATTTGCCAAACTAGAAGCAATTAACTTGTAGACTTTCCTTTAAGTGGAGAGCTGTGCATTTAGGCCTTGATCTAGCAAAGCACTTAAGCATGTGTTTGCACAGCATCAGAGGGATTATTTGTGTGCTTGCACTTTGGCATGTGCTTAAGTGCTTTGATGGGTGGTTTGCAGCTAGAGAAATGGACACTTTTCAAGTAAGAGGCAATAGACAGGCTTTGACTCTTCCTCAGTCCCTTGCTAACTTTGTGGTGTGATTTAAAAAAACCAAAACAATCAATAAATAGGGTGGGGAGAGGAGGACAGACAGGAGGTGATAGGCCAGAGGCCTGAGTTGCTTGTATCATCTTAAGGATTTTTGAACTGTGCATTTATTAGGGTATAACTGTGGCCTAATACTTGGCCTGCAAAATTAATAGACAGTAGTTGTCCTGTGGGTGAGATGTGCTTGTTCAGTTTACAAATTCACAGCATAGGTCTAGAGCAGTGGTCCCCAACCTTTTAGTGGCCAGTAGCACATTCATGTTTTCCGAAGAGCGTGGCGGGCGCCAACAATTTTTCAAGGCTTATTTTGTATTTGTACATTAAATAATACGAAAAACATCATATTTAATATTACATAATATATGAATCCAGAGAGAAGAGAGAAGCCGGAGAGAAGCCGTGAGGACAGAGAACACTGGCGCCCGCAGCCCTGGAGTACTCTGTCCCCAGCAGGCGCGGGGTCCCGGCTTCTCTCCCCTGCTGGGCACTAGGCGGGCCCCGCGCCTGCCTGGGACCGAGAACACCTGCGCCCGCAGCCCCGGAGTTCTCTGTCCCCGTCAGGCGCGGGGCCGCGGCTTCTCTCCCCTGCTGGGCACTAAGCGGGTCCCGCGCCTGCTGGGAACAGAGAACACCGCACCCGCAGCCTGAGTTCTCTGTCTCTGTCAGGCGCAGGGCCGCGGCTTCTCTCCCCTGCTGGGCACTAGGCGGGCGCACATTAATGCCCCGGTGGGCGCCATGGCGCCCGCGGGCACCACGTTGGGGACCACTGGTCTAGAGCTTGCAACTGAATCTGCACAGGTGAACCCCATTGACTTCAACAGGGCTCTGCCCAACAGATCCATTTGCAGAAATTATTCCTTAGTTTTTGGCAACTAAATTCATGGTTGATGGACATTCAAAATAAAACAATGATATGATATACAAAGTAAACTGAAATTCCTTATCTAAGCAACAAATGCAACTGTATGATAATTTAGTAGCTGGAACGAAGGAAATATGTTCCTTAAGGGTTGTAAGAAAACTGGATGATATATCTAGCTTCTTCATATTTCACTTTAAGGTCTTATACACAAAGATGTAAAATCTTGATTAATAATATTGTACTTTTACATTTTCAACTTTTTCCCCCCTAAAGCAATTAGAAGCCATTTGTGTTCAAGTGCAGCCGGGGCAGATGAAGGAAAATGAAAAGCCAGTGCCACCTCTTGCAGAAGTCCCGTCCAAAGCTATAACACCGAGTCAGCCAGTTGGTAGGAATTCTGGTCTGTCTAGACTTAATATTATTAATCCCCAGATTATTAGGATACAGCCTGTAACAGGAACTGAGCAGCAACAGTTTTTCTTGCATAGTTCTTCTGAGCCTCCAGTTCAGCTACTTGTGCAGAGACCTTTAGCCCCTGATGGACCAGTGTCAGTGAATAAGATTCCCACACACCAGACACTGAATGGACAAAAAACTACATGTGCCACAGTGTCTGCTACAGAGTCTCGAAATGTTACTTTGGTGGCAGCCAGTTCAGCAAATACTCTTATCTCAACCCTTGAGAAAAAGCAAAAAGAAGAACTAAAGCTAAAAAAATCTTTGAAAGTGAAGACTCGTTGTGGACGGATTTCACGCCCTCCAAAATATAAAGCGAAAGATTATAAATTCATTAAAACAGAAGATTTGGCCGATGGTCATCAGTCTGATTCTGATGACTATTCCGAACTAAGCATAGAAGATGACGATGAGGGAAAAGCAAAGGGAATGGATGCGTTATTCAATCCTTTGAATTATAACCTAAAGCCCAAAATGTTTAAATGTCAGACTTGTGAAAAATCCTACATAGGAAAAGGAGGATTAGCACGACATTATAAACTTAATCCAGGTCATGGACAACTGGAGTCTTCACAGCAAAAAGTCTCTATGAATAAAACTAATAGAAGTGTGTTTCTGGATATTTCTGGAGGAGCAGATGATGAAACTGTGAGTCCGACACTCTCGCAACCAATTGCTGTCACTTTAAATAATGAAAATTCACTAGCTATTGGTTTGGAAGAAACTGCTTCTTCACAGAGTGAGCAACAGGTAAAGTAGTAGTTTGCTTTCTGCATAATACACAGTTTCATAAATAATATAAAGGCAATTTCACTCCAACATTATTGCAATTTTAGAACCTTATTCTACACTAATTCATATACTGAATTCCTATTGCTGGCAATGGGAATTCTTTACATAGATTGAAGGTAGTGGCCTATGTGCATGGCCAAAAGAGAATAGGAATGAATTAGGAAAAGTTGCAATCTGCTTGTCTGAAACTGCAATAAATATGTATGACCATTGGTTAAGTTTTAAAATAAACAACAAACGAACAAAAAAATTTAGTGACCTCCAGGGGGAGAATAAGACTTAGACTTTGTAACTAACCTCACTTATTTCTCAGCATTCACATAAGGAAAAACACTCTGCAGTTCATGTATATTTCATTTTAAAAGGCTTTTAAAAAAAACAACTTCTATATTCAGGAGTCAGTTTGACCCATCACTGAAATACAGCCTCTGCTGGGTTGAAACTCAGCTGTCAGTGGACAGATATGCTACATAGTGTACTGTTGGAAGTGAAGCATAACTTCTGCAATTGAAACTATAGAGGGAAATCTAGGGTAGGTAGAATACAATTCCCTGAGTTAGAAAAATGTAAGTAGTTTAAGTTGGAGTGGTTCCAAGAAACTGGTTTTAAACTGTCCATTTCATAGTAAAGTGCATTTGTCAATAGAAATGAATGGTCTTTGTAGCCTTCTTGCTGCAAAAGAAAGTCTCCACTGTAAACAGTGGAGATATAATTGTATCACAACTGCCTTTTTAGGAAGACTGTTCTTTTGGATGCGGCAATGTTATATTTGTTGCGTTTTTGTGAATGTGATGTTGCTTCCAGAAGTGTGAATGTGGGTAGCCTGAGACATAACAAGGTTAGTAGATAATTACAAACAAAAAGCAAAGTTTTCTACAATTTGGGGAGGAAAAATAACAGAAAGCTCCATGAAGTCAACTGACGCATTATGTAGATCTAATTTGCCTGTGCAGTATTTGTATATTGTGGTAATGGGGACTTAAGAAAAACCTAAAAGTGGTCTTTTGAATTTATTTTGCCATAAAATCTTTAGGACTGTTGATTGGCTGAATATAGTGCTACAGAAAATCTGAAATTTCTAGCTGACAAATATGAGCCACACAAAATTTCCCCTTGGTAACTGAATGGCTTACTAGTCTATAAATTGACTTAATTATTGTGGCTGCTTGAGTCACCAGGCTAGATGCTTGCTTGCTTGCTTGCCAAATAACTATGTTTGGCCATAAGCCATTGTCAGGTATGATCTTTATTGAGAAACATTAAGAGGATTATCAATACAGGTAGATTATGGAGGAAGAGTAGCACCTGTGACCCACACTTCAAATTAAAAACTTCAGTCGCAGTTGAATGAATTTGGTAATTTGCATCTAGTCGATAGGTAAAACTGCACTAAATTTGGGAAGTCTGTGCAAAGAGGGGGGCTATTGTTGGAGCATAAGCAGGAGGTATTGAAGGTTAGGACTAAGATGTGTTCATAGAACTGAGAGGACACTTAAATTATTGTAACATTAATGTGATCAGGCAGTTTATAAATATCTTCAAATGGTAATTAATCTTTAGGACATTCATTTTAATATTCTAGCTAGCTAGGGGAACAAAGTGGCTTTCAGTGAGAGATTCTTGGACTCTCTGTTTTGCCAACTTTTTTCCATGATAGCTTTGAGACTATTTTTGAAAATTTATATTTTTGTAACTTCTTTTGGTGTAGTGAATATTGTATTCCTGCAAGTCCATTGTTTACTGTTGCTTAAATAGCTTGACTTTGTATTGAGACCACAATAACAGTTTTAAAAAATGATCTGGAAAAAGGGGTAAACAGTGAAGTGGCAACATTTGCAGATGATATAAAACTACTGCAAATAGTTAAGTCCAAAGCAGACTGCGAAGAGTTACAAAGGAATCTCACAAAACTGGGTGACTGGGCAACAAAATGGCAGATGAAATTCAATGTTGATAAATGTAAAGTAATGCACATTGAAAAACATAACCCAACTATACATATAAAATAATGGGGTCTAAATTAGCTATTACCACTAATCTTGGAGTCATTGTTCTCTGAAAACATCGACTCAATGTGCAGCGGCAGTCAAACAGAATATTGGTAATCATTAAGAGAAGGATAAGATAATAAGACAGAAAATACTTTGCCTCTATATAAATCCATGGTATGCCCACATCTGGAATACTGCATCGCCCCATCTCAAAAAAGATATATTGGAATTGGAAAAGGCTCAGAAAAGGGCAACAAAAATTATTAGGGGTATGGAACAGCTTCCGTGTGAGGAGAGATTAAAAAGACTGGGACTTATCAGCTTGGAAAAGAGACAACTAAGGGGGGATATGCTAGAGGTATATAAAATCATGACTGGTGTGGAGAAAGCAAATAAGGAAGTGTTATTTACCCTTCCCATAACACAAGAACTAGGGGTCACCAAATTAAATTAATAGGCAGCAGGTTTAAAACAAACAAAAGGAAGTATTTCTTCACACAACGCACAGTCAACCTGTGGAACTCTTTTCCAGAGGATGTTGCGAAGGCCAAGACTATAACAGGGTTCAAAAATGAACACGATAAATTCATGGAGGATAGGTCCATCATGGTGTCCCTAGCTTCTGTTTGCCAGAAGCTGGGAATGGGCGACGAGATGGATCACCTGATTTTTACCTGTTCTGTTTATTCCCTCTGGGGCACCTGAGATTGGCCACTGTCAGAAGATAGGATACTGGGCTAGATGGACCTTTGGTCTGACCCAGTTTGGCTGTTCTTATGTTCTTAAAAATAGGGAAACACAAAATTCAGGATAGCCTGAACTTGATGACCTCCTGGGCTCACTGCAGAAACTGTTGATTTGACAGGATTTTGGGGGAAAGCTGAAGGTATGTTTCTGGAATAGTGGATAGTTTCTTTGGTATTCTGGCTGGCTGAGTTAATTTGTTTCCTTCCATTTGATTGCTTAATGCTGCTGCTGCATTGAGTCTGTTATTCATATATGAACTTAATACTGCTAAGCATAGGTGCCGACTCCATGGGTGCTCCGGGGCTGGAGCACCCATGGGGAAAAATTAGCGGGTGCTCCGTACCCACCAGCAGCCAAGCTCCCCCCCCTCGCCTCCTTCCCCCCCACCCCGAGTGCACTCTGTCCCCGCTCCTCCCCCGCCCTCCCAGCGCTTCATGCCCTCCCCCGCCGCCTAACAGCTGTTTGGTGGCGCTTAGGACTTTCCGGGAGGGAGGGGGAGGAGCGGGGACACGGCGTGCTCAGGGGAAGAAGCGGAGAAGAGGTGGGGCAGGGGCGGGGACTTGGGAAAAGGGGGGGAAGGAGTGGGAAGGGGGCAGGGACTTTAGGGAAGGGGTGGAATGGGAGCAGGGCAAGGGTAGTGCAGGGGTGGGGTCAGCGTGGAGGGTCGAGCACCCACCGGGCAGAGGGGAAGTCGGCGCCTATGCTGCTGAGTGATCATTATGATATTGTAAAACTAACCATCAAGGCAACTAGAGCTTTTTGTTTAGATCTATTATACTATTTTTTAAATCTAAATTAATAATATAAAACCATTTTATTTTCTCTTTAAAATAAGATACCCTCTTTGAATCAAGCAGCTCTTTGACAAGACCATAGGCTACTCTTGTTTATGATCAAATTCCCTTTGTTCTGTGTATTGTACTTAATTTAATGGATCAGCAGGAGAACTAACATTACAAATAGTGACAAATTACAGAAGCAGCTGTGTCCCTAGCCTCTTCCTGATTTAATCCTGCAAATATTCATGCAGCGGTACTTACTCATATCTAACAATACTGAAATTGCATAGTAAATGAAACTAACTTGAAGTTAAGAACATAATGGCCATACTAGTTCAGACCAATGGTCCATCTAGCCCAGTATCCTGTTTTCCAACAGTGGCCAATGCCAAGTGCCTCAGAGGGAATGAACAGAACAGGCAATCAAGTGATTGCCCTGTTGTCCATTTCCCAGCTTCTGGCAAAGAGAGGCTAGGGATACTCAGAGCATTTGGTTGAATAATTTCGCTAAATATTTTAAACTGAGATTTTCTCAGCAGCATATTGAGGGAGGGAGAGTGTTTTAATGATTATTGTATTTTTTTATAAAGACTGGTAAATCTGCAGCAGACAGACCTTTGGCAGCACAACAAAATGAGACTGGTTTAGTACATTGGGGACTTGGAATGCCAAATGGACCTGGAAGACCCAGACGACCTAAAAGACGCGGCCGACCGAGGATGACCGGAAGATCAATGTGTTCAGGAAGACTTAATAGACCTGGTTGGTCCCCTTCTAAGTCGCTTAGTAATGTGTCAACAGAACACATCATATTTAGAAGAAAAGCTGGACTAAAAGAGGTACAGTTCCCTTCTGCAACTATTTCATATGTACCTTTTTTCCCTACCTGCTGCCAAAATCTGATAAATTTAATCAAACTGTAGTGAGGATGTGCTCTCCAGGGAGCTGCTGTATGTTTGACACATAGCTAGACATGTATGTGCATAAATGAGGAGTCCTGGGGGTTATTTAAATACCAAAGTGAAATTTTAAATAAGTTTTTAAGCAAAACATATAAATCAAGTTATTGGTAAAAGATATAGATTATTTTTTAGAAACTGGCCCTGTGGATAATAGTTATTGGCCTCTTAGTAATTTGATGCACTCTTGGCTCTGTTTTGGGGGGAAATAATTAGTACTGCCACTGCTACTATATGTGTCTATTAATATATAAAAATTATGTATAATAAAAAGGAGTCCATCTTTTTCTAAAAATATTTTTCTTAAAATCTAAGTAATTGTCATGTTTTCCTGAGCTTCCTGCACATTACTGTGGTTTGAGCTTATGGTTGTGCTTATTTGCTTAATTCATTGTCTACTTTTCGTTTCATATGAGTGCACAATTGTTACTGAGACTGATCATTAACTGCTTGTGTCGAAAGACTGGACCATACTCTTCTTAACTTTTCTGGTCAAATCTTTAAATTCAGATTTATTCTTAAAGCCACTTAATTTTATTGATCCTGTAAAGGAAAGTGAATCGGTCCTTACTACATGCCATTTCTTTGATAGTGACTATTGTGTCCTATAGTGGAGAACTGAGATTTTTACATTATGAATTAAGGGATGATTAGCGTATATTGGCTTTTTCCTCCCCTAAAGAAACTATTTTGGTCTTTACCAGCTAATCCAACAATGTGACAATGAAGACTTAATGGAGCTGGCTCTTCCCCGCCTGACAAAGCTTGTTACTGTGTATGAATTTCTATTGATGAAGGTGAGCTTTTCTCATCATGTACATATATTAAATTATTGGAGATTTTATCTTTCAGGTACACCATGAAAACTTCTCTGGGAATTAATCTTAGTTCGATGTTAGACATATGAAGGCTGAAGACATTTTAGAGTTCACCCTTGAGTCTCATGTAGTCAAAGGTTGATAGTTTGCCAGATTATACTTTTAATTTTTGCTGCCTGCTTCATCAGTGCTATTTCTGAAGATTCCACAATCCTTTCTTTTCTGGACTGATTGGTAAGGTTAATAAAATGAGGATTGAAAAAAGTGCTAGGCAAAACAAATCTATATGTTGCTGATTTAATTAATTAGATTTCATATTTAATATTCTTGCTTATTTCTATTTAGGTTGAAAAAGGTTACCCAGCAAAAGCCTTTTTTCCAGATGTTTATAGAGAATTTGAAGAGTTACATAATATGGTAAAGAAAATGTCTCAAGACCATTTCAGTAATTCTGATTTTCTGAGTTATCAGCAGCCTGTGGAAATAAAAGATCCCAAGGTAAGAGGACACATTTTGGAGGATTTTTTTGTAGGGAATGTTCAGCAATGTTTTTCTCTCTTGCTAAGCATTATATAGCATAAGTGAACAGAAAAACAACTTCCTGGTAAGAGAAAATGGAGATAAAGTGTAAACTGAAGAACACATACCAAAAGATTAAAAAATATTTCTTTTGGAATTTGATTAGTAATAGAAAATATTTGATTAAACCACAGCCTTAGTTGATAGCTGACCACAAACTACAAAATGCAAATCAAAACCCCAGGTGCTTAGAGTAGTGTGAAGCTATGCTTTGCTGCCCAGGGGTACTTTGGTGACTCAACATAATCTCTGATGGACAGTAGCATTAACAGACTCTCATCCCATGTTTGGCTTGAAAGGAAGTGGCCACCACATGAGGTCTTTGGGGATGAGCTAAAATAAGTGGTATTTGAGGATGTGACAGAGCTGCAAAGAGCCCCCTGCAGACAAATCCATTATATTTGCCAAAGTTTATTTTCTAGTAAACATTAGTTTAAAGATACCCTATACCACTTGAAAATTTATTTTTAATTTTTCAATGAAAGTATAAATTCAGCAAGCTCATTAACAGAACATAATCAAACTGAGGCATGTAACACAACAAAGATTAGTTCTTTAATAACTTTTTCAGTTTTTAATGCTTGTTTGTGCAGATCATAATACAAATTTGTGCTGGTGTAAAGAGTTCAATTTTTCCAGACACTACTCCATTTCTTAGCATTGGGTGAGAGAGACCGTTATATTGGAATCTCTCACATCTCTTACAGTTCCTGATGCTTGGGATGAAATGACTCTCTATAAATAATAATGTATCACTGTCGAATTTTCAGTAGTGAATAACACAATATTTTGTACATATTACTGCTAGCAAAACTTTTAAAGTGCAAACAACATGATCAGTATTTTACAAGGCACAAAAGAGACAGTCTCTGCTCCAAATACCTTAATTTGAGTGAGATGGAGAGAAGACCGGACAAACTGGAAAGTCCAGGGGAGGAAGGGAAGAGAGGAAATTGTATTTCACAGATAGAGTAATCCTAGGTAAAAATGAAATACAATATGCAGTTTTGGCACTGGCTAATCGAATATTTGTTTTTCAGAATAAATCATGGCAGAATCATAATATATACCAAAAGTTTGCCTTGTATTACTATTACATGTGTTTATCTGACTTTATCTCGTGTAACTGCTCAATCATGATGTTTCCTCTATGGAGAAATGAAATTGCACCAGTTTAAAGGGACACTGTCAAGGTTGGTAGGCCCAAAATTTGACCTACCTTTTTTGCTTCTCTTTGCAAAGTCCATGTATAATTCTTGATTTTTTTTAAACACATGCTGTAATGTGCTTATTTAAAAAAAACAAACAGTCCAGCATTCATGAGAAACCCTATACTGACAAACCAATGCATGCACAAAATAGAGCAAAAATTGGTAAGAGAATGAGTACTGAGTCTGAAGATACAAAGGGATTTAAAAAAAAGAGAGAGACTGGGAGAACTTCTTTAAGTCATGAACAACCTTTATAGTGTCCTTTGTTAAACTCTGCTGTTCAGTAACTTAGTCTGACCCTGTGAGCCATATCCCCTACATTCCTAGTTCTTGCTCTAAGCTTGATTTTTTTTTCTTGATTTTTACTTTTAGCTGTTATATAGGAGATGCTTAATTTGAATGGAGGCTAATTGTAGAAGTTAGTCATAGAACTTCTATAGAGTTATTCTTCTATAGAGTTATAGAGAATCAGAGTTATTGTAGTCTAAAATAGCTTGAGAAGCTGTATATATGTTTTGACTGATAGAGTGGACCCCAGTGTTGAATGTCTTTCTAGATCAGTTTTAGAAACATATTTGACTAAGTAAGTATTGAAAATTTGGTGTAGGAGAAACCACACTTATATTCTGTTATCCCTAATTATTTTATAGGTTGCTGAATCACTAGGAATTACAGAGAAGCTTCTTGGAAAACAAAAGATACAAGCTATAGACTCTTCCACACAATGTGTAATTAAAACAGTTGGTGAGCAGATGTTTACAGAGATATCAGGGAAAAAACGAGCAAATGAGGTACAGAATAATTGTGAATTTAATATATAAACAAGTTAAAGCCGCTTAAAATATGGTAATATAATTTATTTCTTGAATATTCACAACTGTTACCTGACTTCTATTAAAGTGATGTTTCCAGATGTAACAGAGATTTCTGAGTCAGTAACACTGAAATATCTTATTGGAGGGTATTTCTTTAAGAAAATATATCAAAATTAGCTAGGTAAAGAGCTTTGCTTTTCAGTGTGTTTGCCCTCACTCTCTCATTAAGGATGTGCTACTCTGGGGGACTGAATGCAGCTGCCCTCCTCAGCCACCCTCCTGCCCAGCTTCATCCATGGGACTCTGGGGGTGGGGTTCGGCCCCCTCCCTGCTCTGGTGTTGGGCTCTGGGCTTCAGCCCCCTCCTCCACTGTACCCATGGGGCTCTGGCTCTGGGCTTCAGCCCAGGGCAGTGGTACTTCAGCAGAACTGGCCTTACCAGGAGTCGTCGAGAGGAAGAGTGGAATGAACCTGGGGTGCGAGGCTGTGGAAGGGAGCTTGGGGCAATGGGGGAGAGGGGGGAAGCAGCAAGGTCTGGGGGCGGTGGAGGGCCAGGAGGATCCGTGGGGGGGCAGGGGAGGCAGCAAAAAGCCCCTACATAAATAAATTGCAATGATTTGGACATGTATGTGTATATTTATTTGTTTTTCCTAAAGATTATTAAGTATTTTAGGAAAATTTGTCAGAGCGGCCACCAGCAAGAGTTCATGGGCTCACTCTGAGGCCACCAAACATTTTGTTGAGAACCCCTGGTCTAAAGTGGGATCTGGCAGGCTGACATGAAGTATCATGCTATTGGAAGAGAACAGTAGCTTGGGTTGAAAAAGGTGGACTGGCCAACATGCAAATTTAAGTAATGGGGGAGAAGTGAGTGCTGCAGTTAATCAGGTGGCTAACAGTGGTGAGTGAAACCAGCCCATTTGTTTCTGAGAGGATCAGATTAAATATGCTAATCTGTTGCCTGTGGCTATAGCAGTGAGCAGATAGTTTCCTCTCCTCTGATGGCAGCCTCAATTCAGGCTTGGTCTACTCTATACTACAGAGTTAGGTTGATGTAAGGCAGCTTATGTTGACCTAATTATGTCAGTGTCTACACTAGAATGCGGCTTCCACCCAAGTAAGTGGCCTGCTACACCAACATAACAGCTCCACCTCCATGAGAGGTGTAGCACTTCTGTTGGTGTAGTTAGGGTGACAGTGTCCATGCAGATGCTATTACGTACATCACCTCTTGGCTGTCATTCTGTCAGCAGCACCTGCTTATAACTTGAAGCTGTGAAATTGACAAGAATGTCAATTTCACTGCTGGTAGTCTTGGTTCTGTGAAATTGAGCCTGGCCAATTTCTTGTCTCCAGCTGTGAGCCTTGCCCAGTGTTGAGCCCCCAGGGTTCTCCGAGTACCACAGCTCTGAGTCAGAGACAATAACAGCCGTGAAATAGACAAGAATGTCAATTTCACTGCTGGTAGGCTCCATGCTGTGAAATTGAACCAGTTGGACTCACAGCTGGGGCTGTTATCCTGAGGCCGGGGCTCCAGCTGTGAGCCCCAGTGGCTGTCAGTGTGCCATGCTTGGCTGTCAGTGCCCCGCAATGCCTCACTTTAGTCGGTGCAAGCGCTCCTGGTGAGGATGTGCTCCACTGGCAGAAGGAGGGCAATGTGGACACCAACAGCCGACTGAATTACCGTGGTGGCCGTAGGTCGACCTAAATTAAGTCAACCTAATTTTGTAGTGTAGACGAGCCCTCAGAGCTGCCTTTAGAGAGGAATGATGGCAACATCTTCCCTTTTTTCTGCCTGTGCTTAAACTTGTGACCTTGTCAGCCTTCCCACCCCCACTCTCACTTCTCATGGCAGGGAGTTCACTGCCCTTTACTGAAGCTGGAGAGGGGAGGGAGGAGAGATTTTCTTCTATAGTAGGTACTCCCTGTGTGACCTGTCCCAGATTTTATTAGTGAGACTTCTCTCAGACCCATCCCTCAAATTGTGAAGCAAGGCCAGGTTTATTAAAACAGACATGAAAACTAAAAGACAAGAAAACATCTTTTAAAAAGTTCTAGATTGTGTTTAAAAATTTTTTAAGGACCTCCTAGCTTTGAAAAACTGTTGTAGGTGGGAGTAATGTTATACTTAGTACTGGAAAAGATCACAACTTGTCTGTTTCTGCAAGTGATATAAAACCTGCTAGTTTTTGTATTGACAGAGTTCATATGAAGAACTGTTGCCATCAGCTAAAAGGACCAGAGTAGAAGGCATATTGGAGAATGTGAAAGATGTTTATGCTAGCCAAAATGGAGAAGAGGAAAAGAGCTGGAACTTGTCTACACTGACTACAAAAGACGGTAACATTTAACTTCTAACTTACCAACTCTGTTCTGTTTTGGTGCAGTTCAGTTAATTCCATTATCTTGTGTGGTCTCTAAAGAGGTCATGACCATGCCTTCAACTTAGTCTTGCACTTGTTTCTGTAGGTCCTTAAATGATTGTTTAGCTGAGAAGTCTGAGTTAAGAATATTATTTATTTGTATTATCATAGTGTCTAGGAGCCCCTATCATGGACCGGGATCCCATTGTACTAGGGACTGTACAAACACAGAAAAGACAGAACGTGGGGCTGGTCAGAGTGTAGATAAAATCAGTGTAAGAACCACACCTTTTTATCCTCTTTATATAGCTGTTCTTTTGCCACTAGTACAAGCTTCTGTGCTTTTGCTCATTTTTGCCCCTTCTTCCCTTTCACTTTTTTAGATATTCCATGTTCCTCCTTTAAAGTATCCCTTACAAGACCATATTCCTCTTATTTCATTTACAAGAGGATTTTCTGCTGTACTTCCATTTATTTAAAAAGTCAATAAAGTTAAACAGTATCTGATTCATTAGCACCTCCACTAAGGTTTGTGCTAGTTTAAGGTGCAGCTCCACTTTAAAACCTGACTATATAAAAATGGCACTTTCTTTCCTGACAGGTCTCCTGTGTAGTCAATATCTTAATGACAAAAACAAGTTTTTCCTCTTGTTAACCATGAAGAGGAAACAGCTAAAATTGAATGAGTTGGCATATCAGTGTTTGTTATGGAGTTTGATTTTTTTACTAAGGTCCAATTGACAATACCTGTGAAAACCTACTAAAGGTAACAAAGTTGCACAGGTGCCAGAAGGGGCATAATTTGGCCTGCTGTTGCATCTCTTATTACTAGTGACATGCATGATGGAAAGAACCCAGCATATCTTTGATCCTGTTTTCAGGATTGTGACACAAAAACCCATCACCACCCTTTCTTATAAACTAAGGTCATTTGATATGGAGCCATTGGGAGAATAAATATGGAACCTACCGGAGCTACTTCTACAGCCTGAGTAGAAGTATACTTCTGACTCTTTAGAAAAGTATTATTTTTGTACCATTATTCATATGGGCAATAGCATAATTCTGTTCTAAGAATCCAACGCTACTTGATGGAGGGAAAACTAGATAAAAATCTTAGAAAGATGCTTGTAGAAAATTACTTTTGAGAGTCCAAAATCATATTGTTGTACAACATGCTGTAACTTTTTTTTCCCCAACTGTTCAGGTTTTAATCCACTAAATGGGGTGGTTGTGCTCTCCGAAGACAGAGGTATTACTCCTTGCATAACTGGAAGTGCAGAGCATACTGGGGAGCAACACAAATCACTTGATTTAGAAGCTAGAACTAACTCTGCAAATTCAGATATCTTTCAGTCCATGAAAATGAGAATGGAATGCTCTCAACTCATAAGTAGACAGGGACCAGATAGTACAAGTAACACATCTCCACCATTGTTGCATGCTGAGGCAGGTAGCTCACCAGGAGAATTTGTTCAAGCACACTTTGTAAACGAGAACACAGCAGGTAGACTGACAAGTTCTGAATTTTGTAACTGCATGGTATCAGAAGATGTGATTGATAATCAGAGTACCAACTTGTCAATGAATGAAGAAACTGATCATAATGGAAAATATCAGAAACTTCAGCAAGATGAAGAAAACCAGAGTTACACTATTACCAGTGAACAGTCTGAACAACTTAATGATGCTGATATTGCTGATCAGATGCAGCAGCTTGAAAAAGTCTTTTCAACAAGTATTGTGCCAGTAGACCATTCATACAAGACTCAAACTGACCCACATCAGAATCCTGTACAGGAAATCTCCATATCCACTCGGGAGAATCTTGAAAGTCCAATTAAAAACTTGAATGAATTCTCTTGTGGGCTAGAGGAACAACATGCTGGACAACATGAGCTAGAGAATGCAGTTACTGTAGGTGAAACTGTAGCCTTTGAGATTGCTGATGAGAGCCATGAATTCTTGTCTCAGGGACACGAACAGATCTTTATTCAGACTGCAGATGGGCTTATTCTGTCTCATCCAGGTACTGCTGTTCTGTCTCAAGCAGAAGGTATTGTGATTGTAACTAATGCTGATGGTACTACAATGCACATTCGCACCCCTGAGGGGGTTCCTTTGGAAACTGTGGAAGCACTACTGGCAATGGAAGCAGATGGCCAAAGTGAAGATATTTTGCTCTCGCAAAGTGAAGTGGAGCCATAAATATAAAAACCTGGTTTATTTATACATGCTTTCTTCTGGAAAAGACTGATCATATCAAATGTATATTTTTCTAATGTGAATATTGAAATTAACTTATTTGTAAACATTTCTATGACCTGTACTTTTTTATAACTTATGTTTATATTAGCAGTATTGCAACCAAAAATTCTAAGGAATGACTTTTGATTCAACTTGTGCTCTTAATTGAGTGTATGTGAGGGGATGTGTGTGGATACCTGTCAACCCTAGTTTTGATGCACTATTACCTTTTTTGTTATATATTAGTTTTACTCTTTGGCCAACAGAAATGCAATATAATGTGTTGCACTGCCTGTTGTCAGTGATATGCTGTATACTGGCAACCTGTATATGGGCAAAATAAAAACATTAAAAGGAGCTGTATTTTCTATATATTAGAGGTTTTATCTTACCTGTATTGGAGCGTTTTATCTTAATTGCGGCTAGTTGAATATTCAAATTATTTTATTAGTGCACGTGACTTGTCACACAAATGTTTAACTGGAAAAATAAGTTATTAGCATTTCAGTATTCCAAGTAAACTTTCATTTTTCAAAAATGATACTGTGAAAAGTGACAGTGTAAACTCCCAGATCACAACACAGATCAGCATGGGCTACTGTCCACTCTTGACTTCTGCAAGATAGCATGCAAAGATACCAGTCCTGTAGAACCCCAAAGCATTATCTGATTCCTACTAGCATTCTGAAGAGTATCTGACCAGGTTTGCTTAAGATGCAAGGTAAAGTCAAACAGTGCTGATGCTGTATGACAGCCAATTGTGAGATGCTTATCTGAAAATTAATCTGCATTTTTTTTTTTATATGATAGCAAGTGTTCTTTCTTCAATTCCTTCCTCTCACAGGCTCCTCTCCATCTCTGATAGAGCCTTGTCTAAGACCCCATCTTTTTGGCCAAGCAGAAGCACCATCTTTCAGAGCCTGTCACTATTAAGTAAGCTTTGCTCTTGCTGATAACAAAGCAGACCTCTACCCTTAGATCAGCCCAGTCTTCATCATATTTTAAAAAGTTTTTCTCATAGACATAGCACTGGGTTTTAACCTCTTATTCTAAGCAAGGTAAGGGAGAAGCTAGCAAAAAACGTTTCTGCTGCCCATTAGCTGCTAGTATCTTCGATCTCACTGGCAGGCTTTAGAATATAACATGGTACTGACACACACCATTAAATTTAATGCTCTGGTGGATGACCACCACCTGTCTAGACAATAGAAGTACATTCATACTCATCCTGATTAGTATCGTTGATACTGTTGATCACCCAAATAAGCCTGTCTGCTCTAAAAAGCTGCATAGGTGACCACAACCATCCTTAAATGGCTCATGACCTTCCTCTTTTTTTCTGACCTCAGAAGGCACAATGGGTAATTGTTCCTCCACCTCTAAAGCCTGCAAGACTCTGTCCTCCCAAGTTTCTGAACATCTGTATGAGGTTGGGTGAGAGTTATTGAGAACAGGGAAGTACCTGCAATATGCAGATGACCTCTCCTTCAGTCTGTGTCTCAGTTTTCTCAATACAGAGGCAGCAAAATCACCTGAATGAAGAGCATCAGGCTAAAGCTGTATCCAATCAAGATAGAGATTACAGTAAGAATGAAGTGCTCTGAAGAACTTGCCTCTTCTATAACATCATTCAGATTGTTAGATTAGCCTGCAGTTTTGGGCTCTGTTTTGGATGCCCAAATGCCCACCATGGCAAACAACGGCCACTTCATTTATGATTGTCCAGAAAATTAGATTGGCCATAGCCTGAGAGATGTAAACCTGGACACTAATTATGTATTTATGACTTCGTTTGATTCTTGCAAGTTGTTAAGACTGAAACATACCTCAAAGAAGCCCCAATTACTACAGAATGCAGTATCCTATTAACCTGGGTCACCATGAAAACTTCTTCCCCTGTGCTGTGCTCTGCATTGACTCCCCATTGAAAAGTATCTAGTTTGAGGATTTTGAGTGTCAAGACTTCATGTGGTTAGGACTGCTACCTGAGAAAGCACCTTTTCCACTGCAACTGTGACCTTGCATGGGGGCTGCATTCCATCAGAACAAACTCTTAACCAGCAGGCAGTCTCAGGAATGTAGAAGACAGTTTTCACAGGCGCTGGACCTAAATTCTGGAATTTTCTGCTGCAAGAGATAAGAGCGATCTACAGACCTTACCATGTGCAGAACTAAATGCAAAACTCATTTTTTCAATTACAGACCTAAAAGTCGCAATTCTCCAACAAAAAAACTTCAAACAGACTCCAATGAGAAACTGCAGAATTGGAATTAATTTGCAAATTGGACACAATTAGGCTTGAATAAAGACTGAGTGGATGGGTCACTACACAAAGTAAAAACTATTTCCCCATGCTAATTTCCCCCCTACTGTTACTCACACCTTCTTGCCAACTGTTTGAAATTGGCCATCCTGATTATCACTACAAAAGTGTTTTTTTTTTCTCCTGCTAATAGCCCTTCTTAATTGATTAGTCGTCTTAGAGTTGGTATGGCAACACCCATTTTTTCATGTTCTGTGTGTGTATATATATATATATATCTTTCTACTGTATTTTCCACTGCATGCATCCAGTGAAGTGGGTTTTAGCCCACAAAAGCTTATGCCCAAATAAATGTTAGTCTCTAAGGTGCCACACAAGTACTCCTCGTTCTTTTTGCTGATACAGACTAACACGGCTACCACTCTGAAACTTGTTTCCATGAACACAGTACATCCACTCTCATAATTTTAGTAAGTTGTATCTAGAATCATAGGACTGGAAGGGACCTTGGGAGGTCATCTAGTCCAGTCCCCTGCACTCATGGCAGGACTAAGTATTATCGAGACTATCCCTGACAGGTGTTTGTCTAACCTACTCTTAAAAATCTCTGATAGAGATTCCACAACCTCCCTAGGCAATTTATTCCAGTGCTTAACCACCCTGTCAGTTAGGAAGTTTTTCCTAATGTCCAACCTAAACCACCCTTGCTGCAATTTAAGCCCATTGCTTCTTGTCCTATCCTCAGAAGTTAAGAGCAACAATTTTTCTCCCTCCTCCTTGTAACAACCTTTTATGTACTTGAAAACTGTTATGACCCCTCTGTCTTCTCTTTTCAAGACTAAACAAACCCAATTTTTTATCTTCCCTCATAGGTCATGTTTTCTAGACCTTTAATCATTTTTGTTGCTCTTCTCTAGACTTTCTCCAATTTGTCCACATCTTTCCTGTAATGTGGCTCCCAGAACTGGACACAATACTTCAGTTGAGGCCTAATCAGTGCGGAAGAATTACTTCTCGTGTTTTGCTTACAACACTCCTGCTAATACATCCCAGAATGATGTTTGCTTTTTTTGCAACAGTGTTACTCTATTGACACACATTTAACTCGTATCTAAGCTGTATTCATAACTAATTATTGCTGAGTTTCTTATTCTACTGCTCTAGAATTTCTTTTAATGATTAGAACTTCAGTGAGAGTATAGTAGCTTACAAGCCTGTCAGGTGCAATCCTTCCTCTGTTCAAAGGAGACTATCTGCCCAAATAGTATGAGGAGAAAATTTAACACCCATTTTTTTCTGCAAGTACATTGTAAACATCCATGAGAACTTGAAATGTCCCATAACACTTCTCACTGTATTTATTGCTAGGAAGTAGTGATACTATGAAATCCGTAGTGACAGTTCGAAGCAGCTTTAAGTGAGAAAAGTATATACAATTTCTAATATAGCAATATCTGTTAACACAAAGGGTTTTCCAATTACTTATTTAATGGGGTTAATCAAAATGCTGGTGTAAAGTTTAGTCATGTATAATCTCAAAGTTTTAAAATGTTTAGTGCTTTTGAAACGGGCTGGTTTGACAGCTAGAGAACACTGAACTGCTACCACAGCAGGCTCATCCCTGTCCTGGAGGGACCACCTAATGTGAAGCAGTAAATATTTCCATGATCATTCAATTTTTGGCATGTCAGAGAAGAAGCGCTCCTCTTTCAACTGTTTGTTTTGGGCTAACAGTCATCTTATTGTAGCTGGCAGAAGCAGATCTAAGGGTGCTTATAAATAGCTCTATAATTTGTGTAATAGTTTCGTAACTTGTAGTTTTTCAACATAGGAAAGTCATATTGTAAGAACAGAGAGAGGCATTTTATTGTTTGGGGGAAGCGAGAATAAGCTGGATAGAGTGATACTTCTAGATTTGTATATATTCACTATAACAAAAGCTACTTCATTAAGGGACTGACTCTGCTGCTATTTAAGTCAATGGCAGAACTCTCATGCCACAGTGGTACAGTTTCAGATCTTCGTAATTGCCTATGCCACCCTGAAACTTCAGAAAATCTGTGTGGTATGTACACAAGGAAAAAACAGAACATGTTTTGACTTTGATTTTGTGTAGTGTGACAGTTCAAAACAGAAGTAGCAAGACATTCAGTGGGTGTCAAGTTTGGTGTCAAGAATGATGGTCCAGGGGTGAGGGCTGTAGCCTAGGACTCCCATGATCCAGGTTCAGTTCCCTGTTCCACTGCAGTCTTGTGTGTGACCTTAGACCCAGATCCTCAAAGGTATTTAGGCACCTAATGCCCATTGATTTCAACTGAATTCATATATCTTTGAGGATTTGGCCCTTAGCCTCTCTCTACTTTGGTTCCCCATGTGTAATTTGGGGATAATAGCACATCTAAAATTGTGAGGTGTTCAGATACTACAGCGAAGGAGGTAATATAAGTACCTTTAGATAATTGCTTTATATCAACCAAGAGGGGGAGTGACAAATGAAACAAAATTAAATACAGAGGAAAAAAACATTTTAATAACCTTATAAAAATACAACATATAATTAACTTTGCAGTTTGTTGCTGCTTCAGTGTCACATGAGTATCAGAAGTAGTCTTAAATGCTACACTTGTCTATGTCCTGTTTCCAGCAACATGCTTTCTAGCAGTAGTTTGCTGCTGTTCTCAATATAGGGCTGGTACAACCAAGACGATAAATAAACCATCATAAGATCCTGGTCAGCAGTATGAGCAATCTCTTGCACAATCGTTTGCTTAAGTCGTATTTCCTTCTTGTACATTTCAGTGAGCTTGAAAGAAACCTCATCTGAAATGGATTGAACAATTACACACACCATTTCTAATCATATATTAGCAGCTCTGAAAAAGTAATAAAACAATACTTGTGCTATACTAATCATTTTTTTTAAAAATAGCTATTACAGTATACAAGCTTTTATAACTACCCCCTCTTCTTTAGGTAAGTCAGCCATCCTGATCTTTACAGTAGTTAACATTCTTCTTCATTGCAATATGAAATGCCAAATGTATTGCTCATGTATTGATATATTTCTACCACACAGATGCTTTTTCAGTATAAAAATCCCCTTTTATTTCTACATCTCAACAATAGTGTCTTAGAACCAGCTATAAAAATACTATTTTAAGCCATTTCTTTAAAGGGACATGTTGGTTTAAAAATGTAAAGGTTTTATAATACTTTGAATAAAAACTCTGCATAAATTTTCTGGATACCTTGATATTTTTGGGCAACTAAACCATAATCTGCATACTATATTAACCCAAATAGTGCAAGTGCTTGAGCATCAGGAAGTAATGCTGATCTGTTTAGCTAACTACACTATTTGTGAGTGAAGAATAAATGGTGAAAATAGTTTGAAACTGAAATGTTTGTCTAATGTACGGAGTTACTAGTAATGCTGGTAAGGATATTTAAAAAAATGTATCTGGCTATTGTCCCTTGAATTGCTGGACCCAGTAAGTGAACAAAATATTTGACAATAAGGGCTCAAGCCTGCATTCCTTGTTCACCCAAAATTCCCATGGAATTCAGCCAGAATTGTAGGTAAAATTATTACAACCACATTTCTTTGGACTTTTTCAATAACAGAGGGTCCAGCACATCCCCTTTCCCCTGCCAGTCTTCTGGTCAGCAGAAACCAAGACATGAGAATCCCACTATTCTAGGGCAGTGAACTGAGGAGCAGGGGGCACACAGCACAAAAGAACTACTTCCAATTAATCAGAGAAACAAATCTGTTGCCATCCAGTTCCTGAGTTCCAAGAGTTGTAAAACTGCAGTAATGCTGCTCGTCAGACAGACGCACTTGAAGCCTGCTAGGTTTTTTTAGATTGTTAAATAACTGGAAGGGCAGAGAAGGCCTCACCTACACTCTGTCACCAAGTGAATGCTGGAAGGATCTGCATTCCTTATTTGTGGTGGTAGAGAGTGATGAGCCGCCTTCCTCCTCAGTCTGGTCATCCATTGGATCAGAGCCCTTTTAAAACTCTTCTGTGTCTTACAATTAACGGAGGTGGGACTCCCATCTCCCACCTAAGAATAAGCCCCATTCTACAAATTGGACTGTAGAATAGGACTTAATGCTTCCAGACCACAGATATTTTCGCTCTTTGTATAGGGAGTAGCTATTGCAGCTTTGACACTTCTAGCAGCTGCAGATGCTTGTTTTAACTGGATCTGTCTGCATATCTTAACACTGTAATTGTAATGTGTGAGTTGCTTTGCAATTTACATGAGCTGTCAGCGGCAATAACCTCAGTCAGTGGTTCACAAACTTATTTGGCAGACTTCATGCCCCATTGCCACCCTTACTTTTGCCTCCCTTACCAAGGGGCTGACATCTGGAGCCGCTGCCATCTCCAGGTGAGGGATTGGGGGGGAGGGAGGGAGGAGAGGAAGAGATGGAGCCTGAGCTGCCTCCCAGTGAGGGCTGGGGCGGGGGAAGAGAAGGGGAGAAGGAGAGCCCCGGGGGTGGGGCTCCGTCTAGCCCCTTTATCCCCTCCTCCCAGGTGTGCACAGCCCTTCTGCAGGAGCCCCAGCCGCCTGGGGCTAACAGGCAGGGCTCTTAAAAAAACATCGTCTCACAGCTCACATCTCCCTTGACACATTCCCACACCACCCTACGGAGGTGCGTCCCATAGTTTGAGAACCACTGCTTTAATTAATTAATGCAGTAACTCAGGGGTTCTCAAACTGGGGGTCACGAGGTGTCAGCCTCCACCCCAAACCCCACTTTGCCTCCAGCATTTATAATGGTGTTAAATATATAAAAATGTGTGTTTCATTTATAAAAGGGCGGGGGGGTCGCACTCAGAGGCTTGCTATGTGAAAGGGGTCACCAGTACAAAAGTTTGAGAACCAGTGCAGTAACTTCTCTATGGCTTACTCAGTTAGAAAGACGGACTCTCTCATTACATAAGGCAAAGTTAACTTTTATCTAGATAAGATTGTAACAGGGCATATTTTTCAGTTCTTCTAAATTACTATTTCAATTTCAAATGACATCAAATGTCCTTTAAAATGCTCCTCATTGGGAAATACTAATGGATAACTTACAAGTAAACAATATTCTACTTACAGAAGTACGTAGTGGGCCATGTGTGAAAGAGTGGTGTCCTGCAATCTCCATTTTCATAATGATATGTTTCTAAGTCACAAATTCCTTTAGTAGTTGAACACAGTTTTTCCATTTTCAGTTGTATTTTTGCCTGAGAATGATTAGAGTTTCAAGTTAATAAACATTTGGGTCATTTTATGCTACTAAGATCTTACAAGTATTAATGAAGTTCAAAAACACTTTGTGACTACCTCAACCAGATTCATGAAATTTCTAATTCACTTTTATGGCTGCAAAAAATAGCTGTTAGTGGGACTAATATAGAAATTTCATGTGAGAAACACTTGGTGTTTCAAACATTGCACATACAGTTTATTTACTTCTATTTTGAACATTTCCCTAGCTTTAGTCTTTTTTAATCCAAAATCCAAGTTTACCACCCAGAAAGTTGGTAAAGCTCTGTCTCAATATTCTTGTTTTTCTTCCTTTATAACAATTTAGTACTGGTGAAAGGGGCTGGATTGAGGGTGAAAGTTGCTCTTTCCTACAGAACAGGTACCACACAGGCACTGAAAGTGCAAGCTTCCCTACCAACGTCCCTCAGCCTTAACCTGGTAGGATCACCTCTAGGTATGGAAAAACAGTTCAGTCTCTATGCAATTTCAATCTTTTACTCCCTCCGAAGACTGCCAATAATTAGGATAGTAAGTGCTAACTGCAGTGTGGGCACTTTTCCATAATAGTAATCTTGAAGGATTAGAAAGGTAGAAGGGAATTAACTATTGTGCATTATCTAAAGTAACAACTGATCGATCTAACCGATAGGTCTCAAAATGTAACTGTAAATAGAGAATCATCATCCAGAAGGTCTGTTTCTGGTGGGGTCCTGCAGGGATAGGTTCTTAACCCTATGCTATTTAACATTTTTATCAATGACCTGGAAGAAAACATAAAATCATCACTGATAAAGTTTGCAGATGACACAAAAATTGGAGATGGGGTACATAATGAAGAGGACAGGTCACTGATTCAGAGTAATCTGGATTAGTTGGTAAACGGCGTAAGCACACTATGCTTTTTAATATGGCTAAATGTATATACATCTAGGACCAAAGAATGTAGGCCATACTTATAGCATGGGGGAAGCAGTGACTGAAAAAGATTTGGGGGTTGTAGAGGATAATCAGCTGAACGTGAGCTCCCAGTGTGACACTGTGGCCAAAAGAGCTAATGCAATCCTGGGATGCATAAACGGGGGAATCTCAAATAGGAGTAGAGAGGTTATTTTATCTCTGTATTTGGCACTGCTGTGACCGCTGCTAGAATACCCTGTCCTGTTCTGATGAACGTAATTCAAGAAGGATGTTGATAAATTGGAGAGGGTTCAGAGAAGAGCTACAAGAATGATTAGAGGATTAGAAAACATGCCTTATAGTGGCTGAACTCCTTGAGTCGATCTGTTTAGCTTAAAGAGATGGTTAAAGAGTGACTTGATTATAGTCTATAAGTGTCTACACAGGGAATAAATATTTAACAAGGGCTCTTCAATCTAACAGAGAAAGGTATAACATGATCCAATGGCTGGAAGCTGAAGCTAGACAACTTCACACTGGAAATAAGGTGTAAAATTGTAATGGTGAGAGTAATTAACCACTGGAACAATTTACCAAGGGTCTGGTGGATTTTCCATCACTGACAATTTTTAAATCAAGATTCTATGTCTTGCTAAAAGATATGCTCTAGGAATTATTTTGGGGACGTTCTATGGCCAGTGTTATACAGGAGGTAGATGATCACAATGGTTCCATCTGGCTTTGAAATCTATGAAACCATTAATAAAATAATTGAGGCTGGTAGCAGCATCTTACAGTAAAGAATTTAGGAGCATCATGGTCATGCTGTAAACTCCTGAATATATGGTACATATGATTACAAACAGTGGAAAATAAAGTATGTAAATATGCATTGTCTAATCCAACACAAGATGCTTGGACTTTAATTGCTCAACAGGAATGACAACTTACGTCAGTGCATTTAATGAGCTAAGTCATGACAGTAACTCAAACTAAGAAACAGAAGCATTACTCTTACTTTCTCCAGAGAACCAAACTTGATGAGGAATCTGGAGTATTTTCCTGCTTATACCAATCATTGGAATTTTCTCCAGTTTGCACAGAACTGCTCAATCTAACATCAAACCAATATCATTTTAATAGGCATTTTTCTTTATAGCTAAGGGATATTAAAGTTATTCTAATTAAGAAATAAAATTCAGAGTAAGTTAACAATGAGGTGCATGAAATTATTTCTGCAAAGTGAATAGGCTGTACATTTTTTCTTTTGATTTGTATTACTTTTTCTCTATTTTTAATTTAGGTTACTATACCATTCTGAAGGTATGAACTACTATTACAGTAGGAACGTCACTTATCTTCACCTGTATTGGCTATTTCCAAAATTATTGGGGTGACAATTCTTAATAGTGTGTCCACTCATTAAGTAGGTTAGATAACAAATGTCCACTCTGTTCCCTAAAGAGATGGGAGCTGTAACACAGAACTGCATTTAGGGAAACTGAATTATGTCCAATCAAACAAAATATAGTTCTTAGGTTGTGTTTACACTGCTATCGGAGGTGTGACTACAACATGTGAACATATGCTAGCTAGCTAAAGTTAGTATGGGTGAGTAATAATGGCAGTGAAGCTGTAGCTGCATGGGATTGCTGGTCATGTATGTACACAGGGTCCCAGGTGGGCTTGTACAGCCTGTGCAGCTGTGCTTAACTGCTATTGTTACTCAAACTAGATTAGAGCTAGCTTGGGTACGCCTATACGTGCTGCAATCACACCTCTAATTGCGTAGACATATGCTTATTGATACCACATCATATTAGGTCTGAACTGTTCTATCCTTTTTCTAACTTGATGCTTGTTTTGTTTTGAACATGTTTAGGATGAGAAAGAATAGACAATAGGTACAATATTGGCAGTGTATTATTTTGCAGATTTTTTTTTAAATCATACTATGAAAAGGAGAATAGAGGGGGGGCCAGGAGAGGGATGTAAAATCAACTTTTAAATTTTCAAGTCAATCTAATAAACATAGTACTTCTAATCATTCGTATCCAAAGTTAGAGTAGTTCTCTGAATGAAAGCCTTAGGAAAGTTTATTTTCAGTAAACGTTTAAAATGATTTAGTTAGTGGACAAACACACTTGCCAACAATGGCTTCATCAGGTTAGGGAGTATACAGTTTGAAAGATAAACAAATGAACATTACCATGTTTTCCAAGGTCCCAAGCAATTCTGCACAGAACATCTCAAGTTCCTCATTATAGTTTGGAGACAGCTTTCCACAGTCAGAGGCAATGTTGTCACATTCTATTTCCAGCTTGTTATCTTTAAATCTAAACAAAAACATATATTAGTGCAAATACCTGTGCACACCTTTACTCACAGACTGTAGGAATTTAAAGTCTATACTATCCTCTACACAACTAACAAAAGGCTTGAGCCTACAAGCCCTTTCTCACATGAACAGTACAAAGGAATTGCTGTACAGGATTAGATGAATGGTTTAGCTAGATCAGTGTTCAACTGTGGCTAGTACCAAATGGTTCAGAGGAAAGTACAAGAACCCTACATTAGGCAATTAAGGAATAGCCTGTCCACCAGGAAAAGGAAAGTTTTTTCCTAATTCCCATTAGTTACAGGTTGTCTTATGTCCTGAAGCAGGAATTATGTCCCTTCCAAAGTTATTGACTTTTTAAAATCTTTACTATTGTAACTCAGGATGTTTTTGTTATTCATGTAAATGGCCAATCCCTTTTTTAATCCTGCAAAGCTCTTGACCTCAGTAATATCTTGTAACATTGAGTTGTGTGTCAGAGAAAACTCACCCAAGTAAGGGTTTGTAGGATCAAACCCTAATTGTGTAATTTAGTATTTTAAATATTTAATATTTGTTTATTATTTGTATGTATAAAAACATTTTGCTGCAAATACAGCCCTTATGAGGTTATCCAATTTTTACCTTAAACAGCCTTACCTGAATTTCAATCTTTTGATTTTATACAATCACAAAATGCTACTGGTATAGAATATCAAACCTGTCCACGCTGTTGTTTTTATGTAAAGCTGCACAGTCAGGAAAACAAACCAGTTTCACAGTAAAAGTGACCTCTACATTGTCATTATTTGTAAGCCCTGTTAACATACTCACTGTGTGCCAATTTTCAAGTTTACAATTTTGTTTGCAGTAGTAAATCCATTATTATTCAGGGTCTCCCATTTCATCATTAAATTATGCCAGTCTGCTGCGTTATCTTTAATTTTTCTTGCACTGACAGATAAGACAGGTCTTTTTGGAGCAACAGCTGCAGGACTCTTTGCTGCTTAAAAAAAAAAAAAGAGCGAGAAAATGCAAACCCTTAAAAATCTACAATAGCAAATCAATGCACTGTTTTATGTTGTCATTATAGTTGAATGTGGCTGCATGCAGTATATTCCTCGCTGTTCTGTTCCTGAATGTTGACTCAGTAAAATGTAGTTTACATGCATCCTACTAACTTTAATCATAAATGAAGTTTCTAGCCTGTCAACCTTTCACCATCAGTGTAAAATAACCACATTCTTAGGGTACTGAAAAAAATAAACTGCATATTGAGGTATTCCATTAGAACACCTAACTAATGCTGTAAAACCACTAATAAGCAATCCTATAGTATTTTGCCAATACAAGTAATAGCTATATTTTCTGAAGTCAAATTTTAATGTAACACTTCTTGGCTAGTCACTAACTCTGTTAGGACCGAGTCCTTTTCACCTAGTGGTCTCTATCATGAATATTTCAGTAGGTTTGCCCAGGGCAGGAAGTGTGAAATCCTGGCACTACTGCAGGCAATAGGAGTTTCGCCATTGACTTCAATAGGGCCAAAATGTCACCTTATATTTTTACAGGATTTTAATGACAACACAAGGCTTTGATCTTGCAAAAATGTATGTACATGATTAATTTTACACAGGTGAGCATCAATGGAACATTGACTCAATGGGACTACTCATCTATGTAGTTACTCATATCTGCAATCATTGCAGATTCAAATGATAATTTCTGTCCTCATCACATAAACGGTTTCTGGACAACACAAAGCAAGCTAAGATTTCAGAGGTGGTGCCACTAGTAAGAATACTGTTATTTATAAACATACACTGACTAGGGCCGCCCAGAGGATTCAGGGGGCCTGGGGCAAAGCGGGGGAGCGGACCTAAAAAAAAGGTGCCACCTGCTGTGGCGCTTGTACTCACTGGGCGGCGCTCCGAGTCTGCGGCAAGTCCTTCAGTTGCTCCGCGTCTTTGGCAGCACTGAAGGACCCGCCGCCGAAATGCCGCCGCAGACCCGGAGCGACCGAAGGGCCCACCGCCGAAGTGCCGCCGAATTCCCGGACCGCCGCCGGGTGAGTAGCCAGGGAAGGGATTCTCGGCCAGGGCTCGTGGGGCCCCTGCGGGGCCCGGGGCAAATTGCCCCACTTGCCCCCCGGTGGCCCTGACACTGAGTGTGACTATACATACAATTGATGCTAATTCTCTACACAGCTAAATTACTTTTCATCTGAGGATCTCAAAGTGCTTCACGAACATTAAACTAACAACCCTGGCACTTTACTAACACTTACTAATGCTGATTTGTTAAAATACAATATTAACAGCCAAGGAAGTGAAGGGGGGTAAGTAAGAAACTTTTAGAAGGCCCCTCATTTTTGAAGACTCGGGGGTTTCAGTGTGGTTAGACACCGGGCCACCCGCTGAACGTTACGCACGGGAGGGGTCCCGTCCTGTCCCCTTGGCTTCACGGTGCTGCGCAGGCTGACGGTTCCGCGGGATCGAGGCCCCACAGCCGCAGCCCGCGTTGGTCGATTTCCTTCGCATTTGGAAATGTAACGATAATAACGGAATATAACTAACGAGATGCGCGTGCAGCCCGGCTCACGTGCCCTCGGAGGGCAAACGGGGGGGGGGGGGCGCTAGAACTGGGCTTACCGTGAGAAGGCAGCGCCCCTGTGTGACCAGGGCAACCCCCCTCCGCTCGCACCCGACCCCGGCTGGAGACAGCCACCCCCCTCCTCCCATGAGCCCCCGGGGACCGCGGGCCTCGCTCACCTGCCATGCCCCGAGCCCCGCCGTGATAGGCCCCCGGCCGGGCCGCGCTCCGCCTTCCCTCGGAAGTGCGCTCACGTCCGGCCCCTCCCCCACCCGGGCTCAGCCGCCGTCGCTCAGCCGCGCCCGGTCCAGCGGCTTAGTCTTCCCTCGCCCGGGGCCTCAGAGAGGCAGCCCCCGCCCGGCCGGGAGACATGAGGGGCCCGGCCCCTTGCTGAGGTGAGTCAGGCAGCCGCCGCTCAGGGCTCCACCTCACGTCTCCACCCTTTTTCTCCATCAACCCTTCCCCCACCCGCCCCTTTTCCTCTCCCCCCTTCCCCACGTCTCCCCTGCCCCCTTGCTGCTCTGTCGCTGGGGCTTCAGCAGAGGCTGAAATAGGGAAACTGGCCCCCCCGATCCTGGAAACAGGTGGGGATCGTTCGCCCCTCTGCGAGGCTGTGGATACTTGCACCCGCTTTAAAGTTTGCTTCCCTCGGTGAGCAAAGGGGCTGGAGGTGCTTGGTAGCCCCGCTTCATTTCATCCTTCAGCAGCCCTGTGAAGCTGCTGCTGCTCTGCTGTTTGCTGCCTGTTGAATTCTCCCCATGGGGAATCTGTTGCGCATGACCAGTACCGGTGTTTTGTTCTTGATTTGGTTAATCTGGTCAACTATCCTGTAAACATTGTAAAACCTGGGGTGGCGTTAGAAGGATGTATGCAGCCTAGTTGTAACAGTGTCGGTCCCAGGATATTAGAGAGACAAGCTGGGGAAAGTAATACCAATAGAAGTTGGTCCAGTAAAGATATTACCTCGCCTACCTTGGCTCTCTAATTACAAAGATGTGCAGCTTCATGCTCCTCATCCCATTTTTTATTTCTTCGGATGGTGGAGTGGGAAACTTTTTTTTTTTTAACTTGAGAATTAAATAAAAAAGAAAACGAAACAAACTTTCTAACCAAATTTCGCTGTGGTGTCTCTTAAAACAGTTTCCAGTGTGTGGGGATGGAGGCAGGACAGAGAATGTCAGGCTATTTAATAATTTAAAATGTGCTGACTTGTGCTTATTTTTATGAATAAGAAATTTAGTTAGTTAATAAAGTCTCGTAACATGGTTGTGACATCAGCACAATAAGGTTGATGCTGCTGTAGTTAAAGCCACAAATCCGGAAGTTATTTTAAGCTAAACTGCAAATAAACTTTGTGTGCCCACTTTCATAAATATAGTTCCCAGTTCTTGGGTCACATGAGTGCTTTTAAGTAACATTTGTTACTTTCCTTAGTGTCTCTGCAAAAAGATTTTGTGGGGGAAAACTATTGCAATTTGACATGGGCTAGAGGATTAGAGTGGACAATATGAGCTATAGGTAATTTAATATTTTAACTATGGAAGCTTAGTTTTTGTTCAGCTGCTGTCATATATGCAACACAATAACATTGAAATGTTTTTAAAGTTGCTAGTTTTTTGGTAAACACCTTAGAAATTAATGATTATGGAAAAATAGTGATATTGCAAACTAATGCCATGATCCTGCGACCTCTTATGCATGTGCTTGCCTTTAAGCTCATGAGTAATTCCACTGAGTTCAGTAAGGCCCCGTCCAGACTACCCGCCCGGATCGGCGGGTAGCCATCGAAGTATCGGGGATCGAATTATCGCGTCTTGTCTGGACGCGATAAATCGATCCCCGANGAAAAATAGTGATATTGCAAACTAATGCCATGATCCTGCAACCTCTTATGCATGTGCTTGCCTTTAAGCTCATGAGTAATTCCACTGAGTTCAGTAAGACTATTGACATAAGTAAAGTTAAGCATTCTGTAAGTTTCTGTAGGATTGGAACCTAAATACACTGTGGAAGTGTCGGAAGATAGGGACTGTTAATCATACTTGTGATTTGTTTGACTCCTTCAAATACTCACAGTATCAGTCTTGCAAATGTGAGAGTTCATTTGTTTAAGATTAAAATAATCTTGAATAGTTTGAAGTTTAGTTTTTCAGTTAATAATTTTTGAACCAATTGAAAGGATAGTGATGTAGTTACTTGTGCAACAGGACAGTATTTCTAGGCTTTCATGCTTTTTGAATCTCTCTTTTTTTGTGTCAGGTGGTGAATATGCATTGCCTGTAGGGGTACAAGGTGAACTACTACAAAATGTTTATTGTCAAGAACTTTTAGATTATATAACAATATATTTACACATAATTTGGATTTATAACTAGCAAGCGAAACGTAAATAAAAATCTTATTAACATCTTTATATATTAATTTTGTCTAAATCTGGGCTTCCACTAGCTCTTTAAACACACACAACAATGGAAAGTTTGCAACCTTTCTGAAATTTTCTGAGGCAACACATTTTAAATCATTGACAGTATCCTGGTGCTAGAACTGTAAGATTTTTGAAGACTACATTTTAAATGGGATGTAAACTATTGATTAAAAAAAAAAAAGTAGGTGCCCAATCTGAAAATCTCATAATGAGAGCATAGGGGGCACAAGTTGAGTTGCCCCTTAAGTAATTTGGAAAACTATTTTATTTTAGTGCACAGAGGCCCCAACTGAGGTTAGGGCCCATTGTTCTAGGTGCTGTGCATATACATAATAAGAGATGGTCCCTGTCCTAAAGAACTTAAATCTAAATAGACAAAACAAAGAGTGAGAGAGGGGAAATATTATTGTACAGTCAGGGAACTGAGGCACAGACAGATGCAATAATTTCCTTGAGGTCACACAAGTCTGTGGCAGAGCATGGGATTGAACCCTCATTTCCTGATTCCCAGTCTTGTGCCTTAATTACAAGACCATCTTCCTTTTCGCTGTTTCACAGCTGTTGAGCCATAGTCCCCATTATTGAGACTAGAGAAGTAGTAGTAGATAAGTAACAGCCAGAGACGTTGGCTGTGGTTTTTGTGGATTGAAGATGAAGGAGCGCCTTTTCTTCATGGGGTTGTGGAATGCATCATAAGTAAGGCTAAGATTTAGTCATGGGTATTTTTAGTAAAAGTCTTGGACAGGTCACGGGCAGTACAGAAAAATTCACGGGCCATGTCCTGTCCATGACTTGTACTATATACTCCGACTAAATCTTGGGTGCTCTGGAGTGGGCGCTCCGACGGGCAGAGGCACGCGGTGGCCTGAGACTGCCCCAGCAGCAGCCGGTGCGGCTGGCCCTGTGGTCAGTGGCACCGGTGGCTGCAGAAGTCACTGAGGTCCCAGAAAGTCACAGAATTTGTGACTTCTGTGACCTCCGTGACAGACTCGCAGCCTTAATCGTAAGGCACTTCATGCTGCTTATATTTCCACTGCAAAATCTCTTACTTATCCTGTTCTGATTTGTCACATATGGCAATCATGTTCTTGAAAATGACAATTGCTGGTTCCACTGAATATGCAGAACCATTCCTAAAATTGGTCTTGAAAAACAGTTTATTCCAGCCATTTGTCTTCAGTTTCCCTGATACGAGTAATGAAGGGGAAAAGTAGATAGCACACTGAATTCTGTTGGGAAAATAACAACGAAATAAATTGAGACACCGAAATCATTCGTAGTAATGGAGATGTTAAAATGGTGATGGGTATTTTTTAAAAACTGAGTTTATATAGCACTGTAATGTGCATGGTGCTTCCCAACAGTGTACCAAACAAATAACATTTCCTTTCCTCAAAAAACATACAGTCCAGGCACAATTGGATACAAACTGTACATGTGGATGGTCACTATAGCTAGAATGCTTCACAGAATAGTTGAGGTTTTAGACATTTTTAGAATTTTTTAATTTTTTGTCTTTAAGCTTCAGAGTTGTGTTTTTGGGATCATATAGCAGCCTTTCCTCTCCCCAGAAATAAAGAATTCCTGGTCTAAAAAGCTGCAAATATTTTTGGCTGGATCAAAACTGTCTTATTAATCAAAATAGCCTCTGGTATAATGAAGTTTGAAACCTGAAGACTTCTGTTCTTTCCTATCTTTCAAAGTCATCCATGAGAAGAATAGCTGCTGCAAATAATAATAATAAAAAAAGACTTATGTCAAGGCTGTGATCCTGTAAGCAGAGAGGCTTCAGTTTTTAACTGCATCGTTTAATATCATGACATACCACATGAATGGGGAGAAGGTTACAGAAAGCAACTGAGACAGTTAGTACAGTAAGCTCATCATACACTTAAAACTCCAAGGGAAACAAACTATGGCTTTCCTTTCCTTTATTCCTGAGAAGATATCACATTCTCTCCTAAACATTCTATAAACTTCTTGTTTCAGCATGAAATTGGCAAATTAACCATAACAGGAAACTCTTGTGTACACTTTTTATTTAATTTTATTTTATTTTACTGCTTTCCTCATCACATTTTTAAATGAAATAACTAAACAAATCTCTGGATGTGCCTGTCAAATTGGGAATCTCCTCACTTTTTCAATTGCCCCCAATTGTTCCCACAAATTATCTTGCTAATATTTGTTCTTGTATTTACTTGCTAAATATGAAGACAATTTAAATGTATACCTAATATAATTGTTGTTCTGAGGTGGGATTAAGGAATTGTATATAGACACCATTTAGTATAAAAGTCAAAGGACACAATCTTTCAGAGTGTCCTATGCTCTTCTAAAAGAACGAGGAATACTTGTGGCACCTTAGAGACTAACAAATTTATTTAAGCATAAGCTTTCGTGGGCTAAAACCCACTTCATCGGATGCATGCAGTGGAAAATACAGTAGGAAGATATATAGATATATATATATATATATATATATACACACAGAGAACATGAAAAAATGGGTGTTGCCACACCAACTATAATGAGAGTAATCAGTTAAGGTGGGCTATTGTCAGCAGGAGAAAAAAAAGTTTTGTAGTGATAATCAGGATGGCTCATTTCCAACAATTGACAAGAAGGTGTGAGTAACAGTAGGGGGAATAGTTCTACTTTGTGTAATGGCCCATCCACTCCCAGTCTTTATTCAAGCCTAATTTAATGGTGTCTAGTTTGCAAATTAATTCCAATTCAGAAGTTTCTCGTTGGAGTCTATTTTTGAAGTTTTTGTTGTTGTACTATTGCCACATTTAGGTTTGTAATTGAGTGACCAGGGAGATTGAAGTGTTCTCCGACTGGTTTTTGAATGTTATAATTTTTGACGTCTGATTTCTGTCCATTTATTCTTTTGCGTAGAGACTGTCCGGTTTGGCCAATGTGCATGGCAGAGGGGCATTGCTGGCACACGATAGCATATATCACATTGGTAGATGTGCAGGTGAACGAGCCTCTGATAGTGTGGCTGATGTGATTAGGTCCTATGATGGTGTCCCCTGAATAGATATGTGGACAGAGTTGGCAACGGGCTTTGTTGCAAGGATAGGTTCCTGGGTTAGTGTTTTTGGTATGTGGTTGCTGGTGAGTATTTGCTTCAGGTTGGAGGGCTGTCTGTAATCAAGGACTGGCCTGTCTCCCAAGATCTGTGAGAGTGAGGGATCGTCCTTCAGGATAGGTTGTAGATCCTTGATGATGCGCTGGAGAGGTTTTAGTTGGGGGCTGAAGGTGACGGCTAGTGGTGTTATGTTACTTTCTTTGTTGGGCCTGTCCTGTAGTAGGTGACTTCTGGGTACTCTTCTGGCTCTGTCAATCTGTTTCTTCACTTCAGCAGGTGGGTATTGTAGTTGTAAGAACTCTTGATAGAGATTTTGTAGGTGTTTGTCTCTGTCTGAGGGGTTGGAGCAAATGCGGTTGTATCTTAGAGCTTGGCTGTAGACAATGGATCATGTGGTGTGGTCTGGATGAAAGCTGGAGGCATGTAGGTAAGTATAGCGGTCAGTAGGTTTCCAGTATAGGGTGGTGTTTATGTGACCATTGCTTATTAGCACTGTAGCGTCCAGGAAGTGGATCTCTTGTGTGGACTGGTCCAGGCTGAGGTTGATGGTAGGATGGAAATTGTTGAAATCATGGTGGAATTCCTCAAGGGCTTCTTTTCCATGGGTCCAGATGACAAAGATGTCATCAATGTAGCACAAGTAGAGTAGGGGCGTTAAGGGACAAGAGCTGAGGAAGCGTTGTTCTAAGTCAGCCATAAAAATGTTAGCATACTGTGGGGCCATGCGGGTACCCATAGCAGTGCCGCTGACTTGAAGGTATACATTGTCCCCAAATGTTAAATAGTTGTGGGTGAGGACAAAGTCACAAAGTTCAGCCACCAGGTTTGCCGTGACATTATCGGGGATGCTGTTCCTGACGGCTTGTAGTCCATCTTTGTGTGGAATGTTGGTGTAGAGGGCTTCTACATCTATAGTGGCCAGGATGGAGTTTTCTGGAAGATCACCAATGGATTGTAGTTTCCTCAGGAAGTCAGTGGTGTCTTGAAGATAGCTAGGAGTGCTGGTAGCGTAGGGCCTGAGGAGAGAGTCTACATAGCCAGACAATCCTGCTGTCAGGGTGCCAATGCCTGAGATGATGGGGTGTCCAGGATTTCCAGGTTTATGGATCTTGGGTAGCAGATAGAATACACCTGGTCGAGGTTCTAGGGGTGTGTCTGTGCAGATTTGTTCTTGTGCTTTTTCAGGGAGTTTCTTGAGCAGATGGTGTAGTTTCTTTTGGTAACTCTCAGTGGGATCAGAGGGTAATGGCTTGTAGAATGTGGTGTTACAGAGCTGCCTAGCAGCCTCTCGTTCATATTCCGACCTATTCATGATGACGACAGCATCTAATTTGTCAGCCTTTTTTATTATGATGTCAGAGTTGTTCCTGAGGCTGTGGATGGCATTGTGTTCTGCACGGCTGAGGTTATGGGGCAAGTGATGCTGCTTTTCCACAATTTCAGCCCATGCATGTTGGCGGAAGCACTCTATGTAGAAGTCCAGTCTGTTGTTTCGACCTTCAGGAGGAGTCCACCCAGAATCCTTTTTTTTTTTTGTTTTTTTTGTTGTTTTTTTTTGTAGTATTGGCTTTGTGCTTTTAGGATTGATCTCAGTGTTTATAGGAGTCTTTCTCCTGCATGTACTTGCATGTTTTGTTCTGTGCCATGCAGTGAGCACTCAGTTCTTTTAATCTTCTGCTAATCTGATTTTACTCTTTCAGTAGCCAAATAGGAATGAATTGTACCATAGTCAGTTGATGCTAGAGTGGAATGCTGCATTTGGGCTCAGTCTAGGCAGATCTGTGCTGGTCAAGATTGGAGAGAAAATTGCTTATCAACTGTTGGGTAATTACAATGGACACCATTTGGCGCTGATGGTAATATTGGCTCAGTTTGAGCAGAAATGTTCAGTTTCTTGCTGTAGAATGATTTGTTCTACTAAGTGAGACTTTTTTTTAATTGGTTGCTGTTTGTACCAAACTACAGCTATTCTGTTAGCTCATTTGGAAAGAATACATTTTAACTAAAGGTGTTTGTTGTTTTTCAGGTTTCCTTAGTGTGAAGTAAATGTGTTTGTTCCAGCCTGTAAGCTGCTGAAACTAACCCTTACCATGGCATCTGCAGCTCTACCAGTTACATTTAAGGAGTTTTGCCCCCTGTACTATCTCCTCAATGCCATTCCTACGAAGGTCCAAAAGGGATTTCGCTCCATTGTGGTGTACCTCACAGCACTTGATACCAATGGGGACTACATTGCTGTGGGCAGTAGCATTGGAATGCTCTATCTGTACTGCAGACATTTAAACCAGATGAAAAAATACAATTTTGAGGTAAAAATTAACTTTTTGTGCCTGGCTTTATCATAAGATTTTCAATACTTCTTTAGCTGTTGGTGGCAAATTAGCGCTTACAGATCTTTCCTTCAGGAAACTTCTCTAATTAATTTTGCAATTTTGTTTGTCTTGTTTCAACAGGGGAAGACTGAATCTATTACTGCTGTAAAGTTGTTGAGCTGCTTTGATGATCTTGTTGCTGTTGGTACAGCTTCAGGCCGGGTTGCAATTTTTCAACTTGTCTCTTCGTTACCTGGAAGAAACAAACAAGTAAATGTTAAATTTGGTTACAACTTCTTTGATGTTAAATATGATCTTCTTTGACTATGTGTCAGTGTGGCTCTCACGGCAAATGCGTATGCTCCGAGTCGTTTGTCTAGCAGCGTCCATCAGGCCTGCTCATGCCATCTGTGCCGCCTCATGCTACCATGTGAGGAGGAAAGGGTGGAATGACTGAACAGTTCCCTCTTCTCACTGGTGGCAGTGAGATGTAATCTGGACTGTGTCCAATGTCACCTGCTTTTCATTTCCAGAATTCTTCTCTGGTGAAGAAATATCATGTTCATTTCTACTTTTCAGTAATTTCTTCACTTGATTTTTTTTTTAAATTGGTTGTTGTCCCTCACCCCCAAAAGGGAAAAGAAGCAGTTAGGACAGACTAGGGGAGCAGAGTGAGGTGCTTCAGGCTAGCTGCTAGCTGTGGTGGATTCAAAACCCACTGGGTTCAAACCATTTCTTGCGATGGGCTAATACCCACAAACATAGCAGATGCCTGTTCTGTTTTGGAGAAGCAGACATCCCCAAGAAATATGCTGTCTGCCACTTCTCATCCTGCACCAGAAATCCCAAGATGTAAGACTCAAACTACCCCTCTTCGAAAAACCTATGAGGGTAGCTTCCGATCCAGGAGCATTCTGGCTCTTCAGTATTCTGTTAACAAGGCCAAATCTTTCAGACTGTCCCCAGGTCTATTTGTGGCTATAGCTAGCCAATACAAATGTCAGGCCATTTTATCCCAAAGACTTAAACTGTGTTACCCATTTTGAATCTTGCTCTTTGGTCAGCTGACTGATGTGACCTTCACTCCAGGAGAGCCCAAGCAGCATCCTCAGCATGCTTTTGCAACATACCAATATCCAAAAGCTGCTATGTGGTGCAACCTGCTTGGGTCTGTGTCAAGCATTATGAACAGGATTTGGCTGCCAGATCAGACCCAAAGTTTAGGAGGGCTATACTTTACTCTCTGTTTGACTAATGCAGCTGATAGTCCTCATGCCTGCCATCCTGAAGAGGATACTGCTTGCCGGATACACACTGAGACACAAATCAAGAAAAAATGATTACTTGCCCTACAGTAACGGTGTGGTTCTTCAAGCTGATGTCAATGTAGATTCCACAACTCGCCCTCCAGCCCCGGTTTTGGAGTAATCAGTTAACAAAGTCTTCATTTCGCAAGGGAACTGAAAGAGGGTTGTGGCAGCTTCACTCTTTATGCCCATGTGCATTTGTGATCCCACCGGACATTATTAGAAAAAAGGTTTTGCGCTTGTGTGCGCACACCTACGGTGGGATCTGCAATTATATCGTCATCTTGAAGAAACACAGTTACTGTAGGGCAAATAACTGTTCTTTCCTAATAAAGTGTTGTATAATGATTTTGCACATCTAAAATGGTGAGGATCAGGAAATCCATGTATAATGAAATATCTTGTGAGTATGTTGTTAATCATGTATTAATCTTATGAAAATATTAATTTTTCTCTTCAGTAGCATTCTTAAACCATGTGCTTGGTCAAAAACGCTTCCATGAAATTCTTGATGTATGATGAAATTAAATAAAATTGCTGATTAGGAATGAAGATAACCTTAACTTTGTCAATTCAGAGCAAAGCTGAATCACTGAATGTGCCCAGGGTTTGTTTTTCCCCCTCCCCATTACTCTTTCTTGTGTTCCCTTGGTGTCAATTTGCAGCTTCGGAGATTTGATGTGGCTGGTATCCACAAAAGCAGCATCACAGCCTTAGCTTGGAGTCCCAATGGAATGAAATTATTCTCTGGTGATGACAAAGGGAAAATTGTCTATTCTGCTCTGGATTTAGACCAGGTAAATATTTCTTTGGAGATTAGAATTCTGGTTTAAGACTGTCTGAAAGAACGTTAATTAAATACACCTCTACCCCGATATAATGCTGTCCTCGGGAGCCAAAAAATCTTACCGTGTTATAGGTGAAACCACGTTATATCGAACTTGCTTTGATCCGCCAGAGTGCGCAGCCCCGCCCCCTGGAGCACTGCTTTACTGCGTTATATCCGAATTCGTATTATATCGGGTTGCGTTATATCGGGATAGAGGTGTATTTAGCAGATGGGTAAATCTTCAGTTCTTCGTAGTCAAGTTGTTTATATGTAAGGCAAGTGGAGCACTGTGGTTTGTCTCCTCCCATTTTTATCTACTTTTGCATCTACTTCTCTCCCTCTCACCCAGTCATGCCCACCAACTATCAGTCTGAAGTGGACTGGATGCAGCTTCCTTTAGAGTCCAACCAGTGCCCCTTTTTAATTCTCTGGTAAGGTTACTATTCAGCAATGCAAGGCACTTCCTTACCACAGTGATCCAGTGCTTCTCCAGAAGCACTTCATATCTCAGTAGCCCGTGGTGTACAATGAAAATGAAGCTGGGGTCCACTGGGTGGCTTTGCAGAATACTACCACTGAATTTAATCTTCCTGAGGGACTGTATAAGTAATGTGTTACATAAGGTTTACCTTGACCAATTACATTGAGGATAAAGGTATTAACTTGCATCTACTTGAGGGAGGAAATGCTCTCCCAATCTAACCTCAGTTCTTTGTAGTCTGGACAGACACTAAAGGATTTAATGCCACTAATTGGATCAGCATCTCATTCTCTTGTGAACTCCATCAGTTGGATGGAGGAATGTGGATGGGGGAATGTGTAGTGGAGTTCCCATTGAACTCAGACAAATGTGATAGCTAGTATGCCAGTAGAAACTGAACTTCATAGTATGGAGCTATCTATAAGTATAATTCACAGAGACCAGTGGGATGTCAGAGTTTGAAATCCATTTGAATGAATTTCAAGGGACAATTTTTGAAAGCGCTGAGTATTATTTAATCTGTTAGTACTAGGGCTGTCAAGCAATTAAAAAAATGAATTGCGATTAATTGCGTGATTAAAAAGATAATGCTGCCCGCTTCTTGTTTACAATGTCACCTGAAAGTGAGAACAGGCGTTCGCATGGCACTGTTGTAGCTGGCGTCGCAAGATATTTACATGCCAGATGTGCTAAAGATTCATATGTCTCCATCTTCAATCACCATTCCAGAGGACATGCCTCCATGCTGATGATGGGTTTTGCTTGATAACAGTCCAAAGCAGTGTGGACCGACTCATGTTCATTTTCATTATCTGAGTCAGATGCCACCAGCAGAAGGTTGATTTTCTTTTTTGGTGGTTCTGTAGTTTCCGCATCGGAGTGTTGCTCTTTTAAGACTTTTGAAAGCATGCTCCACACCTCATCCCTCTCAGATTTTGGAAGGCACTTCAGATTCTTAAACCTTGGGTCGAATGCTGTAGCTATGTTTAGAAATCTCACATTGGTACCTTCCTTGTGTTTTGTCAAATCTGCAGTGAAAGTGTTCTTAAAATGAACAACATGTGCTGGGTCATCGTCCAAGACTGTTATAACATGAAATATAAGGCAGAATGCAGGTAAAACAGAGCAGGAGACATACAATTCTCCCCGAAGGAGTTCGGTCACAAATTTAATTAATGCATTTTTTGTTAATGAGCGTCATCAGCATGGAAGCATGTCCTCTGGAATGGTAACCAAAGCATGAAGGGGCATATGAATGTTTAGCATTGCAAGGTATTTACATGCCAACTACAAAAGTGCCATGCAAATGCCTGTTCTCACTTTCTGGTGACATTGTAAATAAGAAGAGGGCAGCATCATCTCCTGTAAATGTAAACAAACTTGTTTGTCTTAGTGATTGGGCTGAACAAGAAGTAGGACTGAGTGGACTTGTAGGCTCTGAAGTTTTACATTGTTTTTTTTTTTGTTTTTTTTTGAGTGCAGTTATGTAACCAAAAAAAACCCCCTACATTTGTAAGTTGCACTTTCAGGACAAAGACTGCAGTACAGTATTTGTATGAGGTGAATTGGAAAATACTATTTTTTATCATTTTTACAGTGCAAATATTTGTAATAAAAAATAATATACACTTCAATTTCAATTACAACACCGAATACAATTTATATGAAAATGTAGAAAACCATCCAAAATATTTAATACATTTCAATTGGTATTCTATTTTTTAACAGTGCAATTAAAACTGTGATTAATCGCGATTAATTTTTTTTTAGTTAATCGTGAGTTAACTGCGATTAATCGACAGCCCTACTTAGTACTTAAAGCAACCAGTACACTTTCTAATTAAAAAAAAAAAAATTACTACCAGATATTTTAATTCGAAAAGGGCTTGACTTTTAATTTCATGTGTCTTTAAAGGGTATTTGCAACTCCAGTCTGGTATTGGAAGAGCCATCTTCAGTTGTACAATTGGATTATAGCCAGAAAGTGCTGCTGGTCTCTACTTTACAGAGAACACTACTTTTTTACACAGAAGAAAAATCTGTCAAGCAAGTTGGAACACAGCCCAGAAAAAAGTAACTCTCAAATCTTAATGCAGGCACATCTGTTAATTCTAGCTTTTCAGAATAGACTGTAGAGACCCAGTGATCTGAGCAGTGAAATTAATACAGCATAATTTTCTGCTCAAACTTATTAGCCACAGCAGCCACTTATATTAATACCCACCCTTAAGAGTTTTAACTATCTTTATTCCTTCAATTATTATTTTTCAATGAAATTACTCTGCCTTGTTGAAAAATATGACTGTGACTGTGTAACCCTCTGGCAACCCTACTGTGCATAGATGTTTCTTTCTATTTAAACTATAAAGTTTAACTTTCTTCCCACCAACTTGGGAGCTGCTGTGGCTTGATACAAACATAGCGGTCACCAAAGAGGGTTCAATTTTGTGGGTGAGCTTTTAGAATTCCTGTGTAACATGAAAGTAATAGCAGAAAGGTCTGAGGCTATTCTATGATTGACTCTTTAATAGTGAAAGGATACAGCAAATATTTTAAAAGGTGACTTAAGTTGAAAGTACTTTCTTAGTTTTTATAGTATTAAAAAAAAAATTCTGTAACATGGTTTTCTGGCATGTCCTGTTGCTTAATCTTGGATATAGAAGGTAAAAAAGACAGTCTGGGAACTGAAATATGTTGTCAGTAATTGTATATGTTTACACAGCCTGAGGATATTTGAGTGTTGAAGGAATGTTTATAATATACATGTGTTAGGAATATGCCCGTGTGTGTATCCCGTGACTAACTCAGTTGTAGGGGTATCATTTTCATGACATTTTAATATTTACTTTTTGTCCTGGTAGTGTCCATCTCCTTTCAGGGACCCTCATTTTACAGATGGGTGAATTGAGGCATAGAGTGGGTAAGTGACATGCCCACAGTCATACAGGAAGTCCATGGGAGAGCAGGGAATTGAACCTGGGTCTCCCACATCCTATGCAACCACTGGGCTATAGTAACTCTAATACAGCTATTGTGACTGGATTATTTCTGTAAGTGAGGGGACTCTTCCAGAGGTTGTAATGCCATTGGCTTGTGGGGGATCAGAATACAAGACTTGAGTTCTGCCCACTGCTTGCAGAGGCTGGAAGTTACCCATCATCATTCCCTAGTGCAGGGGTCATCAGCCTATGGCACGCATGCCAAAGGCAGCACGCGAGCTGATTTTCAGTGGCACTCTGCTGCCAGCCTGGGGTTCTGTCTGCCAGCCCCCTGCCAGCTGGGGTCCCGGCCGCCGGCCCCGCTCAGCCCGCTGCTGGCCTGGGGTACTGGCCGCCGGCCCAGGGCTCTGCTCCTGGCCTCGGCCAGGCGCTCTGCAGCTGCCCCTAGCTGTGGCCCACTGGCCCCAGCCTGGGGCAGTGAGGGGTGCAGACAGGTGCAAGAGGGGGCGCAGCACACCCCCACCTTAAAAATTGTTCCAGCGCCACTGGGATATTTTTAGGTCCCGATTTGCTGCTTATACCACGCGATGTGGAACAGCGCACTGCGTTTGACGTTGTGCGTGCTGTCTGTCGCGATTTTTCCCCCCGCTGTGAGTTGAGGGGTACATTTGACAAAATGTCAGCTCCTAAGAAAGCAAAGTTAGATGTCAGTTCATTTCAGCATTTTTGAACAGACACATTTGGATTTATTCAAAAGAAGGACTGTGCTGTTTGTGCTTTCTGTTGTGAAAGTGTTTTGTCGCACATCAAGTGTTCAATGACATTTTGAAATGAAGCACAAGAAAACCTTTCTTGACGAAGCAGACAAGACTGAATCGATCAAAAAGGCAGAAGCAGGATATGAGAAGCAAAGCAGTGTTTTTAAATGCTTAAGTGTAAGTAAAAATCAAGCTACAGAAGGAAGTTACAAGATTGCACAGTGCATTGCAAAAAACAGAGCCATTTACAGATGGGGAATATATAAAAAGTTTTTCTCAGCATTTCGGAGGTTTTGTTCAATGATTTGCCAAATAAAGATATGATTGTATCTAGAATAAAAGAACTGCCTGTCTCTGCCAGAACAGTTGAGAGATGCATAAGCGAAATGGCAGAAAACATTAACGAAAAGTAGACGACTGCATTAAAAGACACAGCAGTGTTTAGCATTGCAGTTGATGAGAGCGTGGATATAAATGACGTTCCACGTTTGGCAGTTGTTGCAAGATACTGTGCTTCCGATGAAATCCAAGAGGAACTTTGTTGCCTAAAACCCCTGCATGGCACAACAAAGGGGGAAGATATAGTGGAAAGTTTTGTAAACCATTTTGAAGAACAAGGAGTAGACATCAGAAAAATATTTTGTGTGACAACAGATGGTGCTCCTGCCATGGTCGGAAAACAGAAGGGATTTGTAAAGTTACTTGAAGATCAAATTCGCCGCCCGACAGTCAAATCTCACTGTATCATCCATCAAGAAAATCTCTTTGCTAAAATTTCTAATTCAGAGCTTAATAATGTGATGAATACAGTGGTGCGAATTGTGAATTTCCTTGTTGCTCGATCTGCTTTGACTCGGACAGCTTCAAGCACTGCTAGAAGAGATGGACAATGCTTATAACGACATTCCACTTCACAGCAACATTCGGTGGCTAAGTCATGGCAAGGTTTTGGTGCGCTTTGTAAACTGTTTTGATGCAATCAAAGCCTTTTTGTCGGAAAAAGCACAAAACTACCCTGAACTGGATGATGACAAATGGCTGTGTAAGCTCATGTTTCTGACATCACTGCTCACCTAAATGAATTCAACCTCTGTCTCCAGGGTGCAGGGCAAACCGTTCTGGATCTTTATGAAGCCTGGAAGGCATTTGTTGTAAAACTAGCAGTTTTTTCTCGGGATATTCGAACTTCGACTTTCCGCTACTTCCAACACATAAAAGAGCTATCGACACATTGCACTGTCAGTGTCGATGAGATTGGAATGTACATGCAAGAACTGGAATCAGAATTTTCTGACAGATTTCAAGATTTCCAGCGATTTGGCCCAATGCTTTCTTTTCTAATTAAACCTGAAAAGTTCAACGAAAGCGACTTGGATTTGTCTGTATTTCAGTGGACGGGTGTTGAAGATTTAGAAATGCAGCTCATTCAGTTAAAAAGCTCAGAATTGTGGGCATCAGAGTTTGTAGATCTGAGGAGTGCACTTGAAGCTGCCGAGAGAGGTCATGGGGCCTCTATTCTGACCTGCTGAATGTCCCTGCCAATGAAATTTAACTGTTTGAAGAAAATTGCGTTTGCAATGCTTTCAGCATTTGGATCCACATACCTGTGTGAACAGGTATTTTCACACATGAAATCTGTCCTTTGTCCCTCTCGGAGCCGGTTAACAAGTGATCACTCAGAAGCCTGTGTGCAGCTTAAAGTATCCAAATACATGCCAGACATTGGAAAACTCAGCAAGGAAAAGCAAGGGCAAGGATCACACTAAACTGATAAGATCTGCATTTTAATTTAATTTTAAATGAAGCTTCTTAGACGTTTTAAAAACCTTATTTACTTTGTTTGTCAGAGGGTGGAGATGGATGGCAGGAGAGAGATCACTTGATCATTACCTGTTAGGTTCACTCCCTCTGGGGCACCTGGCATTGGCCACTGTCGGCAGACAGGATACTGGGCTGGATGGACCTTTGGTCTGACCCTCTGTGGCAATTCTTATGTTCTTTACATACAACAATAGTTTAGTTATATAATATAGACTTAGAGAGAGAGACCTTCTAAAAACATTAAAATGTATTACTGGCACGCGAAACCTTAAATTACAGTGAATAAATGAAGACATGGCACACCACTTCTGAAAGGTTGCCGACCCCTGCCCTAGTGATTCTAGAGTCAACTGAAGGTTCAACATATCCTGGAGCAGTGTGCAGACTTTCCCTCTGGAGGAAGGGTCACTGCAATAAGGGATCGCTTTTGTGGGAAGAGTTGAGGTAGGAGGGCATCATCATGATTGTGAGATGTTGGGAGGACACTCTTCTCTTTCTGTCTTCTCCAACCCACACTTTCCCTAGAGTTGAGAGAACAGTTCAGTGTTTTGAGGCTATATCCTTGATTAACGCATGTTAACTCAAACTTGTGTGTTGCAGACTATGGATTTCCATAATACCTTGTTGATGGAAACAAGGGAAAATACTGTTTTGTTCAACTTGTGATTGTAAACTCAGTGACTAAATACATTAGTTGTTTCTTTTTTCAGTTTTTTTTAATTGATTGCAAGTTTCTTACAGATCTTTGTTTACATCTTAGCACTGGCAAATTTGGAGCATGTTTTATACCTGGACTGTGTAAGCAAAGTGACCTGACACTATTTGCCTCAAGACCTGGGCTCCGCCTCTGGAAGTCTGATGTCCATGGAACTGTGCAGGCCACATTTATTTTAAAAGATGTATTTGCTGGAGGAATAAAGCCCTTCGAACTGTATCCTCGGCTGGAGTCATCTGATAAAGGAAATTATAGCTTCCCAGAGAAACACCTTGGGCTCATTTCTTGCCTTTCCCAGGAAGGATGGGTGCTGAGCTGGAACGAATATAGTATCTATTTATTTGACACTATGAACCAGGTAGGTTTATCTAGTGGATGCGTTTTTCGTTCCTTAACAGTTTGGCATCATATCAGTATTAACTCTTGTCTGTATCTGCATATTTGTCTGCATTTGTTATGTTGTGGTGACCTAAGAAAAGGTGTTAAACTTTTTTTTAATACAAGGTTTTAGAATTGGTTACGTTAATTTTGTCATAAAGATAAGATATCTAATATCTACAATAATTTATACTATCTAAGGTTTACAGTCTAAAGTACAGAAATTAATTGCCTAATGTGAATTCCACACGCTTAGGAAAATGTACGTATGTCTAAAATTCTAGTTGTTCATGCTTTATATTTAAAGAAAAAAAGCTTAAGGGAGTTGTCAATGTATAATAATGTATTATCAAACTGTTTGTCCTCTCCCTTCCACTACTCTCATCACCCCTTTGCAAAACTTAAAACCCCCCACAAGTATTGCACTTACATTCTATAAAGAAAAAAGAACGAGGAGTACTTGTGGCACCTTAGAGACTAACAAATTTATTTGGGCATAAGCTTTCATGGGCTAAAACCCACTTCATCAGATGCATGCAGTGGAAAATACTGTAGGAAGATATATATACACTGGACCCTAACTAGAAAGCGGGATTTGGGATCCATGCTTGGTACCGCGTTAACGCGGGGACTGCGTTAAAATGAATTGCAATTAAAGTAATTAAATTTGGGATCCATGGCTACCACTCTGAATTCTATAAAGAGAAAGCTATAAGCATTTTCTCCAATTTAAAAGGTGTATATGAGAGAGAAGACACATGTTTAGTAGTGTCATTATTATTGGGCTATCCCTCTGTGACAGGTTGGATCACAGAAAACCCCCCTTGCGAGCTGCCACCCGATGTGCAAAGACTACCCCTGTTCCTGTTTTCCCTGCCAGCTCAGTGGCTCCAGCACCCTGTCTTGCTGAGCCAGACGCTCCCGTCTGCTCCAACACAGACCCAGGGTCTGAATTACTTGCCCCAAAGCTGCAGGTTTACCTGAAACCAGCTCACAGAAGTGTGCTTGTCTTTAGCACTCAGATGCCCAACTCCCAGTGGGGTCTAAACCCAAATAAATCCGTTTTACCCTGTATAAAGCTTATGGAGGGCAAACTCATACATCGTTCGCCCTCTATAACACTGATAGAGAGATATGCACAGTTGTTTGGTCCCCCAGGTATTAATACATACTCTGAGTTAATTAATAAGTAAAAAGTGACTTTATTAAATACAGAAAGTAGGATTTAAGTGGTTCCAAGTAGTAACAGACAGAACAAAGTAAGTCACCAAGCAAAATAAAATAAAATGTGCAAATCTATGTCTAATCAAACCGAATACAGATAATCTCACCCTCAGAGATGCTTCAGTAAGCTTTTTCCTCAGACTGGACACCTTCCAGGCCCGGGCACAATTCTTTCCCCTGGTACAGCTCTTGTTCCAGCTTAGGTGGTAGCTAGGGGATTCTTCATGATGGCTCCTCTCCTCCCTCCTGTTCCACCCCTTTATATATCTTTTGCATAAGGCGGGAACCCTTTGTCCCTCTGGGTTTCCACCCCCCCTCACTGGAAAAGCATCAGGTTAAAGATGGATTCCAGTCAAGGTGACATGATCACATGTCACTGCAAGACTTTATTACCCACTTGCCAGCACACACACATACAGGAAGACTCACAGGTAAAACACAGCCATCTGCAGACAATGGTTCTAGTTAATGGGAGTCATCAAGATTCCAAACCACCATTAATGGCCCACACTTTACATAATTACAATAGGCCCTCAGAGATATATTTCATATTTTTAGTTTCAGATACAAGAGTGGCTCATTTATACAAATAGGATGATCACACACAGTAGATTATAAGCTTTGTAATGATACCTTACAAGAGACCTTTTGCATGAAGCATATTCCAGTTACATTATAGTCACTTATTACCATGTTTTTATAAAACTATTCCAGTTACATTATATTCACTTATGTTTTTATAAAACCATATAGACTGCACAACGTCACACCCTCTATTTTTGGTACAAATTATATTGGCGATTTGTGGTCAGGAGAGCTCTTCTCCCTCCCCAAACCACTCTCATTGAAGTTCAGTGATTTGATTCAAACCTCTTAGACAGAAAATAATGAATGAGCGGATGGTTAGAGAGTCAAAATCCTCAGTAGCGTAAAATTATGATAATGTCTGGTAGTTGTATGCATCATTTGCATTTTTTTAAATATTCCTTGTGTTTGGGGTCTCCATACATCTCTGTATGAACTCTTTGCTGGTGCTCAGCACTATTGAAAATCAAGCCACTTATTTAGGTGCTTAAATATGGACATAGAAGCCTGTCTCTAATCACCTATTTTTGAAAATATTGGACTCTGTATCATAATTCCACTTTACATGCTGTTCATTCACTGAGCATCATATGGAGGCCATCTGTTCTTCTCTTCCGTTTTCTTTTTCCATGGTCTGTTTTTTTCTTCTTTCTGGAGTGCTTTCTCCTCTTTTTCTGATTGTATAACTATAGACTTACCTAATATCCAATAAACCTTTCATAAGAAAAAAGCATACTAAAAACCCTGTCTGATCCTCCCAGCATATCAGTAGTATAAGTAGGGCCCTACCAATTTCACGGCCATGAAAAACGCATCACAGACCGTGAAATAAGCCCTTCCCTGTGAAATCCGATGTCCCCTTGTTCCTAGGAGTGCCCCAGCAAAGGGGGCTCCTTGCTCCAGCTGGGCTGGGGAGGGACAGGACTTGTTCATCCCCTGCACAGCCGGTCCGGGGGACAGGGGTGGGAAGGAACCAGACCCATCTCTGGGTGCCTCCCCCTGCTGCAGGACGCTCTGGGACTGGGCAGCAGCCACAGAGGTTCCTACAGCTGGAGGAGGCTTGTGGAGTTGGGTCCGGTCTTCCCTGTGCTGCTGGGAGCACCCCAGCAGGTGGCTCCTAACTGCTGGGCAGGGCTGGGGTAGGACAGGACTTGCTCTCACCCAAGAGCAGCTCTGCAGAGAATCTCTCCTGGCTGCAGATAGCTCTGCACCGCCTCTTTCCCACTCGCTTCTTGTCCCCCCCCTTTTGCAGCTGCCTGGGGAGGGGACATTTGTACAGGAAACTGCCCCCCCTTCCAGGTGCAATTAGCTTATTTCAATAAAAATAAAAAGAAAGGTGAGGCACTTGACTGAATTTTTTGATTGACACTTTACAGCAGCAAATCACACTCAGAGCTCAACTCACTGATTGATAGATATGGACATTGGGGAGGTTTTATAGTGTAGTGATCTCAATTGATTGCCTACCAGAAGACGTGCAATTACTATAAAATAAGTTTCCAAAGTAAATCATGCCGAATTCTACATGCCGATGGTGACAAACTATTTTGTACAAGCTGCAATGTTTCATTGGATCACACACGTCGGGCAATGGTTCAGTGCCACTTAGACTCAGAAACCTATCAAAGCAGAAAGAGGGCTGCAGATAGTGCATTTCTGGTAAACGAAAAGTTAAAATAACAAAACACAATTTCTTTTTTTAAGAAGATGACAGAGCTCTGAGATTGGAGAAAAACTTGATCGCCCAAAGCTGCGTGAGTTCATTCAACGGAATGTACAAAATGCCGGTTGCTTACCAAGTGTGAATAAGCTACGACAGAACTACCTTCCAAAGGTTTTTGCTACGCATCTTGAGGACACAGTCTCAAATTAATTAGTTTGAGTCTTTTGTAATTATTTCGGATGAGTCCACAGATGAGTAAGACAACATTGTTCTGTTTGATTTTATTTCTGACAAGGCCAAAGATGTACAGACAGGAAAGCTAACAGTGCTCACCGACTGCATTTATTTGGATGCTGTTAACTACACTACAGTTTCTCAAGCAATAATTAAAACAGTTTCAAAATACATTGCAAACTTTGACAAAGTATCTGTTTTCATAAGTGACAATGCAACTTACATGACAAAATCTTTCAAATCAGTTCTCCAAGGTCTAATGCCGAATGCTGTCCATATTACATGTAATGCACATATAACTTCTCTTGTCAGTGAGCTGTGGAGATGTGAATTTGGTAAACTTGATAAACTGGTCTGCTACATTAAAAAGATCTTTAAACACTGCCCTAGCTGCAAACTTCGATACAGGCAGTACATTGCAAACACGACTGAACTTGGGGAACAAAAAATTGCAGTTCCACCAGAGCCAGTAATTACTTGTTGGAATTCCTGGTTTCGGGCTGTACAATTCTATGCAGCTCACCTGAAGTACTACTTTGAGTTCATCTCAGAAGAACTGACACAGAAAATGCAGGTTTTAACAGAACTGTCAGCCCTTCTAATGATGCTCAGCTGAATGAGGAAATTCAGTTTGTTGCCAAAAATGCCACAGGACTCATGGACTTAACCACTTGGTTTGAATCTTGACACGTCACAATCCACCAAGCGTACAACAGAGTAATGGATATACTGTTCTGGGCTGAAGCACAGTCAAATGAAAATCACTCTGACAGTGCTGAGTTAAATGCCAGTACTCAGCAGGTGTTTTATTGTCTGAGCTTCTTTGCCATGCAAGACTACTGCTATGGGGAAGAGTCAAGCGATGTAGCCAAAACGGTTCAGAAGTTTCAACAATCTGCAGCAGGGCTCCTAAAAGCAGTGCGTATCTTTGACCCTGCACAAATGCTTCTGTTGATGGTGGATTTAACCTCGCTTAATGCAATTCCTGGCTTTGATAAGACTTGTAGACTGGAGATGCCTGCTTACAAAAAAATTAAGAAAAAAGCAGACTGTAGTTTGCCTGTGCTACAGTTTTGGAACTCAGTTGGAGGCAGAATCCCCCATCTTGCAAGGCTAGCTCGGCGCTGTCTGACAATTCCAACAAACTCCGTGGATGCAGAGAGAGCCGTGTCTAAACATGGACAGGTGTGTTCAGCACAGAGACAGGGAATGAAGACAGACAGTTGCTGGATGCTCCATGCTGACATTCGATTAGTGACATTTGAAACCAGAACTTTTTTTTCCACTTGTTTTTGTTAAACTTGAGAGCCACAGCCTTAAGTTGAGGCTACCCAATTGAGATCACTACCCTACAAAACTGTCTCGGATGCACGTATCTACCAATCAGGGAGTTGAGCCCTGAGTGTTATTTGCTGCTGTAAAATGTCAATCAATAAATCCTGTCAAGGTCACGTTTGTTCTTTATTTTATTGAAATAAGCTAATAATTGCATCTGGAAGAGGGGGGCGCACCCTGTACAGTGCCCCCTCCCCCTGCAGCTGCAGAGCGATGGGGGCAAGAAGTGAGGGGGGGATGGTGTGGAGCTCTCTGCAGCCGGGAGAGGTACCTAAGAGCAGCCATGCAGAGGAAGAGCAAGTCTTGTCCCTCCCAAGCTGGCCAAGACTAGCAGCTAGGAGCCCCATGGCTGGGGCGCTCCCAGCAGCATGGGGGAGATCAGACCCACCTCCATCTCTGGGAACCGCCTGGGGCTGCAGGAAGCGCTGCGGTTGCTGCCTTCAGAGTCCAGCTCTGAAGGCAGCACGGAAATGAGGGTGGCAATCCCATGACCCCCCTACAACAGGTTTGTGACACCCCACCCCCCAATCCACTTTGGGTCGGAACCCCCACGGTTACAACACTTTGAAATTTCAGATTTATGAAAATGTGAAATTTACCAATTTTCAAATCCTATGGCTGTGAAATTAACCATAATGGACTGTGAATTTGGTAGGGCCCTAAGTACAAGTAGTCATTTTTTAATTAATGCTCTTTACATGTGTGTGATTTTGTTTTTGTTTTTTGTTTGTTTTTTTAACAGGCTATAATAGGTGGCTTGGAAGGATCTGGTGATATTGTGTCTGTGTCGTGTACCAACAATGAGATTTTTCTCTTAAAGGGAGATAGAGACATAATAAGAATTTCAAGTAGACCCGAAGGACTTGTATCAATAGGTTTGTATAGATTTGTCAACTTTAATTTGTACCTTTTTAAAGAAAGTGGTGCATGGAAAGTGTTCTTGTACTGTTCCTTTAAAGAAACTTCCTCTAGCAACTTCTGTAGAATTGTCTCTCTGTTTCTTAAGATTACAAAAGGCCTAGATTCTCAACTGAGCCAAATGTCTGCTCTTTGTAGCTGAAAAAGGTAACCATTAGAGAAAAGGTTATAGTTCTCTGCTTTTGAGGGTGGTTCTGCATTGGCCATGACTTGGGAACTGCTCTAACCTACTCCACCTGGCAGCAGTCCCCAAGAAACTACACACAAGGTTGTGATTGCTGGAGTGCAGCACACTCTAGATGTGCATTATCTTGGTAATGTTTCATTGACAGTCTTTTCTAATTATTTCTTGTAGGTGTGTTGGATAATGAGTTATACTCTTTGTGCTCATAAAAGTGGCCATAAGTATGGGAAAGGATCATAAGCACTGGATGAAATTGTGTCAAACAAAGGTCTTACAGAGTTGAAATGAACTTGTTCATCTTACTGGTGCTCTTTCTGTAGTGGAAAAAGGCAGTATGAAAAATCATGGATAAAAATAAAACAGAAAGAAATATGCACTTGAACAATTTTAAAATATCAAATGCATCCACAGACGGAAACAAAGATTCAGATATGCTCTCATGCAGTGCAGATATCACTTTAGCATGAGAAATAGACATCTCTCAGGCATTACTTGCCGTTATATCATTTGGGCTGCTTAATGCCATTTGTGTGTGGTTTTTAATCTTTGCTCCAGTACTAACAAAATACTACTAAATAAGATATACAACAGTCTCTACAAATTCTAGAGACTTATTCTCTCTCATTTATCTTAATGCATAGATGTGCAAGAATAGCTTTGTTATTTAAGCAGCGCTTCATCCACAGGCCTCTTGTGATTTTTTTTTTTTTTTTAAGTGTTCTGGATACACTAGTAATGTAAAAAAACTATCATGACAATTAAATTCTTAAAATGCTCTTGAATGCAAGACTAGAGATCCAGACAAATATGCAACCTCTAATTCTGTGTGCTATTGGAAAGAAGTCCTCTTGGAACATGTTTTCTTTGATTTTGACCGCAATGGTTTAACTGAGGGATTAAATTTAGGGGCATGATCTTGCAAGATTCTAAACGCCTCAATGGAGAAAATGGGAGTTGAGGGTGTAGGAGTCTCTCTCAGCACTGCATGCAGTCGGGCCCTGAAACCTAAAGGACTATGTCTCTTTCAATATACAGGCATAACTCCGGCTAACATTAATGGAAGCTTTGGGCAGACCCTATTGCTAAAATAATGTCATTTCAATATAGATCAGTTACATAAGATTACTGCACAATATTGATGTGAAATGTTGTTGGTTTAGACCGCATACCTTCTGGGAATTAAAACCTTACTTTCCTTAGGATGCTGTCCAAGAGCTATACTTCTAATTACTTAACAACTTAGTGTTTGTTGTTGTTTTTGTTTTGTCAGTTTCAGATGCAAATTCAAAATTGCTGAGTCCGTTACCAGATTTGAGTCCCAAATTACAGAGCCCACTATCTGTGGTTGTATCTGTATTGCCTGGCCCTTCAGTGGAAACGCACCAAAAAATAAAAATGGTTCCTTCCCCCAGAATTATTGGTGATAAAAATGACTCTTATTCTTTAGTGAAAGATGATCTGGAAACAACACTGGTATCGGAGAAAAGTCTTGATAGAGTGGGGGACTTAAGCAGTGAAACAAGAAAAAGAGGCTGTTCGGTAGCTAGTGAATCAAGAAGCAGGAGCAGTTCAGTAAATTCTGTGGACAGTGGCTCTAGTCTCCTGACAAGTGGAGACCAACCATTGTCTGAGGTGCATAGAGAGAGTCAACCTTCTTCACAACGGTTCAGCATAATCAGCTGTGAAGACTTTGACCAGAAACTCATTGTAAATCCCATCAAAGTAAAAAAGAAGAAGAAGAGGAGACAAGGTAAAAAAAACACATTCTCTAACTCTGCCACTTCTTAGAATTATTGTCACCTTTGGTATCTGTTTCACTAAAAACAAGTTTTTGTTTGGTTTTAAAGACAAGCCTTACGTTTATGATGACATGTCTTTCAGTAATCAATACTTGTCACCTAACAGTAATTGATCTGTAGTCTTGCCCTTTCACTTGAGGATGAAAGCCCATTAAGAAAGTAATAAACTTGTATCTTTACAAGAGGGTGTCATTTTTCTTTCTGCAGACCTACTTGCTCTTTATTATTTCTATTCTGATTTTAAGTTTGTTTTTACATTTATTTATAACATTATGCAAAGCAGAAAAAATCATGAGTATAAAAAAGGGTTAATGCTAATAACTTCACTTCTGTTTTATTGTTTAATCTCTTCTTTGTTACACTTAAAATATTTGACTGTTTTTATATTCTTACTATTAGCACCCATAAGCAACACTTCTTTGCCAGATAAAAAGCATTTCTTTATGTACCATGGATTAGATTATGTTGTCAGTTCTTATTCTAGTAATAAACTGGTATTACAATTTTGAATTCTTGCCTATTAAGATTACATTGACCATTCTAATAAAACCTTAATCAAGCTGTTTATATGTGAGTACAATACTCCTGCATCCTCACTGTGTTAGTTTGTGCCACCCAATGGAGAAGTGATATAATTCTTAGTGTGTCAAAATTTGGACTAACTCCAGCTTCTAAAAATACAAATTTCCTGTTTGCTCATTAACAGTAGAAATATTTGCATTCTTTTATTTTCATTGAACTTGGATACGTTTTATTAATAAGAATATTTCTTTCTTTTTTTTTCTCTGAGATCAGAAAATGTGACCAGGAAAAACCACAGCTCTCTGGAAGGTACACCAAATTATGAGCGCCAGTTTTCTGGTGATAGTGTACATTCTCTAAATGCAGATTCATTGTCCATGACTTCTAGCCTAATGAGCTATAGTATAGATCACTTGAGCACAGGTTCTCCAGATCAGGAAAGTGAGTTCAGTGTGGAGTCACATGCTGTCTTGCAGGAGGATAATGGCTCAGAATCATTCAGTGTTCTTCAGTCTCCATGCATTAGTACAGCAACAGATTCGGAAGAAAATGGAGGTACAATTGAATTACTAAAACTTCCTAACAGGGACAGTGGAATGAATACACCAGTTGTTACAGCTACTCTGACATCCAACTCTCTCTTAATCCTCACTGAAGACGTAGGGGGTAGCGATGATACAGAATGTAATCCAAGCCTGCTTTCTGAAAATACTGAATGCCATTATAAATTGTTACCCCAAGAGGAACAACAGAATTTTCCTGTGCTATGTAAAGTAGACGAAACTTTAGCTAGAATAAGTCTGAAGGATACTGAAAATGCTTTTGAAGAAACTAAGATCACAGATAAAGTGTCTTTAGGTTTTAATACCACATGTGATGCTGAAAAATCACTGACACAGGAAAGAAGTGATGAAGCTCACAGGGGAGAGCAGCAGCCACATTGTTTAATAAATACCGCCTCAGAAAACCCTACAGATCCCCAGCCTGACATCTCTAGGGAAGATGTGTGTTCACAAGAGACTGCGGTTTCTGGATGGGACTTGGAGGATGCAATCAAAGCTAAGTGTAGTGCTGCTGCTGCTGAATGGGTAACCAACACACATGATACCAGGACTGAGAAATCTGCATCCAGTGATGAAGAGGATATTTATGGGCATGGACTACCATATTCATCTTCAGAGACTAGTGTGACAGAAATTGGGGGATGTTTTACTTCCCAGGATATGATCAGAACAAGCCTAGATGAAATAATGCTCTTAAAATCAGATCAGGTACGTGCTTTATTTATAGTTTAAAATAGTTAAGATGCCAGTATTCTAGAAGAAGCAATCACAAATGTTTTTCTTCAGTTCTTTATGGAAGTGTTTTCTTCTCATTGATCCAGCAAGTAAAATTCAAATGAGGAAACTAAGCATATCCAATACACAATGCAAATTATTATTGCAGACTTCAAAACAATATACAGAGGGCTATGTTTTCAGTGTGCTGAGGGAGGAATGCCTGTTAACACCTGTTCAAAAGGAGTTGTTTGTCCTAAGTCAGTGAAAATGCTGTTGTGAACCCACCAGAAAGCAGTACAATACCAAAAAGTGCTCTAAGGTAGCACGATCATTTGAGTTTTTCAGGGCTCAATCCTGCAAGATGTTGGATACTTTCATCTCTCATTGATTTCAGTGGGAATGGAAGATGCTGAGCATCTCACAGGTTTGGGGTCTTAGTGCATTTCTATTTAATATTTGCCTATTTAAATCGTAAGCTGACAGGGCAGGGACTAGTGTGTCTTTTTCTTGTTTTGTACAGCAGTGAGCACATTGATGCTGAAAGAGACATTGTCAGTTACAACTTACGACTGAGTTTTCATATTTAAAATGTTGAGTTTTTTCCTTCCTCTGTTTTTTCTCTCTCCTTCACTGTTGCTGTGTGGAAGAAAGCCACAGAAATAGCAAGTTTAACTAATGGACTGTACAGTGGAAAGAGTGAAACTTACTACAAAGGCCTTGATCCTGAACCGCTGATGATGAGAGTTTTAACACTGACTTTATTTGTAGCAGGGTCAGGCTCAAAGTGCTATTAAATACACAATGTAAGCAAACTGAAAAAAATTATAAGTCTTGTCTCCTTCAGCTGCAGTAACCTTTTGGTGTAACTTGTATCAACAACAGGTAAAATACTTTCGGATGAAGGATAATTTTTGACCTGATGTCCCAAATAACACACTGCAAACTAAATAAAAATGTAGCTGTGTTCATTTCCCTTAAGTGATATACTCTCTAAATAGTGAAAGAAGGCTGTGAATTTCAGAATCTGGAGGGGAAAACCTCATCTTCTGCAATGTTTTGAAATGCACCTCAGTATTTTAGTTAATGTACAGGCTATGGCACTAGTTATTATACAGGACTCTAGCTTGGTAACAGAGGCTGTAAAATCCATAATATTCCATTAGCAAGCCTTGAGTTTTATTTATTTATTTATTTTTGTATAGCAGAGGGACCCAAGGGTGTCAGAGCAGGCAATTTATCCTCTCTCCTAACCCACAAGCGTGTATTCCAAAAGGGCCCTTTTTCCTTGTGTTAAATTATCATTAAAACATTAGTGAGGATTGGAAAGCTTTTGCTTATTCCATTTTGGTGTTGCTGTTTACATAAGTAATTTATTTGCTTCTATCAATTAACAGGGTAATATTGATGGATTTTGGACTGCCCTGGGGAGGAGGATGATAGTGTGGGGTTTTGTTTTGTTTTGTTTTGTTTTTTTTGGTGAGACTCGCAATCCCAGCTGTCATGAGTTATTCCTAAATACAGGTGGCAACATGTAGCACTATGTACTCGATCACCTGGCTGGTGATAGGATTGTTTTATCAAAGGCATTTATTCTTTTGATGTAATTTAATGTTTACATTCTGATTCTACTTCTGCTGTTTTATGTATGTATATGCTGTATGTATGACTGTTTTCTTGTATAATTGAAGATACCTGACATTGTTCTGACTCTCCAGTTTTTAGTTTGCAGAAAGCTGGATGGGATATTCTGGCCCTGGCTATGGGATACTCAGCCTGGTTGTCTCAGAAAAGTATATTTGGTGCCTGGACTACAAAGGTAGTCTCTACTGTAGTGCTTTACCTAGTGCAGGTCTGCGGTGGCAAAAGTTTGAAGATGCTGTCCAGCAGGTGGCAGTCTCGCCTTCAGGTTGGTTAAACTGCATTTCACTTTTTGTTAACCTTTAAAATTAAAATGTATAAATTTGTGCAAATTAAGCTCTTTTTAATATAACTGTATAACTACATGTGGCGTGTATTCCCTCTCATCCCAGTACTTTGTGTATCAGTGTTTATAGTAGTCAGTGAGGATTGCTTTGCTGTCTGTAATCTGACTTGTTTTACAAAACACACCTGGACCGAGTTCCCTAATTCACTTGCACAAACTGTCTTTTAAAAGTTGTTAAAAGGCTATCTTGGCTCATGTGACTGCATTCCTGGAATATTAAAGTACTGTTTTCTAGCATAAATGGCTGTTCTCAAAATAGCAGAATATGAATTTGTTTGTTTGAGCAGTTTTAAATATATCGCTGATGCATTATTGAATCTTTTATTTTAGATTCTAATTTTATAGTTAAATTGTGAAATAATAGAGGTTATTTTCTGAACAAAACATCACGTTTTATTTAAAAAATACCTACTCCTAAATAAGACTTTCTAATTAAAATGTAGCTTTGATATAAAAGTGAACTTACCACCACCCCTTCTCTCTCCACCCTCCATTCCCAGCACACACACTGTTATATTTTGACTGACTTTTTTAAAATTTATTTTTGGTGGCCTGCGAATGAAAGTTGGGGTGGGTGGGAGGGAACAGGTTTTGGATGTGGACTTGTACCCTGTTCACCTTTCCAGATTGCTCCAGTGCTGGTATGATTGTAAGCAGGTTTCTCAACCATTTTCTCATTCTAGTCTCCTCCCATAGCATGATTTCTCTTCCCGTCTCTTGCCACTTAAAGCAGCTGATAACCTTACTGCCCTGTCTAAAGGATAGGAAGAGGTACTTCTTCAGTTTCTTGTTAAATTGTCACATTTGGTCAGAGACTGAACCCTGACGGGGATATGATAGCATTTATAAGAGTATGTAAACAGACCAAAGAGGAGAAAACAGAATCAAATAATGCAGTTCTGGGTATTGTACTTCCTGTTCTGTGTAAAGGCTATTAATGTATCAGTATGCTGCACTGATTGCCATTTGAACTCGCAAGCATGACATATTTAGATTTTGAATTCCATTACACTGCTCTGTTACCTTTTCATGATAGGACTGTTTACAAAGCAAAATTTGGGCCAGATTTTGAAAACTAGCTCCTGAAATTGCATCTGTAAATTCTGTCTGCTTGTACCACTGACCTCTGCTCTGTGGAATGTCACACCTGTTCAAGTATTTGACTGTCACTCACCAGTGGCTGACCTACAGAGATTATAAACTTTAACCTTACTACTGCTAATGAGCTAATAGAGAATATACATGTTACAGAAATTTGCCTTGTGCTGCATATATGAATTTTTTTTTAACCTGACAACTGTGATTAGCCACAGGATTAGTTATTGTATGACTCTGTGTGTGTGTGTGTGTGTACGTGCACGTCTGTAGAAGTAGTCAGTGTGTTTCGGAAGTTAGCATTGGGGCCATCTGTAAATTTTGGCCTTTTAATATTTCTTTCATTTGGCACTGGATACTGTGTGTTTGATATTTTGAAAATAACCGTGACTAGAGAGTGAATGAGTTAAAAACATTTTTCAGTAAGATCTAGTCTATGGCTATATATGGTTCAGCAACTCTCTGTAAAGCTGGTAACTGTTGTCTCCCTTTAAAACATTTTAAAAATGTAACGTTATGTAAGTTTAATAAAGATTTGCTAAGTCTTGCATTTTCCTGTTAACTTGGCTGGCATTAATCTTTTCTGTTAATCATTTTGTTGTGTGTACAGTAGACCAGCTGTCTCTAAAGTTACAATCAATATTTGGTATCACCCACCATTCATTTTTATACAGGGACTCTTCTCTGGAAGATTGAACAGAAAACTAACAAAGCATTTGCCTGTGGAAAAGTAACCATAAAAGGAAAGCGCCACTGGTATGAGGCTTTACCTCAGACAGTATTTGTAGCTTTGAGTGATGACACTGCCTGGATTATCAGAACTAATGGAGATCTGTATCTGCAAACAGGTATTTAAACTGTTGCCTTACAGTTTTTGTAAATGAGAATCAGGCGTGCGTAAATCTGTGAAATCATCATGATTTGGTTTAAACCATGCTCCGAATCCAGAATGAAACTGTTACTCATTCATGGCAGAGAAATCCTTTATCTTGGGAATCAATTATGAGATGTTATAATACAAGCCAAGGAAAGATTGTTTGTACACCTCTACCTCGATATAACGCTGTCCTCGGGAGCCAAAAAATCTTACCGCGTTATAGGTGAAGACGCGTTATATCGAACTTGCTTTGATCCACCAGAGTGCTCAGCCCCGCCCTCCCGGAGAACTGCTTTGCCGTGTTGTATCCAAATTTGTGTTATATCGGGTCGCGTTATATCGGGGTAGAGGTGTATTACCATAGCAACTAGCCCAAATCGTGGGCCAGCACCCCATTCTGCTAGATGCTGTACAAATACAGAAACAAAAACCCAGTCCTTGCCCTCAGTATCTTATAATCTGAGTATAAGATGAGACAATAGATGGATACAGACAGAAGCACAAAGCAACAATGCGACACCGTGTTGGTCAGCATGACAGGCTGGGGTCTAGCACCCTAACCATTGCCAGGCTTTTTGTAGGCATCAAAGTAAAGGAGGGTTTTAAGCACGGTTGTGAATGTAAGTAGCGAGGTGGTTTTACAGATGTTTTGTGGGGAGTTTCTCCCAAGCATGAGAGAGAACAGGGAAGAAAGCATGCAGATGTTTGAAAATTTAATGAGTGGGCGATGGCATTTGGCATGATGGGCTGATCGGAGGTGGGAGATAACCTCTCCGTAGTAAATGAGAGATAATAGGTGATATGGGGATAGGCTGTCTGGGTCTTTCAAATTAAAGACAAGGAGTTTGTTTGATCTGATAGAGAAAGGAGAACCGGTAGAGGGATGCAAAGAGAAGGGTGAAATGGCCTAGGAAAATTATCTTTGCAGCAGCATTCTGAATGGATGCGAGTGGGGCAAGACTGCATTGTCAAGCCCAGAGATAAGGATATTGCGGTAATCAAGATGTGATGATGAGACCCTGGACAAGAGTTTTAGCTGTGTGGATGGAAAGGAAGGGCCCTATACAGAAAGAATAGCAAGATTTTTTTAGACAGCCTGAATTTGAGGACCTAGAAGGAGGTTCAAGATGAAGGTGACATGCAGGTTATGGGCTTGAGTGACTTGAAGGCTGGTGGTGGTGTCCACCGAGATTGAGAGAGGGGGCGTTTTGCAATAGGGAGGCGACTAAGAGCTCTATTTTAGCCATGTTGAGCTTGAGCTGATGGCTAGAAATCCACAGGAGAGGTCAGAAAGAGGCCTGTATTTTCATTTGTACATAAGGAGACAGGCTTGGAATAGAGAGGTGGTGGCTGAATTTGTATTTACACATGAGATTACAACCCATCTCTGCATAGACGGGGGGAGAAGACGGAGAGCAAGGACAGAGTCCTGTGGAACAACCACAGAAAGTTGGAGGAGGGATGAGGAGGGCCCTTGAAAGGACACTCTGAAGAAGTTATTCAAGAGTTAGGAGGGGAACCAGAAGAGGGCAGAGTCATGGAAGCCCGGGGTGGGGGTGGAATGACAAGATTTCCAAATGGCTATCGCAATTCTGCCTTATCTTGCACTTAAAATTGGTCATATTCTTTGTTCAATTTTCTCATGTATATCTAATATGTATGTGTAATAAAAAATTAAATATATATACATTCTTTGTAATTGCTCTACTTGAGGAAACTTAAATATCCAGCATATTTTCTAGAATATCCTCCTTTTAAATTAAATTGTTAATGGGGTTGACTAGTTAGCAAAATCAAGCAACTTGCCCAGGACCATGCACTACTATTCAACAGTGATAGTGATGGTAGCAAATGAGTTTGGTTCCACACATTGAGAGCTATGTGGAGTTTTTAATCCGTATTTTTCTCTCTTGCTGGACGGTGGTTTAACAGCTTGCGTTCTACCATTTGTGGATTTCATAGATAGACTTAGATGCCAAAGTAAATCCTCCAGTGTGTGTCTCTTTTAACACAAGGCAACCAGGAAGAAAGACAGTAATGGTAGGGTGAGAACAATCCCTTCAGTACCTCCAGCATCCCATCTAACAGTTGCACCAGGAACTTGTGCCCCAAACTTAGAAGCTGACTACTATAACTTCCTTTTTGGTATCCCCTAGACTGATGATAGTCAATCAGCTACCTCTTGCTTCAGAAGCATGAGAACTTGAGAAAAAGCTAATTCTCTCGAGCTTTTCCCTCACAGACATGAAAATCCAATTTGTATATAGTTCTGGACAGGAAGATATGCAATTTGGAAGAATGGATGTGTCTAAATGTGTACAATAATTGTCTAACATCTTTTGCTATTACAAGAGCAAAAGATGTTGAATCATTCCAAGTCACTTCTAGTCTGTTGAATCATTCCAAGTCACTTCTAGTCTGTTTATTGATGAACATCTTGTAAATGGAGATTCCTGATACTGCCACTTGGAGGAGGGAAGGAGAGGAAATTGCAGAATGAGAATGGTGGGCTCTCCACGAAGTTACTAAACTGAAAATGTTTGAGTTAAATATTCTAGCTTGATGTACAATGTTTTGTTTGTTAAAGTATAAACTGAACATTTCTACACTAAATGTTAAGTCTATGGAGATTACAGTAAAGTGAATATACAAGAAAATGTTAACATGCTCGTTGAATTTTTCCCTTTGTGCTCTAACTTACCTGATTTGACAACACCACTTAATTACAGCAGCCACGCCTTCTCTTCTTTGTTTTGTTTCCAGGCCTGAGTGTGGATCGTCCATGTGCCAGAGCAGTAAAGGTTGATTGTATGTATCCGCTATCTCAAGTTACATCCAGAAACAATGTAGTGTGGGCACTGACTGAGCAGCGGGTGCTTCTCTATCGAGAGGGAGTGAGCAGCTTCTGTCCTGAAGGAGAACAATGGAAGTGTGATATTATCAGGTAATTGGGCAGTGTTTAATCAGAATGACAAAAAAGGTTGCTTTCATTCATGGGTTTTCATCTTACGGTAATTGAACCACTCACCTCTTGCTTATAAAGCGTTTTGCATCCAAATTGTAATCCTCATGTTACCTTATCAGTGCATCTTGTTACGTCACACTTTAATCAGTCAGTGGGCAAAAAAGGACACTACTTGGAAGACATTTATTGGTGGTGAATAGGGAATGTTTAACAGAAGCATGTATGGGAGGGAAAACTGGAAGAATCCTTGAAATGTGAATTAATAGGCCTTTTTTATACTAAACACTGTTTAGTTCTTTCATTTGTGCTATAATGGTTCTTCCATTATTTAAATTGGATCTCCAAATATTTAATAGTTTATTTTTCAAGAATACATGTATATGTTCACAGTTGACTTTGTCAGTCAGTCACTTACAAGACTAGAAGTTGCACTGGATATCTCACCCCCAAATTCACCTCAGATACAATTGGGTAGTATATTTTACTTCTGTAGCTAGTTTCACCAGAATTCCTGCTTTTTAGCTTTATCAGCAACAGACCAGTTTGTTCTGCCTTCCTGATCCAGAGAGTAGTTACATCCTATATTATCTTGTAAAATGTAGGGAAATGTGCCCATTCTTGCATAAATCAATGCCATTTCTTTCCCAATAGGTAATTACTTTAACATTAGCCTTTAACCTGACCCTTGTATTTGATTTTTTTTTGGTGAAAGATTTGAGGGAGGGGGGGGGACTAATGTTCAAATCTACAACTTGAATTCAATTATTACATCGAAGAAAGTTGAATCTCTTCTATGTAAATACACAAGACTGACTTATAAACCAGGTATCCTGCATGTTCTCAGACTTGACTTTTAGGACAGTTCAAATCCATGCAAATTGAGATTTCTGAACTATTCTGGAAGGCATGTTGGAAGTGACTATCAGAATAGGATTGCCAACTTAACTTTTTTGATTTTAAAAATACTGTTTATAGTGATCAGTTTTCTCTGAACTTAGACGTGTGATTGTTTCATACAGGAAGCTTTTGTAATCAAGATCAGCTTCTGTCCTTATTGTATAGTCATAACCAGTTCAAGATTATGCTGTCTGTGCTCTTAATGTTCTAGTCACAATGGAGAGAAACAAAATCAAAACAAAACAAAAAAAGCTTGTGACATTACATTTTAAAGTTTTTGCAGAAAATCGATAGCTACCATTTTTATCATTTTTGTACTGTTATGTGCTGAAGAATTCAACACTGGTCCATTATGATATTTGTAGTCTTGATATTCACATAAAACAACTCCTGGAGGCTTATTCTTGCTTTTAGAATTATACTCGTAGGAAGATATCTAGAAAATTTAAGTTACTGGATAAATATGGAGATGTGTCCAAAGACATGTTTTATTTTACATGTTGGTAGTACCATATGAAGAACTTCTTTTCCACTCTAGTTTCTTATTCTTATTATTTTGAAGGTTTTAAGGAAGATTTTAATGTGTTATGTATTTTAAAATGTCTTTTGCATTTGCAGTGAAATGCAAGCTTTGGAACCAGTGTGCATAACTCTTGGAGACCAACAGACGTTATGGGCTTTGGACATACATGGAAATCTATGGTTCAGAACTGGTGTAGTTTCAAAGAAACCGCAAGGAGATGATGACCATTGGTGGCAAGTATGTACTCCTTATTCAGCTTTCAGTAAAGTCCACCGTTCCATCGTTGTGATGTTTTCTTGCAGGGATCCCAACCTAAAAATATCAAGAAATAATTGCTTGGAGGCTTACAAGCATTATCAATACACCTGTAATGGAACAACCAGACTGTGCGGGCTGAGGCCCCTTTTTAAATCTGTTCCCCGAAAGGAGTTAAAAACATTCCAATATCAGCCAGAGGAAAAATAAAACANATGTTTTATTTTACATGTTGGTAGTACCATATGAAGAACTTCTTTTCCACTCTAGTTTCTTATTCTTATTATTTTGAAGGTTTTAAGGAAGATTTTAATGTGTTATGTATTTTAAAATGTCTTTTGCATTTGCAGTGAAATGCAAGCTTTGGAACCAGTGTGCATAACTCTTGGAGACCAACAGACGTTATGGGCTTTGGACATACATGGAAATCTATGGTTCAGAACTGGTGTAGTTTCAAAGAAACCGCAAGGAGATGATGACCATTGGTGGCAAGTATGTACTCCTTATTCAGCTTTCAGTAAAGTCCACCGTTCCATCGTTGTGATGTTTTCTTGCAGGGATCCCAACCTAAAAATATCAAGAAATAATTGCTTGGAGGCTTACAAGCATTATCAATACACCTGTAATGGAACAACCAGACTGTGCGGGCTGAGGCCCCTTTTTAAATCTGTTCCCCGAAAGGAGTTAAAAACATTCCAATATCAGCCAGAGGAAAAATAAAACAGTGATAGGACAGTTTCCTTTAGCCAAATTAAAAAAAAAAATGCAAGGAGGCTGCTTTTCACCTAATCCAACTATTTCCAAAGCACACAGGGCTGCTTCCTTCAGCCACAGAGTCTGTAAGGGGAAAATGTTGACAAAAACAATTCTTATTGGGCTTATTCTCAGGAATCAGTATAGAATCCCTGATCATATTGTTCACATCCTTACTTATGTTTTTGGGTCTTTGTTCCCCCGATCATCTCTGGAGGAGGCGGATTGTCCACTCCTCCGCCTGTCTTTCCTGAGTGGTTTAGTCAAAAATATCTTCCTCTGTGTGTATATGGAATCTTATATTGGAGCAGCATGGACAACATAGTTTTGAGATGACATCTAATTTCATCAGTAAGTTGTCTTACCTTGATGCACATTCCCATAAAAGCAGGAATTATCTCCTTTTTTTGAATGCTCTAAAGCATGGTTATACTTAGTTGCTTATAATAGAGCTTGGGCAATTAACCATATAGTCTCTCACCTTCTTGGGTCAGGGCTACTAAGGAGCGGTTGCTGAAAGCCATTAACATGAGTTCAAACAGCTCACGTGAGTCACATGGATAGTCTTCCTCTGGGGAAGCTAAATGAAGCTATATGAAGATCCATCTCTTCGTTGCCAGGCTCCAGGACAATTTCAGGGAAGAGGGGAGAGTTTTTTTTCCCCTCTGACCAGTCCCCAAATGAAGGGACTTCAGGTGCAGCAGAGTTCTGCAGTACTTGAAATAGATAAAAATACCAAGAAATTTTGGGCAGGTGTTTGTTTTTGGTTAGTTGGTTTTGTTTTATTTATATAGGAAGCCGTTATCTGTTATGTGATTCTGGTTTGTAATCAAGGCTCCTAAAACTTAAATCCATCAAAACTCAAGAGGACTCAAACTTGTTTCTTCCTCCACTCACTCAGTAGAGAGGTTCCTGAGGTTCACTCAGGAACACTGTTCCTGAGGCCACGTCTACATTACCCGCCGGATTGATGGGTAGCAATCGATATATCGGGGGATCGATATATCGCGTCTCGTCTAGACGCGATATATCGATCCCCGAACGCGCTCCCATCGATTCCGGAGCTCCACCAGGGCGAGCGGCGGTAGCGGAGTCGACGGGGGAGCCGTGGCCGTCGATCCCGCGCTGTGAGGACGGGAGGTAAGTCGAAATAAGATACTTCGACTTCAGCTACGCTATTCCTGTAGCTGAAGTTGCGTATCTTACATCGACACCGCCCCCTAGTGTAGACCAGCCCTGAGACTCCTGAATCTTATTCAGAAGGCAGATGAGGCATCTTTTTATCATAAGCGTAGTTTGACTTCTATATTTGGGGTGGCAAGGTGTGGGGGAGTGAGGCTTGGTGGGGGATCCAGGTGTGTGGGGAGGTGGGTCTCGATGGGGTATCCAGGTGTGGGGGGTAAGGCTAGATGGGGTAGGGATTCAAGTGTGTGGGAGGGACTTGACAGGGGAGTCTGGGCACAGGGGGCTCAGTGGAAGAAGTTATGGGTGTGTGCATGTGGAGGGGTCTGAATGCAAAGGGGTTGGGCAGATTGGGGGGGCAGCTCCCTATACAGTGACCCCTCCTCCCCATGGCTGAGGCGTGTTTAGGGACAGGAACTGGGGGAGGGGTGCAGAGCTTCCTGCACCCGGGGAGGTTTCTGGGGGTGAATCTGACCTGGGCCCAGCTGATCCAGGGGAAGAAGAAGTCCTGTTTCTCTTCTCCCCCACCTCCACCCCCAGCAGCTGAGCCAGGTGCAGAATTCCAATTCCCTCAGGAGTAATTCACTCTGTCACTCAACTGGGCTGTACACTGCACAGATGGTTGGGAAGCAGTTCAGCTGCCTGGCTCTCTTGGGTCACTGCTTTCTTGCCCTCCCCTTACACTGATCATGAGGCGGAAACTGACCTGCTAGCAGAGAACACCTGGCTTCCCTCCCTTCCCCCAAACATTCCTCCTTGCCCCCCTAGGGTGCTGAGGGGGAAAGGGGTGAGCACCAACACTAGGCGCTCTGTGCCTGCTGGTCAGTTTCTCCACATGGACTGTGTGGTGAGTCAGGGGAGCTGCTCCCTTTATGCAGCCTACGTGGGCAAACTCATCGACCTCAAAGTCACTGCTCTTCCCCCCTTCTCCTCCCCCCCCCTCGCGGCACGTTCCTCTGTGGGGGACGAAGCAGGGCTAAGGGGAAAATATGGGCGCTCCCCCCCCATGCGTCACCTCTGCAACGTATCTAGTTTGCCATGCTTTTTATGGAAGGTCCTATAACTCATCCCTAGTTTAACTGATTATCCAGAACATTTTTTTTTTCCAGGTAAGCATTACAGATTACGTCGTGTTTGACCAATGCAGCCTCTTCCAGACAATAATCCATGCAACACACACAGTGGCAACAGCAGCCCAGGCTCCAGTAGAGAAGGTGGCGGAGAAACTTCGAATGGCATTTTGGTCACAGCAGCTTCAATGTCAGCCAAGCCTTCTTGGAGTCAACAGTAGTGGGGTCTGGATCTCTTCAGGCAAAAACGAGTTCCATGTAGCAAAGGGAAGTCTAATAGGTTGGTGCATTTTTACACCTGTTGGGTTTTTTAAAAATCAAAGAAACTAACTAGCGCATCCACTCTGCACCATTCCCCTAGCCTACCAATGTAAAATTCAGCCATAGCAAATTAAAGAGCAAGTTGCAAAAGCTTTTGTTTCTTAAACTAGAGTGGGAATGCAGACAGTATTGCGGGATGCTGTCTTAATATTTGGTTTGAGTAATTGCCCTTTTAAAAGTAGTACTGTGAAGAAGGCAAGTTTGGGAGCCTGTTGCTCAGAGCTTGTTATGCTTTCCACAAAGTAGGTCATATTGCTTCTTTCAGTGCATGCACCCATATCTTGAATTAAAGAGAGTTACATATTGATACCACGCAACCATGCACTATAGCAGGGATCTCAAACACGCGGCCCGCGGGCCGCATGCAGCCCGCAGGGCTATTGCATGCGGCCTGCGAGCTCCTCCCGGCCCCCCCGCCCTCCCCCAACGTTTACGTAGAGCGGCTCCAGCCGACCAGCACCGGGGGCAGGGCAGGCTCCCTGCCTGCCTGCCTGCCCTGCCCCCGCCGGGAAGCAGCTGGAACCTGGGGNTTGGCCACAGTTCCCCATTCCCGGCCAAAGGGAACTGCTGGGGGCGGTGTCTGAAGCAACAGGCACACACACCCCTGCGCCCCTCCTCCCCCAGGTTCCAGCCGCTTCCTGGTGAGGCGCGG
>QXTE01000002.1:25724355-25781370 GCA_003942145.1 Platysternon megacephalum
TGAGCCCCCTGCTGCACCCTGCACCCTGACCCCCTGCCCTGAACCCCCACCGCACCCCTCCTGCACCCCAGCCCCCGCCGCACCCTGCACCCTGACCCCCTCCTGCACCCCTCACCCCAACTCCCTGCCCTGAGCCCCCGCCACACCCCTCCTGTGCCCCCTGGGGGCAGGGAGGGGGCAGAGTTGGGGCGGGGATTTCGGGGAAGGGGTTGGAATGGGGGCAGGGAAGGGGTGGGAAGAGGCGGGGCAGGGGCAGGGCCTCATGGAAGGGGTGGAGTGGGGGCGGGGCCGAGGGCGGCGGGCGGGAGGTGTCAGTAAATGCGGCCCTCGGCCCAATGTACTAGTCCTCATGTGGCCCTCGAGGTCATTTGAGTTTGAGACCCCTGCACTATAGCACCTAGCACAATGGAGTCTCGGTCCATAACTAGGGCTATTAGGCGCTACGGTACCTATGTATGGTGCTGTACACTAATAATAATATGGTGATCACTTTGGGAAATGTGTCTAGGAAAATGAGCAATGTATTACTACTTATGATCTGATGAGAGAACATGCTGAACACTAAACAAAACACTTAATGACTTTAGCCTGGCTGATGAATGTTGTAGCTCCTGACTGATTTGGTCTACTGCCAGAAGCCTCTAACCTTTGTGCTCTCATCTCACACAATCCTGGCTTCATCTGCAGGCCTAGGTGCCTTTTCAGCTGTGTCTTCAAGCCATTCTGATTTGTTCTGTCAATGTAAGTAGACTTTCCCTCTTGTAAGGAACCAGGTGAAGAGTCCTGCTCAAACAGTAAAGTAATTTTCAAGAGGATTTCCCTAGACTTGTTAGAGGCTGCTTAGAGCTGTATTCTTCCTCTCAGTCCTTTTGTGAGAGATGTTCCTAAAGCTATATGTCTAAACTTGAGTATAGAAACTATCCTCTTATTCTACCAAAAAAGTTTACTGATGGCCTCTTGATAGCAGCATAGTAGCCAAAAAATGCCAGATTAGACGCTCCTTTAGGATTCTCTCTCATTAGATGACGTGAAGGATTATCTAGTTCTGTACCCAGTATTTAGACAGGGAATCTGTCAAAAAATACTCCTGTTCCTTCTCTGAGTGTGTGATTAGATTAAGATTTAAGAGTAGATTTCATGATTACTCAAACAGTAAACTAGATAGAAGTATTTGACATGTATTTAAACAAGTCTAAGAAAAGATTTGCAGAAAACTGATGCTGGAAAGCTTATTGGTTGACATCTAAGCCCTCTGAAGAGATCTCTGCAGGTTGTGCAGATGTTTTTCTTTTAGATTTGTTTGACTTGTGGGGTTGCTAGTATTTTATGCCAACGACTTTAAAGAGGAAACATCTGCATGGAATTGTATTTGTCTAATAAAAAAAAAGTGTCTTCCCAACAAAGTGTGACTTTATTTGCTCTGCAGTTCTTTCAATTTGTGAATGGTACCCAGTCAGTCCAGTTTAGGTGAGATTTGGCCATAAGTGCAAGAAGTTAACATTGTTTTTGTCATTTAAGTGGAATGAGCAACATACTGGATTTTGCATTTCAAAGACTAATAAATGACTGGCATTGCTGATCACTAAGGCTCTGATTCTGGCACAGAGGTCGTGGAAGTCACACATTCCGTGACTTTCTGCGACCTTTGTGACTTCCGCAGCAGCCAATGCAGCTGACCGCAGGGCCACCTGAGTAGCTGGTCCGAGGGCCAGTCATGTCGGCTGCTGTTGGAGCAGCCCCGGGGTGAGCCACACCTGCTGCTGCTGAAGTGGCCCCGGGGCGAGCCGCACTGGCTGCTGCTCGGACAGCCCTGAGTGGCTAGCCCCAGGAGCGCCCGAGCAGTGGGCCGCCAGGGCCAGTCAGCCCTTGCCACTGGAGCAAGGGCCCTCCAGAGCAGCAGTGTCCCAGGGCTCTCCAGAGCAGTGGGGCCCCAGGAGCAGAGATTTAGTCATGGGTGTTTATAGTAAAAGTCATGGACAGGTCACGGGCTGTGAATTTTTGTTTTTTGCCTGTGATGTGTCCATGTCTTTTACTAAAAATACCCATGACTAAATCTTAGCCTTACACAACTATAATTAATTTTACATGATCAGTATCCCTGGAAGGGCAGAAGGTTGCAAGTAACAAACTTGGCATTTGATGGGAAAGAACATCCTTCTCACTTTTGTCTGTTTAGATTTACAAAGGTCACATAAACAGCAAGGAGTCCGGTGGCACCTTAAAGACTAACAGATTTATTTGGGTAAAAAACCTCACTTCTTCAGTGTTGCATCTGAAGAAGTAAGGTTTTTTTACCCACGAAAGCTTATGCCCAAATAAATCTGTTAGTTTTTAAGGTGTCACTGGACTCGTCGTTGTTTTTGTGGATACAGACTAACACAGCTACCCCCTGATAAAGGTCACATAAAGTCTTTTGCTGAAGAGTCAGCACAATCTTCAGCTGTAAGTATTGGGTAAAAACTGCTGCTAGTGCTTAGAACAAAAGGTGACCTCTAACGGATCATTTCATATAAGCTTGCAACAAAGGGGAACCTCCAGACAGGGCTGAGAAGCAGCAGATATAATCTTTGCACTAGATTTTAGTTCTGTTTTGGGCTTTAGATTTCATTACTACTTGGTGTAATTCACAAATGTAAACAGTTGCCAAATGTTTCAACATTGAACCTGAAAGAATCCCTGTTGCGATGACGACTTCATCTATGCGCTGATTTGGTGTTCATCCATGATGATGTAACAAACTGTCTAGATATAATGCACTAAAATAATGAAAAATGATGTGTTGTTTGGTTTTTTTTAACAAGAAAACAGTCTCTCAAACTTATGAGCATGAATTGGCAGGAAACATGGGGATTCTTCAATCTTAATAAATAGTCATTTGGCTTTATAATGTTTTTTGGCCACGGCAATATTGGATATTGATTAGAACAAATAAATTTAATAGTTGATTATAACAGAAATCCTCAGATCTTTTTAAAAAAAAAAATCCAACAAAAGAATTTGTCATAACATTTAAGTTGCAAAGTGTGTGATTCATGGTGATTATTGTTTTGCTTTCTTTTTCAGGAACATATTGGAATAATATTGTGCCTCGAGGTACTGTTTCTGCTACAAAATGGGCTTTTGTGTTAGCTTCCACAGCTCCAACTAAAGAAGGTTAGTGAATCTTCAATATAAGCTTATACTATAATTAAACTGACTTCATGCATTAGCATCATTTCAGCTATCAACTCTAACAGGTTCCATAATGCTGAACTAGTCCAGAGTTTTTGTCTATTAGGTGTGCAGAAATCCCATATTTTTGGAACAAGCTAGAATTTCCTGCTGTTTAAGTTATTGGCGATAAACCATGGTGGGACTGCAGTGGAATGGCCTTGAGTAAGGTGTGCTGCTTTTTGAGCATCCTTACTGGCTCATGCAAGGAATAACGTGTTTAGTGTCTTTTTGAAGTTAAATATCCCTCATTTGGAGGGGTGCTGAGCCACTAAATGTGGAGGGAAAAACAAATATAGCTTTAATGGATGTGGTGTGCATAGATGCTAAGGAGTTGGTGGGATCAGTAGGTCTGCCACCAAAGATTGGGGGAGGGGGGCCTTTGTAATCCACATTTTCTCATCAACCATTTGCATTTTACCGTACTTGTTCTTATGCTAATTCTGGCCCTCAATACCATATTCTATATTGGGTTTCTTATCTGTACACTTGCTGCTAATGGTGACTGGTGCTAGGGAAGTCTATTCATTTAAAGCAGCACTACCCGGTTAAAGGGAAAGAGGCTAGGCAGCCTAACCTATTAGGTTATTGGAGTCAGTAAAGCTCTCCAGCGAGTGAGCTGACACCCACTTCAGTTTTTGCCGCCATCATCACTGGAAGACTGCAGCACGGCATAAAAAATAAAATAGGGCAGTTTCTTAAAAGTATTTTATTTATATACTTTTCACCACAGCATCACAGATATAAACTGAGCCTCACCACACTCCTGTGAGAGATAAATATTATCCCTATTTTACAGAAAGAGAAACAGAGAGAGAATAACTTGCCCAAATTTTTTTTAGACCATGTGTTTAGAACTGGGAATGGAACTCAGATTTCCTGATTCTAGGTCCAGTGCCTTAACCACATCCTGTCTCTGGGACTGAAAAAAAGTATTATTCTATTTTCTTTTAAAAGCATAATGTAACTACTTTCAAAATGTATGTAACTAAGGGAAGGTTTATATATTTTTAGAGAAATCTGTCCAATATATTGTTAGGCAGGTGGGTGGATTCATGTTAAGGAAACACTTCTGAAATATTTAAGGTGCTTAAGGCCTTGTCTGTATTTGCCCCAGTTTCTGCCATTCATGACCAGCCACCAGTAGACAAAGTAAGCTGTAATTTGCAGTTTACTGTGTTGCAAGCAGAAAACTGCCATGGTGCAAATTTGTGGGGTTTTTTTTCAAGTGATGCCACAGAGGTACTCCACTTCAGGTGTTGGTGCATCTCTGTGCCTTTGATTGGAGAATTTCAGCATGCACGATCCCCGTCTTGTGGTGCCATTGGCACCTCATCTAGCATGCACACAACCTGACCCCCCCTCAGTTCCTTTTCAACCATCCTGAGATGGCGTTCCCAGCAGTGTCACAAAGTTAGTTCATTTAGCATTAAAATAGTTTACTAGCATAGTTTTAGCATAGCAGTTTGGTTACTTAACCTTATACTCAAAGCAACAAATTTGAGGGCTTGGTCGAGGATCTGAATGAACTTCCCCACTCTACAGTGCTGATGACACCATCCATCTTCCATTTCAGGGACTGTCTGTTCAGGGACTGTCTGACTCCCTTTTACTCGACGTGGTCTTTCATAACCACCGACAAGTGGGCCCTAGAAATCATACACACGGGCTACTTGGTTCCCTTTACTTCCCTCCCTCCCCATCCCTCTTCAGGGACCCTTCTCACGAGCACCTTCTATGACAAGAAGTAAACTGTCTTTTCCACTTATGTGCTGTGGAACAAGTTCCTCCACAACACGGGGAAGGGCTTTTAATCCCATTACTTCTTAGTCCAAAAGAAAAATGAAGGATGGAGGCCCATCCTAGAACCTGTCTGCAATACCACAGATTTCCATTGGCTTCCACCAGCCTTGGTTAACAACTGGCATAGTGACTCACCAGCCCCAGCTTTTCCCAGAAACATATGTTCTGAAATGTCCAGCCCTGTCCTGGAACAATCAGAGGGATATTAAGGTCCATTGTCCCATTAAGGAGTCAATACTCAAGAGTTTTCTGCTTTAACTGGAGTTACCAAACAGTTCAGTTTAAATACAGCACTGGATTGGTTTAGATCTAAAATAACACAAGTTTATTAATGAAAGCAGGTAGGATTTTAAGTGTATTCATGTATATGAGATAGTTAGAAATGGTTACCAGCAAATGAAAGTGAAAACATGCATCTAAATGTCTAAAACTTAATCTAACATGTTTTGGTTCAAGGCTTTGTTTAAGATGGCCTCCTTCACCCACAGTCTTCCAGCAAGATGGTGACTGACCCACTCCACGGTCAGAATCACTCCCAGAGGCCCAAAGGTGCGCCTTTGTTGTGTTGGGTGAAAGAGAAAACTTGGGGTTTTCTGCCACTTCCTTTTATAGTCCAATGAACCTTTGAAGTGGATTATTCTGAAGGTTACCTCTCAAAGTAAAGTTTATCCAAACATTGAGGAAGGTGACATGCAGTCTGGTGGTGAAGGAGGCTCTGTGCTCTTTCGTCTCCCACTTGTTTGCTAAAATGCAAATGATTCTGTTTCCTGCCATCTCCTCCTCCTGCTGTCTTGAGGACCTGTTTACTACTTATATGTAAATTGAGGTGTAAACACACACTTCTTTGTTTAGGATAGACCTGTTTAGCAACTCTTGCTTAGGCAGGACTGTCTGGTTTTGAACAAGTGCTAATGTACAGGGGGAAAAACAAAGCAGCAATGGAATTTGGGAGAAGAGATTGCAAGCAACGTAGAAGGACGACAGAAAGAAGTGGTTGCAGGGGTGTGGGTGTGGTTATATAAATACACTAATTTTTACTCCCAAATAAAGTGTTAAATACTCAGCACTTCTGAAAATCAGGCCACTTATTTTATATGCCTAAATCTATATTTAGGCGCCTAACTCTAGGAATTTAGGTTAGAAAATCTTGACCCAAGAATACATTTCAGAAGACTGATCGTTTATTTTTAAATGCACTCGGCACTTAATGGTAGAGTGAAGCAACTATGTAAATTTTCGAGAGTGGATTGGGAGTGATTTTAACAGTAACGCGCATGTTCTCTCCATAGGAAGCTTTCTGTGGCTATGCCAAAGCAACAAGGATCTGTTTTGTGTCAGTGATCAGAATCCTCAGTTCCATCCTTCTTCAGTTCAGCTACCGCCTGATGCTGAAATGGTGTGTTATTCAGCCTGCCAGGATGCCATATGGGGTTTGGATAAACAAGGACAGGTCTTTATCAGAACACTTTCACCAAGTTGCCCAGCTGGGATGCACTGGACAAAACTGGACCTTTCTCAGCTAGGTATGGCTTTTTGTGGTAAGCAAAGACTCAACTTATTTTTAAACAGACTTTTTTTTTTTTTTAATTCTCCTGCATTTTTCATTGGCTTTGCAAATACCAGTTTAAATTTTAAGATTGATTGGATTTAATAACACCTGAGAATAACTGCTGTATTAGTAAAGATGTATAATTTTCCAGCTTTATAAAATGTCAGAAAAAATCCCAGGGTTTTCCAATAGCAGGCATGCTTTTAGATAGCCTTTTGCTATGAAGTTTAGTATTAAGTGTTCACTTGACGGTATTTTGCAAAGGGTATTTTTTGTTTTGTTTTTATGTCTGTCTGATCTTATCAGGCAAAGCATCAGTACTTGGGTGGGAGCCCTTCAAGGAAAACTCTTTCAGAAAGCAGCGCTAGTGATTCAGTTGGTGATGCTCTTCTGTTCAAGTTGATACTGAACTTATGCCTCAGCATGACATTGGGGAATATGGTGCTGCTGAAATTGCTGTCTTTGGTTGGATGAGACATAAAACCATAGTCCTTGATTGCTTGTGGTCATTAAAACGTTCTCCCAATATGACTCTCTTCATAAGCAATGGGGTGTCCTGGCTACTTAGCAGTTTAGCCAATTTTATTCTACATGTATATTTCTTTGATAGTCTCTCTCAGTTGGCTATGTCTCTACTTCCTGTCCTAAAGTCTTTAATGTTGTGCACTGTTCATTAGCTGCCACACTATATTGTATGCAAGTCTCCTGGAGACAAGTCAATTGATTCATGCGAAGGTGACATAATTAAGAATGAAGTCCATTCTAGCATCACTTCCAAATTGGCTCTTAACTTCACATTTCCTTTGGGATGAAATTTTCTGCATTTGGCATAAGATCAAAGGTGAATTTTTTTAAAGTTGGATCAAAATCAGTTCAGCTGGTTTTAAGCTAGGCAAGCATAAGCAGCAGACTTCATTTTATGTAACATAATTATATAAACAGTTAACATTTTTAATCTTTGTTTTAAAAAAATAATCATAAGTTATGCACAGAAAAAACATTGTCCATGTTTAAAGCTTCAAGTTTTCAGCATGGAATATGACCTATTTTTTATTTTTAATTGGACTGGCTCCCAGCTGCCAAGATGTCTTAAATTTGAATGCCTCTCAAGCTGTTTCACATTCACTGGTTCATGAGTAAGGCCACCAACAGGCTCCCTCACTTGCCTAGCAGGGCTTTGGACCTCTTTTATAATCATTATTATTATTTTTTAGCAATTTAGGTGATATTTCAATTTCATGGTTAATACCTAGCTGTTCTAGCTTTTCCATTAGTAGATGTCAAGCACTTTACAAAGGAGGTGTAAGTCACTATCCTCCTTTTACAGAAAGGGAAACTGAGTCACAGCAGTGAAGTAACTTGCCCAAGATCATCCAGCAGACCTGGAGCAGAGCTTGGAATAGACCTTAGGTCTCCCCAGTCCCACTCTGTTGCTACATACAGTAGCCCACACTGCACTCGATCCGTTTTGGTACACTTCTCACTTCTGAGATATCCAGGACTTACGTGACACATTAGATGTAAATCATGTGGTGGTGGTGGATCAGGGAGGTTTGTAGTAGAAGACTCCAGACTGTACTAAGCAAATAATTCTCTAGCATGATAAACCTGTCTTTGGGAGCCAGGGAGCAGGGAGAGGGCTAGAGGGTGGACATTAAAATGTAAGTTGGCTTATCAGCTGGGAGTCATTTCAGTCATTGCTACAATATGTAAACTCCTGAAAAGACTACAGGAACTCTCATGATGGGTCAGGAGTATTTAAACTGGTATTTTTCTTTCTTGGCATACATTGGTGGCTGCATAGAAAGTTTGATTAGTCATATCTTTACAGTGAATTATATATCCTATGAGCTGGGAGGTGAAAACATTATCTACTATCTGTTCTTATCAGTTTAATATCTTACAATAGTTGTAATGCACTATGTGTGAGTTAACTGACTCAAGTCACCTTAAATACCTTCTAGTATTAATTTCTATAAACAAAATTCTTAAATAGTGAACACATGATTTAAGGATTAAGACAGTGGTCTCCAACCTTTATATGCCCAAGATCACTTTTTGAATTTAAGGGCAACCCAGGATCTACCCTGCCCCTTCCCCAAAGCCCCACTCCACTCACTCCATCCCCCACCCTCACTCACTTTCACCGAGCTGGGGTAGGGGGTTGGGGTTCGGGCCGGGGTGCGGGCTCTGGCCTGTGGCCGAGAGGTTCACAGTGTGGGAGGGGGTTCTGGGCTGAGCCTGGGGCAGGGGTTTGGGTTGCAGGAGGGGGCATGGGGTGCTGGCTCTGGGCAGGGGTTCAGGGTGCAGGAGGGGGTATGGGGTGCTGGGTCCGGGAGGGGGCTGGGGTGTGGCCTCTCGCCAGGCAGCATTTACCTCTGGCAGCTCCCAGTTGGCAATGCAGCATGGCTCTGCTAAGACAGGCTCCCTGCCTACCCCGGCCCCACGCCGCTCCTGAAAGGGGCCAATGTGCCCCTGCGGCCCTTGGGGGGGAAAGGGATGGGGGGCATGTGGCTCCGCACATTGCCCCTCTCTGCGAGCACCGCCCCCGCAGCTACCAATGGCCGCAGCTCCCCGTTCCCAGCCAATGGGAGCTGCGGGGGTGGTGCTTACAGAGAAGTGCAGCGTGCGGAGGGAGACCCCTGTTCCCCTGCCCACGGGGCCACACTAGGCGCTTCCGGCAGCGGTGTGGGGCCAGGCCGGCAGGCAGGGAACCTGCCTTAGCGGCAGCCCTGCTACACCACCAGAAATCGTGATCGACTGGGAGATCCTATAGGATGGGCCAGTCGATCGTGATCGACCGGTTGGTGACCACTGGATTAAGAAATGATTCCGTTATAGATCAGTTATCCATTGGGAGGGGGGAAAGGCCAAGAAATCATTGACAGTAGCTGATGGGTGCAATAAAACATCTTACATCATCTTGTTACCATTTTGGGACACAGTCCTTCAATTTAATGCATTCGGGTCCACCTCTGCAGTCAGTGGGGCTTTGTGCAGGCACAGCAATGCATCCACATGCAGGGAATTATTGAATCAGGTCTTTAGCTTGTTACATTGTGGCCCAAGAAATTTAATAACTATAAAATAATTGTCAAATCTAGATGCCAAATTTTATTCATGGAAAAGTTTTAAAAGTAGTAAACTGTCTTGAAACATTCATATAACTGTTGTAAAAAGAGATGCAGACTTTGGAATTGGATGAGCATGTTCCCAGAATAAATGCTGAAATATTTTGTATTAAGTCAGTTGTACCTTTCTCCAGTCCCTACACTATGTACTGTAGAATAGTATCTGGTAAATTGTTTTGATTAAGGTTTACACTATCAGTGTCAAGGTTTCTAAACACAGTAGAATGACCTTTACAATTCAACAATAAACAATGTATCTGAATCACGCACAGAGATACCTCTGTCCTCCTTTGTGGATGAATGGTGGTTAGCATGACCTTTCCCTAAGGTAAAAGCAATAAGAGAGGGGGAAAAAAGCTGAAAATGTTTACATAATGATTGTATTTTGGCATGTCATATTTTACTCTAGAGGTTAGTAATACCAGCAATGCCATGTAAGTGACATATGACTCCATGTTTGAGTGAGCTGATGCTTATTTGTATCAAAACATTTAAACAGCTGAGATATCATGTGAACAACTATTACTGTTTGTAGTGTTGTAGCCATGTTGGTCCCAGAATGAGAGACATTCTTTTATTTATTCTTCAGCTCTCTAGAACTTGAAAGTTTGTCTATTTCACCAACAGAAGCTGGTCCAATAAAATATATTCCCTTACCCACCTTCTCTCTCATAAAACTATTGCTGTCAGACATACTTTGTGCTGCAAGGAGTAATGAGGTTTTATTTAAATAGTGACTTTGTAGCTGTATGTCAGACCTCTAACTGCTGTAGAAATTTGTGCTCCTTGCAATAGACTTTTGAACTCTGTGATTTTTATTCTAATAGTGTTAAAATAAAGGAGTTTAGAAAGAAGCCATAAAAACTTTCCTTTGAGCCAATAAGCAGAAACAGTTGAATACCAAATTAGTCTTGATATAGGAATGAATCCATTCACCATTATAACAAACTAAAAGTTAAAGCTGTATAGAGCTCGTGTCTTTTTACTACAAGCTTTTAGCAATACATTGTAGAATCTGTACTCCGATAAATAATATAAGCATACAATTTAAGGGATAAAGTTGCATCTTCTAATCAAAGTGAAAAGTATTATGTGATGTGCTTTATGAAGAGTTGGTTGCCAGATTTCACTTCCCCCAAGTGAACATTGTCGATTAACAGATATCCCAAACAGCAAACATTTAATAAACCAGTGAGATTTATTCTCAGATTCTTTAATTTGGCATCTGACCAAAGCATTCAGTATGCAGCCTAACAGCATTGTTAATTCATGTCTTCCACTACTTAACATTGTGCATGCCTTCATAACACTAGAAAAAAATCCAAATGTTAACTATAATGGATAGTATGGATGTTTTTAAAAGTAAATGAATATGAAAGAGTAAGAATTCTCAAGATCACAGCATTTCAGTCTACATTATCATATAGGCTTTCTTTCCCATCCTTGTAAATCGTAGACATTTCACAGCTGAATTTGATGAGTATTTGTAATCCGGTTGTGAAAGAGAGAGAATAAAATTAAGAACTCTGGAACACACTTGTTTCAGAGCTATATGCCTTCTTGTTGTTGTTTGTAGGATTAAAGCATTGATAGGAGTTTTCTTGTGACCACTATAAAATAAGAAAGTTGTGTGACACAAATAGGGAGACACTTTTCAAATAGGTTTTATACTCAACACAAGTAATGAAGGCTTGTTAACCTTGAAATATTAACCCACCGTTAGCATTTGCTGGTAACATTTGGAATGTTCATAGCTGATATGTATTTATAGACCTAGACCATTAAGATTCTATAAGCATGACTAACTACAGAAGAGAGTTCACTTTAGGTCGCATGAAAGTTTGTCTCTCTAAGCATAGAAAAAAATTATATTTCATATGGTTTCTGCCTCTTACTCCCTGACGATAATCGTTTGAATTGCATTGTTCTCTAGCAGCAGTGATAGAACATGATGCACTGTCAAAATGTTGTTGAACAATGGCAGGATACTGCATGAAATAGGCCATTTTAGACAGATGAGAAAAAATCACTAGAATAAACGTATGAATTGTAAATGAGATCTTCATTTTTCCCCCCATTTGCTTTATAGTTAGACTGGAGTTGTAGGCAAATGTTCTCCCTTTTACCAAAATGTTATAGATTATACTGATAACTTTTTTGAATGTTAGTTTTTTAGAAATATTTCTGTAAAATCAAACGTCAAATTCTACAGTGGAGATTATTAGCTGAATTTAAAAAGTTCATGCCAAATTATTAACAGTCTCTTCATCATTAGGAGCTATAAAATTGACCAGTTTGGCATGTGGAAATCAGCACATCTGGGCGTGTGATACTAGTGGCGGCGTTTACTTCCGTGTAGGAACTCAGCCTCTAAACCCAAGTTTGATGCTTCCTGCGTGGATAATGATTGAGCCACCTGTACAGGTAAAACAGTGAATCATAACTTTTTTAATGTGGTAATTTAGCGATCTGCCTTGAAAATCAAGGAACTTCAACACTTTTCCTTCTGAAAAGGTGATAGATGGAGAACCCCCAAAAGTCTGAATTTAAGAACATAAAAATTGCCGTACTGGGTCAGACTAATGGTCCATCTAGCCCAGCATCCTGTCTCTGACAGTGGCCAGTACTAGAGCTTCAGGGGAAGTGTACAGAACAGGGCAGTTGGGATGATCCAACCCTGTCTTCCCCTCCCAGCTTCTGGCAGTCAGAGGTTGCATCCCTGACCATCTTGGCTAATAGCCATCAATGGACCTATCCCCCATGAACTTACCTAGTTCTTTTTTTTTTTTTTTTTAAACCCAGTTATACTTTTGGCCATCACGCATCCCATGGCAATGAGTTCCAAAAGTTAATTGTGCATTGTGTGAAAAAGTACTTCCTCTTGTTTGTGTTAAACCTGATGCCTGTTAATTTCATCGGGTGACGCCTGGTTTTTGTATTGTGGGAAAGGGAAAATAACACTTTTTTTCCCCACACTGTTCATAATTTTATAGATCACTATCCTATCCCCTCTTAGTAGTCTTTTTTTTTTCTAAACTGAAGAGCCCTAATCTTTTTAGTCTCTCCTCATGGAAACCATTCCATACCCCTGATTATCTTAGTTACCCTTCTCTGAACCTTTTCCAGTTCCACTATATCCTTTCTGAGATGGGGAGACTGGAACTGGACACAATCTTCAAAGTGTGATTTATATAGTGGCATTATGATATTTTTGGTCTTACTTTTCTATCCCTTTCCTATTAGTTCCTAACAGTCTGTTAGCCTTTTTGTCTACTGCTGTGCATTGAGCTGAAGTTTTGAGAGAATTATCCACGATGATGCCAAGATCTCTTAATTGTATGGTAACAGCTAATTTAGACCCCATCGCTTTAGATATATAGTTGGAATTATTTTTTCCAGTGTCTGTTACTTTGAACTTTTCAACACTGAATTTCATCTTTCATTTTGTTGCCCAGTCACCCAATTTTGTGAGACTCCCCCCGTAACTCTGCACAGTCAGCTTTGGAATTATCTTGAATAACTTTATATCATCTGCAAACTTTGACACTTAATGATCTGGAAAAGGGAGTGAACAGTTAATGACTGTGTTGAGCTGCACAGGTCGCAGTAGAGATCCTTGGGTGACCCTACTGTTCACCTCTTGCCATTGTGAAAACTGATAATTTATTCCTACCCTTTGTTTCCTATCTTTTAACCAGTTATTAGCCCATGAAAGGACTTTCCCTCTTCTCCCATGATTACTTAGTTTCCTAAGTACTTAAGCCTTTGGTGAGGAACCTTGTCAGTTTGTTCTGAAAATCCAAGTACATTATGTTAACTGGGTCACCCGTGTCCATGCGCTTGTTGACCCTGTCAAAGAATTCTATTAGGTTGGTGAGATGTGACTTCCCTTTACAAAAGCCACATTGACTCTTCCACCAACAAATGGTGTTCATCTGTGTGTCTGATAATTCCGTTCTTTACTATGGTTTCTATCAATTTGCCCAGTGCTGAAGTTAGGCTTGCTGGGCTGCAATTGCCAGATTTAAACTTTGTAAGTCCTAGATCTCGGAATGCTACAGGTAACTTATCCTGAAAATGGTGCTCTTCCTGCCCAATACCCCCACACAATTTGTGTAACTCCATTTTAAAGAATTTTTCTTAACTGTTGCAAAGCTCATAAAGTGTTTTGTTTCCCATCATTACTAAAAATGACAGATTTTATTAACAAAGCTGCTTTATAGGCATGTAATAGAACCAAGGTTTGAATACTTACCAGATATAGGTAAGTACAGTGCTGCTGTATAACCATTTGTTTTGAATAATACTTGTTTGGGCAAAGAGGACAAAAAGGAAGCTTGAACTATAAAATTTGTGTGGGGGGGCGTGTCTGGGGTGGTTTCTTTTTAATTTGCTAGTTGAGCAAAAAGTGGCTAATGTGAAGTTCTCGCTGTGAGAAAACCACAATCTTCAGTCTCATTAACAACATTACAGACTTTTTCTTGAATATTTTAAAATGTAGTGTTCTAAAAAATTCATAACATGGAATGAAGTTAAATCCCAGCATGTATAATTGCAATAGTTTGTTTTTACATCATTCCCTTTTAGCTTTGCTTATCTCATGATAGCCAGCTGCCAGTTCCGCCTCCCTCAGGGGTTAGCAGTAAAAGGGGAGGAGGCAACAGAGAAATGAGGCTCTAAGTTGCACCTCATCATTTAACACAGCAGTGCTCAGGCTCCTTGACTGCTTGGGGTTGATGGACATGAGCCAGACAGGTGGCCACTTTTGAAGAAGGTGTTTTGCAAAGGAGAGGGGCAAACCAATAAGTTACCACCAACTGTCCTTTGAACAATGACTATAGCAATAGGAGTTAGATTACGTCACTCGCCCTTCTATGGCTGCTGCATATGTTCGTTCTGACATAATCAGTGAAAAGCATAGTTTCTGCCTATGGACTATGTAGAAAAAAGTGGGGAGGGGAACCCTAACCCAATTATGGGCTTTTCCCATAGGTAAAATTACTTAAAATAAAAACAAAAATTGAAAAGCACCACCAACCTGTTTTCTACTTTGAGCTTTCCAGCAGCAAAAATATCAAATTAAAGTAACCTGACAGTCTGTTTAGCTTTTACCAACTGGATAAGGCTGAACATTGAGTTATTTGCTACAGTTCCCAAAGCATCTGGGTGACAGCATCTTCCCATAAGATGCAGTGTTTCTAGCTGATTACATTGCTCTGGGTATAAGAAAGTTGTTCTTTCGTGTCCTCTTGCCAAATTTCAGCTCTGAAAATTTAATAAGTCAATATCAAAAGGCAAAAAATTCAAACTCTTTCTTGCAGGGAAAATGAAAACTCATTGGTTACATAATAGTCCTGAGGCAATTCCAGGGCATTAGATCAAGTCATTACAAGAGTATTAAAAGGGCAATTATTCATGCACATGTGAAGACTGAATGCAAAATAAGAAAATACATAAACCTTCAAATGATTTCCAGATGGTAACATAGCATTTGACCAGCAAATGTAACAAATAAATGACTGATTAGTGAGCCCTTCAGGGAATAATACCTAGTTTACTATTAGCTGCTCCTTAGTTGATATTTGTCCCTTAATTGACTTGACACAGAGTTTATATTGCATCACTATATATTCATATCAGGAGTATTGTCAGAAATATTTATGAATAGTTCAATCATATTTTCTGTTTAAAGAAGAAAATCAAAGGGCAAAACTGCATTTCAGGTGCTTGAGGTACAGAAGCTCTCTCAAAATATAGAATGTATGTAATTAGTTTTAAAATTCAGTCTCTCATGAATGTAAAAAATATGATCTTCTGTATTCCAGAGTTTAGGATTCATGAAGTGCCCATAAACTACAGGCTCTGCTTTAACAATGTCAGTACTCAGAAGCTGAGCTATCATAGCTTTCCTTATATATCAGTATTTAAGCAGTTTCATAGGCTGTATTCGGAAACAATGCAGTTTTGAGACGACTTTAATCAAAATAAAATCAGCTAACAATTAAACCACACTTCACCTTTTAAGAAAGGTGAATCTGATTAGCTAATCTAAAACAGATATGTAGGCATTCCTGTTCTCTTCATCTCTCCATCCTCTTCCCCACAGTCTGGACGATGATTGCTGTGCCACTTCATGTAAAAGAAGATCTGCTATATCATCTTGTTTCATTCTTTCCTGTCTTATCCAACACCTTAGAATTGTGGTCAGCAAGACGACTAGATTAAGTGCTGGAAAATCTTGAACAGTGGTTTTCTAGACTTCTGTCTGTTCCATTTTGTAGTTTCTACACTTCTAAAAGTTACAAAACATGTTTAAAGCTGTCAATGATACCTTTGCCCTAAGGGAGCTGCTATATAAGGCCGTTGACTAGACTGGTCAAAAATCTCTCTTCGTGGTATGATTTGACTATAGCAAATACAGAAAGCTTTTCATTTTATTGCTTATATGCAATACAAAGATAATGCTACACTATATCATGTGTCCAGATATACAGTGTTATAGAATGTTTATGAAATATAAATATAAATTTAGTGCTTCCAAGACACCCAGTCTAAAGAAATAATAAAGTAGACGCAGAATTACAAAAATAAACAGAGAAAAGCAATTCACCTACTAATCTCGACTCTGCTTTATAACAAAGACATTGTGGAGAGAAGAAGGTGGAATGAAGTTACCATGTTTAAACCAAGTTTTTCATTTAATCTCTGGCTATCATTGAAGGGAAAGGATTTACCTAATTAGATGGCTACTATTTGACCATTTTGTGTAACTGCCATCTGCTTTCTTTAATTAGCAGATGAGTACTGCTGAAGTTCATGTAATTGGCTGTAAATGATCTCTTGTAATCTGAGTTAGTGAATCCTGAAGACTTTTTTACATTTCCTCTAAGCAATCTACTTCTGACAATCATAAGCTCCTTGGGGTAGGCACATGCTTTTTGTTCTGTTTGTACTATAACTAGCACAATGGGATTCTGGTCCATGATTAGGGCTCCTAAGCACACAGGAGAACAAACAATAAATCTATGTATTTTTGTCTGATCTTTCAACTTAACTTTATCACCAGCAGAAAATTTACCCATTTTAGCACAGTTAGAATGCTAAGATAATTTTCTGCACAAATGTTAAAAATCTATGACCCATTCACATTTCATTGTGTATCATAACCAATCCTTAAAACTGCCTTAGAAGAAACATTACTGTAAACAGTTAAGTGGCAAAGTTTGCAGACGATACAAAATTGCTCAAGATAGTTGAGTCCAAAGCTGACTGCAAAGAGCTACAAGGGGTCTCACAAAACTCTGTGATTGGGCAAGAAAATGGCAGATTAAATTCAGTGTTGATCAATGTACAGTAATGCACATGGGAAAACACAATCCCGACTATGCATATAAAATGATTGGGTCTAAATTAGCTGTTACCATTCATGAAAGGGATCTTGGAGTTATAGCGGCTAGTTCTCTGAAAACATCTGCTCTATGTGCAGCAGCAGTCAAAAAGCTAACAATGTTAGGAACCATGAGGAAATGGATAAGAAGACAGAACATATAATGTCACTATATAAATCCATGGTATGCCCACACCTTGAATACTATGTGAAATTTTGGTCACCCCATCTCAAAAAAAGACTTATTAGAATTGGGAAAAAGTACAGAGAAGGGCAACAAAAATGATTGGGGTATGGAACAGCTTCCATATGAGGAGAGGTTAGAAAGACTGAGACTGCTCATCTTAGAAAAGAGACGACTAAAGTGGAATATGATAGAGGTTTCTAAAATCATAAATGGTGTGGAGAAAGTGACTGTTTACGCCTTCATGTAACCCAAGATCCAGGGGTCACCCAATGAAATTAATAGGCAATAGGCTTAAAATAAACATAAGGATGCACTTCTTCATACAACACAGTCAACCGGTGGAACTCATTGCTAGGGGATGCTGTGAAGGCCAAAAGTATAACTGAGTTCAAAAAAGAATTAGATAAGTTCAAGAAGGATAGGTCCATCAATGGCAATTACCAAGATGGTCAGGGACAAAACCCCACGCTCTGGGTGTCCCTAAGCATCTGACTGCCAGAAACTTGAACTGGACAAGAGGAGCTGGATCACTCAATAATTGCTCTTGTCTGTTCATTCCCTCTGAAGTATCTGGCACTGGCCACTGTTGGAAGACAGGGTAGATGAACCATTGGTCTGACCCGGTAAGGCTGTTAAAAGTTTTTTCAAAGTTTCAGCAGAACAAAATAACATTGTCTGATTCCATTTCTTTTACGTACCTTTCTGGTTCTTTAGTATTGGTTCTTGCTTAGTCTCTTTGGAGATGAAATAGAAACATGATTGACTCACTGGTACTAACCCTCAGGTATTTTGACCTTTTAATGTAAGAGGACAAAAAGAAACAAAACCATACGCTGACTAAGGTTAAACATATAGCATGTAAATATGTTGGTCTGTGCTCAATTATCCCTTCTTCCCTCATGCAGGCCCCATCCCATGAAATAAACCGAGTGACCTCGTGCCATTAATTTCAGTGGTCTTGAGAATGCTCAGCACATAGCAGGAAGTGCTGAGAACTCCACAGTCTCAGACTCTAACTTTGGGTCATGCCTTTACTGGGTACTCTGAACTTTAATTGGAATTTTGGGAAGAGCTCTTCTGAAGTGAACCTTACAGTATTGTCATTTTTAACAATTTCTGTATTGGGGGTGATTTTTAATTTTGACTTATGTTTGTTTAGAATCTGTCTTAGTCTTCAAAGTATTTACAGTGGAGCACAGAAGCGTTCATCTCAAGTCTAAGATTTCTTTTCATTTGCTCTATGAATAGATTATTTTGCCTGACTATCCCAGAGATTCTTTCCGGTGCTACTGTGAATACTGCCAGGGATGTAGTACACTCTAGTAACTCTGACTAACATACAGACTAGTCCAGATAGCCTCTGGAGGAACCAGTGCCAGCCCTCCTTAGCCACGTGGGACCTATTCAAGGCAGTGATGGGGGAGAGGATTTTCCTAGAGGACTGTCTTTTTCAATTGGGAGGGGGGGAAAGGCAAACAATGACTTGGCAATGCTTCACCTGAGTGTTTTAGTCAGTGCATGTTATAGATAAATGAAACTGGATAAATACAGCATATCAAGGCTCCCACTAAAGTGGCTTATTCAGCTGCTGTAGAATTCCATAGTGTCTCGTTTCAAGTATTTGCTTTTCCTTAATATCAGCGTTTTATTCTGTTAGAAACCATCTTTTTGTAGTTGAAGTATTTTAATTAGCAGGCAATCATTCATATACACATGCGCGCACATACACACTCACACTCTTTCAAAACTTCTAATAAAAACTGTTGAAAGTATTTGTTTCAAAATGATTCCATTGTCCAGTGAGAGAGAGAATTTTCCTCTTCCTACCGGTCAAGAAAGCCAATATTAACATACTCTAAGCTGCTTTTGCTAAGAATTCTAGCCTTCCAGTATTTTTTGTTTTAAGATATTGCTACCGTCATGGTGCAGGAAGTATGCGTGCAGCCTGTCACGTGTTTGATAGCTACTCTTATCGGCACCAAAAATGTTTTCACCACACCCTAAAGACTCTGGGACTAGATTACTGCAGTGTGTGATGTTGTTTTTCTGTGTTACTTTTAAAAACATTCATCTTAAACTGGTATTTTCACTTCCTTCTCTTTAGGCTATTTGCCCAAAAAGCAAGTGTTTACCTTGAAATTAACAGGCTTGTTCAATATAGTAATTTTTAATAAATATCTTTAAAAAATAAAGGTTGGGGGGAGGAGGACACCATTCCTCCTTCAAATATCCATTTGCTTGTTACTTCAAATCAAATCAGGGCTCTTGAAATGCACCTGCGCATTCATCTGTTGACATATTTTCACCAATATATTCTGTGAATTATTTTCATCAGATAAATCTATGCCTTGCTATTTAAAAAAAATATTCCTTAACCATTCTCTTTACAGGATTAAGTAACTGAAAAGATAATCTTCAACTTCTAACTTGTCTCTGGCACAGCTTTCTCTAAAATGTTTAGAACAAGGTACTTAAATACATGCCTTGACTTGAGTGGAACTACTCACATGCTTAAAGTTAGGTGTGTGAAGGAATACTTGCTGAATAGGGGCATTTCATGCGAGATTTAGAGATAAAATGATTCATCCCAGCATAAATTAATTCACAAATTGTAATTAAAGCACCAGTTTCTGGATGCTTGAGAGAGTCAGTGCTGCTCTTTTCAGAGTAGGCTTAAGATCATCTGGTTTTAAAGGCCAAGAAGGACTGGATGTAGTCAGTACTGAAGTGTGAGACCTTCAAAGGGACACAGTCTGTAGAACAAGAGTATCTTTTGAGCAACATTTGCTTGTAGTTTTCAGATTGGACTCGTAAATAACGGACACAGATTCTTGTCTTCGGGTGCAGATGTTCCTGGTTCATTGTTTTTGTTAGGAAAGATTAATCAAGATCTACTTTTTACTCACCAACTTTCTGTATTCTGCAATGGCCAGATCAGGCATTATGACTGTTCTAGGTGGAACACATTGTTAATACTTACTATAGCTGTTCAGCTGTCTTTATATGCATTTAACTGTGGTTGAGAGAGCAGGTTTACTAGAAGGTCCTGTTTTCAAAGGTTTATAGCTTTTTCGTTCAAAGGGGTAATTTCGAAAATTTTACTGTTCACTTAAGGGGAAATGGGTTGGTTGGTGGGTGGGTTTTTTTGGGAAAGTTTGAAGAAAACCTGTCCAACAGTACTTGAGTGGTGGACCTTTAAAGAAACACATGCTACATTTTTTTACACTGGAATTTTTTTCACAATGTTAATCTTTAAAATCTCAGCCTTTAGTCATATTAACATAGTTGTTTTTTTTTCTTGTTGTTGCACCAAAGTCAGAAAGTTCAGCACACAAACCTTATCCCTACCCTGCTGTGCCTGTGCATTACAGTAGAGTTTCTTGTGTGCGGTGGTGTTGTAGCCGTGTTGGTCTCAATTGACAGGCTCAGAGACTTGCTTCCGTGAGGTTTTTTGCAGCCGTGTGCTTCTTCGGGGATTTCCCCAAGGAAAATACATTTCTCAGTGGCTTGGTTCTCAGTGGCCCAAATAAAGCCTGTGAAATCTTGGAAATGGCTAGAGTGGGGGTGGGTGTTGGAGAGCCCATCCCGCACTCACCCTACAGTGGTGGCTCCTGTCTGGGTGCCACTCGGATTTGGCCGGTCTTCCCCTCTGTCTCAATCTACAGAGGGGCAGATGTGGAAAGCTGGGATCAGCCTCTCAGGACAGGAGCTGCCACTGCAGCATGAGTATGGGATGGGTTTGCTGTCCAAGTCTCCCCCCACCTCCAGTCTTTTCCAAGATTTCACTGACTTCATTTAAATTCACAATTTGTAACGTCCATGCCAAAATCATGGACTTAGGTATGACCAGCTTGAGTACAATTAATTGGGTTTGGACTGACTACACCCAATTTTTTTTTTTTTTGTCTCGTATGTTGTACCTTAAAATATTTGTGAGAGAAATATATTTTGGAGCTTGAAGTTTGAAATGGGTATAGGAGAGCTCAAGAGAATTGGCCCATCCTCCTTCCAAGATGTTTGTTTAACATAATATGGAGTTCTTAAAGCTTAGGTGCCAAAAAATTCTAGAAATCTGGTACATTTACAAGTTAGGAGCAGAAGATGGAAGGAAGATTCATACTATTGTCAGATTGGCTACACGTATTACTGCACTTGTGGTTCATTATGAAAAATGTTTGACCAAATAACCAAACTTAGCCAAATGTATTGTCTAAAGGTAAAACGGTACATTATGAAAAGGAGATATACCGTATTGTTCCGAGTATAGGCCGCTCCTGATTATAAGCCGCACCCTTAAAGTTTGGTGCTATTTTTAAAAAATTCCAATATATAATTGTTTCAGGTTGGGCAGCCCAGAGCCCTCTGATTCCCCGCCGGGGCTGGGATTTAAAGGGCTCTGGGCTCCCCGCCACGGCGGCAGCCCAGAGCCCTCTGATTCCCCGCCGGGGCTGGGATTTAAAGGGCTCTGGGCTCGCCGCCGCGGCGGGCAGCCCAGAGCCTTTTGATTCCCGGCCGCGGCTGGGATTTAAAGGGCTCTGGGCCCCCCGCCGCGGCGGCAGCCCAGAGCGCTCTGCTTCCCCGCCGCGGCTGGGATTTAAAGGGCTCCCCGCTGCAGCGGCGGCCCAGAGCCCTCTGATTCCCCGCCGCGGCTGGGTTTTAAAGGGCTCTGGGCTCCCCGCCGCGGCTGGGATTTAAAGGGCTCTGGGCCCCCCGCCGCGGCGGCAGCCCAGAGCGCTCTGCTTCCCCGCCGCGGCTGGGATTTAAAGGGCTCTGGGCTTCCCGCCGCGGCGGGCAGCCCAGAGCCTTTTGATTCCCGGCCGGCTGGGATTTAAAGGGCTCTGGGCTCCCCGCCGCAGCTGGGGATCCCGATTATAGGCCGAAAAAAGTGCGGCCTATACTCGGGACAATACGGTACATACTGTCCTTCCAGGAAGCAATTCTTATCTCTCAGCATGTTCACCATACACAGAAGGTGTACTTCAAAGATATGCCCCCAAAGCCACTTGTTTCTATAGGATTGTTGTTTACAAGTTAGAAAGCACTGTACTGTATATGTTACCTGAGATCCAACCCACTGGATTCTACCAGTTTCTTAACTTGTTGTTCTGTACATTTCTAATTTTTGTTGTGGATACTAGCATTCTAGATACTGGTCATGAAGGTACCTCCCCTGCTTGTATGGGGGCAGGATGTTGATATATTTTGCTTTTGACTGTTTCCTATCCACTTATGCCAAATTATGAGTTGTCCTGTTCCAAGGTATTGTAGAGATACCAGGGAGCAAGAATGAACAGCATTGTGAGGAAAAATAATACAGTTCAGTTGGCATAACTGCCCAACATTTATACATACAATATTCATATTGTGTGTGTAATACATATGTGGTGTGTGTAATACATACATATGTACATTGGCTAACACTCTAATTTCAAGCCATACTGCGAAAATAAGTGATTGCTCTAGCTTTTCAGTAAATAGCGTTAATGTTGCTTTGACTGTTCTCTGGCATTACTGATAATGCTGCTCTTTCCAACAGGAAAAACAGGTGGGTTCCAAGAACAAATCTTCATAGTCTTTCCTGCCATTGTGTATCTGACTTGATCCTCTTCTGCAAATAACAAATAAGCATTAAATTCAACATACTTCTTGTCCAATCTGTTGCTAAAAAACCTGAATGCAAAAAGTTTGACAGACCTCCTATATTGTGTATCTCACACTTCCCTCCTTTTTTCAGTACCAAAAGTGCGTAGCCACTGCAGAATTTTATTTGAAAGGATTATACACAAAATGATAATACTCCCCTACCTGACAGGAGTGATAAGGCTAAATTAATTAGTGTTTGTGAGGGACTTGGAGACTATAGTGATGAGCACCACATAAAAGCTTATAAATAAGTTTTTGGCATGTCAGCTGTTAATCAGGAAGGTTCAGAGACTTGTATGCTACTTTTAAAAATACCAAACCATTGTACAAGTTACAAATATGGCATCTTTTACAATCAGTAAGTGTGTATAAATCCCATTAATGCAAATAGAAATTGAGCAAACATTAGGGAGAATTGTCTCTGATAGTTTCAGTGTAAAATTACAAGGTTTTTGCTCTTTGAAACATAAGCCGATTTATATACCTCCACTGATACTTTTCTTAGTAGTAATGGGAAAAGAACACCATCTAGTCTTGCACCACTATCTAGTTACCTTTATCAGGGATCCAAGAAATCCATTTGCCATTGGAAAAATGCAGACTTTACATTTTTAAAGATAATCTTTTAGTTTTTACATTTTGTGAAAAAATAAAACATATACAGTAGAACCCCGATTATCTGATCTAATTGGGACCAGAACCGGATTGGATAATCAAAAATGTGGGTAATCAGGAGAAATGGGCAGGGCTTGGGCTGTCGGCCCCAGATGGCAGTGCTCGGGCTGTTGGCTTAAAAATTGTAAATATATCAATAAAATATTGGAAAGGAAAGGAATGGAGGCAGAAAAAGATTGATACTAGCCATGGGAAGAGGAAGACAATATTGGAAAAGGAGAACAGTTGAAAGAAAAAGGAAGGATGGAAGAGGAGGGAAGGGAAAGAAATGGGGGAAAGTGTGGTTTTTTGTGTGTTTCCCCCCCCCCCCCCCCCCCATCCCCATGGAGGGTTGACTAGTCTCATAGTTAGGAAATTAATTTCCCTCCCATGTTCACAAAGTATGAGACAGGTTGTGGGATATTTATTTGTATTACAATACTGCCTAGAGTTTGCAACAGAGATCAGGGTCCCATTGTGCAGTACACTACACAAACATAATGGTGTGTGTCAAAGAGTTTACCGCCTAACTAGATAGAATGGGCAAAAGGATGCAACACAAACTCAGTGATGGTTGGCAAATGCCATGTTAGTGCCATGGTTTTATAATGTTTTTGTCTGATTTTTTTTTTCTGTTGCACTTAAACACAATGGAAAGTTTAATAAGATGTGCTAGAAAGTTTACATCTCCATTGCGACTCTCTAAATGGTTCTCTTAACGTCCATGGTAAGGAGTTACTCGGGAGTTCAGTTGTGTAATTAACTTTGTGGAAAACCCAATTATGTATTATGTGTTTCAGGTCTGTAATAGGAGATATGAAAGATAAGTTCTTATGAGGGCAGACACTCATCTCTCCAAGTGCATACCTAAGCACTCAGATTTCCACCAGGGATGAAATTGGTAAAATTAACTGATAGGGTTTGATTTAGATTACTGATGAGATGTCAAATAATCCAGGCTCATTCAGCTTTATTAGTCAACCCTAGAACAGCACAACATGAAAAGAAGCCATACTTTACCCTCTTTTCAAAAGTATGAGTTCAAGCCTATTTATATTTATACAGGAATTGTTTATGATTGATGAAACATTAGCCAAGACTTATGCACCAGTTCTTACCAGTTTCTTATCTTGTTTTGAACATAGTTTACCAAAAGTCAGCAAAATTGGAGATATTCTGCACTGCTATAGGTTGGTACAGAGGCATGTTGGTCAAGTGTCAACAAAATCATCCATTTTCTTCCTTAGTACACTCTGCGAGCTATACGTATTACACTTATCATATCTGGCAAGCTTCAACACACCATACATCTTCTCTGACAGATTCTACAGATACACAGACCAGAGGTTGAGTTCACCTATTAGCATATTGGCGTTATAGCAAGGTACCCTGGGAGCATGGCTCACAGTGTAGCATAAGTATAAGAACATAAGAACATAAGAAAGGCCGTACCGGGTCAGACCAAAGGTCCATCTAGCCCAGTATCTGTCTACCGACAGTGGCCAATACCAGGTGCCCCAGAGGGAATGAACCTAACAGGCAATGATCAAGTGATCTCTCTCCTGCCATCCATCTCCATCCTCTGACGAACAGAGGCTAGGGACACCATTCTTACCCATCCTGGCTAATAGCCATTTATGGACTTAGCCACCATGAATTTATCCAGTCCCCTTTTAAACATTGTTATAGTCCTAGCCTTCACAACCTCCTCAGGTAAGGAGTTCCACAAGTTGACTGTGCGCTGCGTGAAGAAGAACTTCCTTTTATTTGTTTTAAACCTGCTGCCTATTAATTTCATTTGGTGACCCCTAGTTCTTGTATTATGGGAATAAGTAAATAACTTTTCCTTATCCACTTTCTCAACATCACTCATGATTTTATATACCTCTATCATGTCCCCCCTTAGTCTTCTCTTTTCCAAGCCGAAGAGTCCCAGCCTCTCTAATCTCTCCTCGTATGGGACCCTCTCTAAACCCCTAATCATTTTAGTTGCCCTTTTCTGAACCTTTTCTAGTGCTAGAATATCCTTTTTGAGGTGAGGAGACCACATCTGTACACAGTATTCGAGATGTGGGCGTACCATGGATTTATATAAGGGCAATAATATATTCTCTGTCTTATTCTCTATCCCCTTTTTAATGATTCCTAACATCCTGTTTGCTTTTTTGACCGCCTCTGCACACTGCGTGGACATCTTTAGAGAACTATCCACAATGACGCCAAGATCTTTTTCCTGACTCGTTGTAGCTAAATTAGCCCCCATCATGTTGTATGTATAGTTGGGGTTATTTTTTCCAATGTGCATTACTTTACATTTATCCACATTAAATTTCATTTGCCATTTTGTTGCCCAATCACTTAGTTTTGTGAGATCTTTTTGAAGTTCTTCACAATCTGCTTTGGTCTTAACTATCTTGAGTAGTTTAGTATCATCTGCAAACTTTGCCACCTCACTGTTTACCCCTTTCTCCAGATCATTTATGAATAAATTGAATAGGATTGGTCCTAGGACTGACCCTTGGGGAACACCACTAGTTACCTCTCTCCATTCTGAGAATTTACCATTAATTCCTACCCTTTGTTCCCTGTCCTTTAACCAGTTCTCAATCCATGAAAGGACCTTCCCTTTTATCCCATGACAGCTTAATTTACGTAGGAGCCTTTGGTGAGGGACCTTGTCAAAGGCTTTCTGGAAATCTAAGTACACTATGTCCACCGGATCCCCCTTGTCCACATGTTTGTTGACCCCTTCAAAGAACTCTAATAGATTAGTAAGACACGATTTCCCTTTACAGAAACCATGTTGACTCTTGCTCAAGAGTTTATGTTTTTCTATGTGTCTGACAATTTTATTCTTTACTATTGTTTCAACTAATTTGCCCGGTACCGACGTTAGACTTACCGGTCTGTAATTGCCGGGATCACCCCTAGAGCCCTTTTTAAATATTGGCGTTACATTAGCTAACTTCCAGTCATTGGGTACCGAAGCCGATTTAAAGGACAGGTTACAAACCTTAGTTAATAGTTCCGCAACTTCACATTTGAGTTCTTTCAGAACTCTTGGGTGAATGCCATCTGGTCCCGGTGACTTGTTAATGTTGAGTTTATCAATTAATTCCAAAACCTCCTCTAGTGACACTTCAATCTGTGACAGTTCCTCAGATTTGTCACCTACAAAAGCCAGCTCAGGTTGGGGAATCTCCCTAACATCCTCAGCCGTGAAGACTGAAGCAAAGAATCCATTTAGTTTCTCCGCAATGACTTTATCATCTTTAAGCGCTCCTTTTGTATTTTGATCATCAAGGGGCCCCACTGGTTGTTTAGCAGGCTTCCTGCTTCTGATGTACTTAAAAAACATTTTGTTATTACCTTTGGAGTTTTTGGCTAGCCGTTCTTCAAACTCCTCTTTGGCTTTTCTTATTACACTCTTGCACTTAAGTTGGCAGTGTTTGTGCTCCTTTCTATTTGCCTCACTAGGATTTGACTTCCACTTTTTAAAGGAAGTCTTTTTATCTCTCACTGCTTCTTTTACATGGTTGTTAAGCCACGGTGGCTCTTTTTTAGTTCTTTTACTGTTTTTCTTAATTTGGGGTATACATTGAAGTTGGGCCTCTATTATGGTGTCTTTAAAAAGGGCCCATGCAACTTGCAGGGATTTCACTTTAGTCACTGTACCTTTTAACTTTTGTCTAACTAACCCCCTCATTTTTGTATAGTTCCCCCTTTTGAAATTAAATGCCACAGTGTTGGGCAGTTGAGGTGTTCTTCCCACCACAGGGATGTTGAATGCTATTGTATTATGGTCACTATTTCCAAGCGGTCCTGCTATAGTTACCTCTTGGACCAGCTCCTGCGCTCCACTCAGGATTAAATCTAGAGTTGCCTCTCCCCTTGTGGGTTCCCGTACCAGCTGCTCCATGAAGCAGTCATTTAAAGTATCGAGAAATTTTATCTCTGCATTTCGTCCTGAAGTGAAATGTTCCCAGTCAATGTGGGGATAATTGAAATCCCCCACTATTATTGGGTTCTTGATTTTGATAGCCTCTCTAATTTCCCTTAGCATTTCATCATCACTATTACTGTCCTGGTCAGGTGGTCGATAATAGATCCCTAATGTTATATTTTTACTAGAGCATGTATAAAGTATACAAAGCCTTCTAGAAATATATATTAAAAAAACCAGATGACTGGATAAGAGGGTGTGTTTAGTGTTCTTCTCTGCATAGATTAAAGGGCATTTAAGAGCATATAGCATGTATGTGTGAAAAATGTCATGGTAAAGTTGATGGTATGTCCACCCTGATGAGTCACCTACAGTGAAAAAAGCTTGATTTAAGTTCCTGAAATGCCACAGAATTTCTTTGGTAGGTGAAATGTTGCATGAGACCTGCCTGCCGCCTCTCCTGATATATCTCCTAGGAGATAAAGATTGCAAAGGCCAAGTTCCCCGCTAGTGGAGAGAAAGTATGCTTTTGTGTAGGCCTGATCTTCCCTGGCCTTTTAGCCTACATGAAAAGTATGTCACAAAAAGCAGATACTATAGTAGGCATCTTGAGACGGTCTTTATAGGGATAAAAAGCATAGCTGGTTTAGAGAGCGCTATGAAGGCAGCCTCAAAAGGAAAGAAGTGGGGGGTGAGAGAGAGAGAGCCAGACAGACATTGGGCCAGAATTTTAAAGTTTAAATGCAAAGCAGGCAAGTCCGCATGTGCACGAGCTCAGTTTGATACAGGGCTATGTGTAGATTTGTGCATGCTCCTAAATTAGGTATCTGCAGAGATGCTTGCAACTGTGTGTATCTCACATTGACAATGCAGCCCAGCACATATGTGAGAACATAGAAGCACTGGGCTGGACCCTTGGAAGGTCATGTACTCCAGCTCCCTGTGTTGAGGCAGGGCCAAGAATGCTTGCACCTTTCAGGGATGGACTTAGTTTAACCTGTTCTTAAAAACCTCCAGTGATGGGGATTCTACAACCTCCTGTGGAAGCCTATTTCAGAGCTTAACTCCCTTTATAGTTAGGTTTTTTCCTAATATCTGACCTTTCTAAATCACCCTTGCTTCGGATAAAGCCCAATGCTACTTGTCCTACCTTCAGTAGACATTGAGAACAATGGATCTTTATAACAACAATCTTCAAATATGTTAAGGGCTATCAGGTGTGTCTCCCGCCTCCCCCCCCACCCCGCCCCGAGTCATATTTTCTCAAAACTAAACATGCCCAGTTTTTTTTAATCTTTACTTATAGGTCAAGTTTTCTAAACCTTTTATCATTTTTGTTGCTCTCCTCTGGACTCTCTCCAATTTGGCAACATCTTTCTTAAACTGTGGTACCTAGAACTGGAGACAGTATTCCAGTTGAGGCTTCGCCAGTGCTAAGTAGAGTGGGATAATTATCTCCTGTGTCTTACATATGATACTCCTGTTAATACACTCCAGAATATTAGCCTTTTTTGCAACTGCATCATGTTTACTCATATTCAATTTATGACCCACTACAACCCCCAGATTATTTTCAGTAGTACTACTACCTAGCCAGTTATTCCCCATTTGGTGGTTGTGCATTTGATTTCATTTTTTTCCCCTTCCTACATGTAGTACTTCATGCTTGTCCTTACTGAATTTCATCATGTTGATTTTCAGACCAATTCTCTTACTTGTTAAGGTTATTTTGAATTCTAATCCTGTCCTCCAAAGTGCTTACAACTCCTCTCAGCTTGGTGGTATTCACAAATTTTATAAGCACACTCTCCATTCCTTTATCCAAGTAATTAATTAAAATATTGACTAGTATTGGATCCAGGGCAGACTCCTGCAGAATCCCAAGTGATACGTCCTCCCAGTTTGACAGCAAACCATTGATATATATACTCTGAGTATGATGGTCTTTCAACCAGTTGTGCACCCACTTCATAGTAATATAATGTAGACCACATTTGCCTCATTTTCTGATGGGACTGTCACATGGGACTGGGTCAAAAGGCTTACTAAAATCAAGTTATATCGCATCTACATCTTTTCCCCATCCGCTAGGCCAGTAAACCTGTCAAAGAAGGAAATAAGGTTGGTGTCGCATTATTTGTTCTTGACAAATCCTTGTTGGTTATTACTTATTACCCTATTAGACTCTAGGTGCTTACAAATGATTGTCAATACATGATAGTAAATACCTCATTTCCTTGTAAGATGTTGACCTTTTTAAAGCTGTATCTGTCGTGTTCAATGGAGCCCTCCTAAAGTTCATTTAGAGGGAAGCATTGTTTTTGCTCTGATATGCAGTTTTTTTCAGATTATATTTGCATTTGTTAAGCTTCCAAACTCTTACCTTGCTACAAAACAACCACTTACATGATACACAACAAACATTCTGGTCAGAAACATTTGGTTTTGAAGGGCAGATAAGTTTCCCTCCTGCTCATTCAAAGCTCCGCAGAGTTCAGTGGGAGTCTTCACTGAATAAGGACTGATGCCTGGGAATAGAGTGAGGGAAATGTTTCACTTGGGCTTCCATATTCTAGTGAAAATGTGGGTGATCCAGACCTAAGAAGATGTATCTGCAGCTTTGTCTAGACTACGAGCTAGGGGTGTGATTCCTCTGCTTGCGTATGCAAACTTGTGCTATCTCCAGTATAAACAGCCGTGTAGCTGCGGTAGCACGGTAGCCAAGTACATACCTGCCTGAAACTGGTGAGTTTGTACTTGGCATGGCTCATCCTGCACCTCTTCTGCTATTTATACTTGCGCTAGCTCAATGAAAGCTAGCGTGAGTATGTGTCAAATCACACCCCTCACTCGCAGTGTAGACATAACCTGCAAAGCCAGACCCCCTCAGTAATAGTGAGAGTGGGCGCAGTGGAGGCAAGTCACCAAATGGTCCCAAATCTGAGACAGTTGGACTCTTTAAAAATGTCCAGTGTGTTTTTGTCAGTACAGGTCAAGATGTAAACATGCTGGGAGAATTTGAGAAGGCAGTAAGAAAATAATGAATTGGTGCATCTGTTGCTCTGCATAGGAAGGTTTCTACTGAATTTACAAATCATTTTTAATCTCGCCCTATCCCAATTGCAACGCTGACTGATTTGCTTATATGAACATTGGAACAATAAAATTTAGGTTCGCAGTTACTGAACTTGGATGTTGCAAATTAAAATATGAATTTTTAATTAATAAAACAATTAGATTTTGAAAACAAAGTAGCATCAATTTATGCCAGCCCAGATTATTTCCTTTTTTGCAACCTTAACGCGTTAACATAGAGGAAACATAGGGGGGAGGGATAGCTCAGTGGTTTGAGCATTGGCCTGCTAAACCCAGGGTTGTGAGTTCAATCCTTGAGGGGGCCACTTAGGGATCTGGGGCAAAATTGGTCCTGCTAGTGAAGGCAGGGGGCTGGACTTGATGACCCTTCAGGGTCCCTTCCAGCTCTATGAGATAGGTATATCTCCATATATTATTATATTAACATTACATTTTACATGATAACTATGCAGTGTGGTCTGTATTTGGAAAACTGTCAGGGTTTGGGTTTTTGTTTTTTTTTTGTCTGTAGTCTGCCATATTTTATTACTTCCATAGCAGATATCTGTAAGAGAGTGAATTGTCCTGTTTTAAATGTTGTACTGGCTGAGACTTTAAGTACTGTTTTTGTTTCTAGCCAGTGGGAATAAACTTGGTCAGTGTTCATTCAAGTCCAAATGATCAGATGCTATGGGCAATTGATAGCAAATGGAATGTCCATGTACGAATAGGAATTACAGAAGAAATGCCAGTAGGCACTGACTGGGAACATGTACCAGGTAAAAATAATGATAATATTCCTATGTGCTTCCTCCCACACATTCAATCCCTGAAACACTTTAATTCTGTTTTTGTTAGTGAGCTGTTCCAATGCCAAGCGTGCTAAATTGTTGTGATTAACCAGACTGATTTGGTTACCAGATAATCCTTATCTTGACTTGAGTACGTGTCTCTTAAATATGGTCTCACTTTCACTAAACGTTGTAAGTGCCCCTTGATGAGAAATTTCAGATTCTGGAAGTGTTTCCATTGTAGAACAGGCTACACCGCACCATTTCCAAGTTGTTGCAATCAGTGGTGCTGGTGGTGCACTCTTCCCTCTGAGTTGGTACTAAAGCAATGCTCAGCAAGGTGTCTGGGCCTGCTGTGCACCTGGAAATTCTGTCTTTGAATGTGATAAAAACCAGGGTCCTGCCCCCATGTGATTATTAAAAACTTAATCTCATTTTTCAAATCTACATGTATTAATCCCCTTGTCCTGGACAAATTCCATCTGCCTGCCAAAAAGTTTGGTTGAAGTTGGATACAGTATTCTTCCTGACCTCCTGTCCTAAATGGCTGAGTAGTGTTGCTGTGTGCTTTTAAAAAGTTCCCACATTCCACTCCAGAAATGACTGCATTTCTGTCAGGAGGAGGGCGGGGGGGGGGATCCGCTCTTGTGCAGGGAAGGAGGAAATTATATACATCCACATAGTTAGTCTGCACAATCCTTTGAGCTCAGTTTGGCTAAAGGGTGTTAAATAAATGTAAGATTATTCCCACTTTCATAACATTGAGGAAGTTATCATGTCCATCTTAACTCTTAGGTCCAAATTCTGCCCTCATGCTTGAGCAACCGTCTTAAAGTCAAAGGGACAGTCAAGAAAGAAATGTGGAAAACTTGACAGCCTTGGTACCTTTAATGCTAGAGACGTCTCCCATGGGACATTTACAGGATTACATAAAAATATCTCAATCTCACCTGCTTTACTTATATGATACTATGTTACATACAGTTTAATAAGAAAGCATTTGGTTATTATTTCCTTCATGTGTTTCCATTTAGGGTTGCAGGCATGTCAGCTGGCTATAAGTACAAGAACTGTTTGGGCATGCTGTCCAAATGGAGATGTAGCACGTCGGTATGGCATTACTGACAAAAACCCAGCAGGAGACTACTGGAAGAAGATTCCAGGGAGTGTGTCTTGTTTAACAGGCAAGTCAGTTCTGCATGATGAGCTGAAACCTTCACTGACTGATCTTATGATAGCCATTGTGTGTTCTACCTGATGGTGCTCAAATTGATTATTAGTAAAGATAAATACTATTTTTAAGTGCTGCTGTTTTGTTATTTGACCATGACTCTTTCATCAATTTAGCTTTTATAATTCCCTCTTTCTCCCCCTTCCTCCCCCCCCCCCCCCCCCCCCCCCCCCCCCCCCCAAAATTCTTCCCTGGGTCCAGTTAGAAAAATTCAGTGAAATATAAGCTGCTTTTTGAGTGTTTGCAACTGGAACATACTGCTTTAATTAAAATCTGGATAACTTTTGCTTGGCAGTGACACCTCTAGATGAACTGTGGGCGATTGGTTCTTCAGGATACCTTCTTCAGCGCCTCACGAAAACATTCAGTCACTCTCATAACTTGCAAAAAAGTAGTGACACTTCTGTTTTGCTTCACCCTGATGATTTTGAAGATGAATGGGAAGTGATATGAAGGCACTCAAGCATGTGAGGCAGTGGAATAACGAGAGAGCAATGCTCGTATTTCCAGTAACATGCATAGAAAATGTTGGGGTTTAAAGCCACTTGTATTTAAAATGCAATGTTAGCACTTTTTTTTACTAAAAAACTGACCTGTCAAATAACCCCCAAACTGTGCATTCATATGTTTGTTCCAGTATTTCTTGGGAGACAGTAAGTCTGGAATACTGAAATTGTTCAATTGTATTACCCTAGCAGCTCATTTGGAAATATAACTCTGTTAACCTTATTAGCAATGAAAGTGAATATTTTACAACAGCATGCACACTAATATATATGTACTTCTTTTGAGAAGGCTTTCTGTTACATTAAATATTTCTCAATAGCAGAAACAGTAAATATTTCTCAATTTCTTCCTGTACTTGAAACTCTAGTTAGAGAAATGCCGTCGGTCTGTCGTGTCGTACCAATTTAAGATGATCCCAATAGGGACTAAAAACATATTCTACAGCACGGGTGTCAAAATGAATATTGTTTGGACCATTTTCATTTCAAAATCTCCAATGCTTCACTGACCTTCCATCTCTGGACATTTGGGTTCAATAACTGGTTTCATTCACAGATGAGAAGTTTGAAATTACCCTAATCTCAGGTGGATATTTGTCCACCCCACATACCATCAAGAAACTGACTGACTGCTCCATGCGGCCCAGGGCTGGAATAGCAGCAAAGGTGTGGATCAGGTTTCTGGTACATTGGCAGGATTGTGAGAGGCAGCTTTCTTGGTACCTGATGCACTGTATTTGTGCCTGTAGCCAGTGCTTTATGGCCTGGACTCATTTTTAAAGTACCAAATTCAGACAGTTTAAAACATATGTCAATTGATAGAATTATATATAATTCTATCTCCCATAAAAAGTTTGTGATATCGTGGGGAGGTGCTTAACAATATTGTGATTTTTAGCTACATTAGCTACATTTTGAAGTGTCTTAACAAATGTTGCAGCAGAGGTGTTTAATGAACTGGGCAATGTGCTGAATAAATTAATCAGTGCTGTTTATTTTTCTTTATATTCTAAATGTTCTCTAAAGGATACCTCATTTTTAAAGACTAGAATTGTAGACGAAAAGAACTTGAGTTCACTGATGTAAGCGGAAGAATATTTTTTGTGTTCATTCTAAACTCATACATCATCAGCATGTTTAAACAGCTGCTAACCAATGCTGTAAATGAGCCAGCTTCAGGAGGAGATGAGGAAAAAGTGGAGAGAAAATTCAGGATTGAGAACCTAGGAGTCAATGCATAGAAAGACGTTTCCTTTTAACCTCTGCTCCTTCAAAATAGCTCTTGCACGTTCTGTGCTTGGTTTGGAATAGACACAGTGAAAGGTTTAAATGTAAATCTGACTGTAGAGAGAGAACTAACTTGGTTCACTTTTTTTAAATATAGCGTGTATCATTGACTTGGTTCTGTCTGATTTTTAAATCTGGGGTGATTGGGGGGAGGTCAGGTTTGTTTCCCTTTGGCAGCAGATCTGTTTTGATTTCTTTCTCATCTGTATATGGAGACTGCCACAGAGTTTCTTTTTTTAGTCTGCCTGGCACTGCACTCTAATAGATTTAGCTTCTGAAGTTACCCAGTTAGTTTTATACAAACATGGCAGGGTGTTTTGAGAACCCCTTGGCAAGTGGAAATTCAGTTTAAAAGTATCTTGTGGCAGCTCCCAAGTCAGCCAGTTCAGAGGAGGGACAAGACATCTTCCCCACTCCGTCAAGGACCAGATGCTCAGATACAACGGTGTTATTTAATACTGACACTTTTTTTTATTACACTTTTTAAAAGTCGTCTTGGTAATGGCTTGAGCTTGCTAGCTGTTTGTACACCGCATAATACTGTACTTTGCTTTGTTCATTAATATTAATTGGTGTTGAAAGCCTTTCTAAATTGATGGGACTTTTTTGTGTAATTTGATTAAACTTGAACCCAGGTAATAATTTGAAACACTTTTAACCTCCTTACTTTCCTTTATTTCAGTACTTTTGATTTTCTTTTATTTTTGTTGTGCTTTGAGAGAGAGTGCAATAAACTAGACTTTTTTCAAACTACTGTATTCAGAGCCTCAATTATTATGACTGACAAATAGAAAAGGGAGTCTGTTCATCCTGGGAGCTCCTCTTGATGCTGGAGAAACATACATATGAAATACCACCCAGCAATGGCCAGAAGGGCCAGACACTATGATGGGGGCTGGGTACATTAAAGAACACAATTTCTGTTTTCAAAGCATCATACGCATGCATCAAAGTGCTTTGAGCACTGTACAACATAAGACATTCCCAGTGTAAGAAATATTATTACCTTATTGCAAACGGGTCACCCCCACCTTCAACATCGGGCTCTGTAGGTTTTAGTCCTGAGTCAGAGTCCTGGAGTTTAAGGCTAGAAGGGACCACTAGATCATCTAGTCTGACCTGTATATCACAGGACACCACCCAGCACCTGCACACTAAACCCAAAAGCCAAAATGTGGCCAAAGTATTACAGCCTACAGGAGACTAGACTATTATGTGCTACAGGGAGAGAATAGGAGGGACTGAAGTGCACCTTCAAAGCCAACAACTGGGTTTTCCCTGTGGTTACAAGTTTCTGCCTTAAATTCAGAACCAAAACAAAGGCTGGGCAGATCACCCATTTCTTTATACAGCTTAGGCCTTTGATCTTGGCCTTCTGTAACAGGTAATCGACAGACAGGGTCACCCAATGAAATTAATAGGCAACAGGTTTAAAACAAACATAAAGAAGTACTTCACACAATGCAGAGTCAACCTGTGGAACTTGTTGTGACGGCCATAAGTGTAACTGTGTTCAAAAAAGAATGAGAAGTTCATGGAGGATAGGTCCATCAATTGCTAACCAAGATAGTCAGGGAGGCAATCCCATGTTCTGGGTGTCCCTAAGCCTCTGACTGACAGATTCTGGGACTAGACGACAGGATCTCTCAAAATTTGTCCTCTCCTGTTCATTCCCTCTGAAGCATCTGGCACTGGTCACTGGTGGAAGACAGGATACTGGGCTAGATGGACCATTGGTCTGACCCATATGGCCATTCCTATGTTTTTATCATTTGCTACTGTGATATCATTGTACTACTTTCTTTGCTAATGTACAGAAGTTTCATTTGCACATTAAATGAAGGTCTTGCATAGGAACGACACAAATGAAGAGGATTCAAACAGTATCTGTGCCCTCAATATTATACTTAGCATTTATAAATATCCCAGTATCTCAAAGCACTTGTATATTGAGTCCACCTCCCCACCTACCTCCCAGGGATATTGGACATTATGGTACTCATTATGGCACAGAGAGGTTGATTCACACAGGAAGTCACAGCAAGGATTAATAAATTAGCGTCAGAGCCAGGGCTTCTGACTCTCAGGTTCTAACCACAAGACCACCCTGGCTCTCCTGCTTAGATTCAGATGTTAGTGTCTTCAGTGAGGATCAGTATAGCTTTTGTCCTGAAAACGCAGCTTCTGCTGAATCTTGCAGTGAAATTGTATCTTTTGCTTCTAACCTCAATCCATTGCTATGACACAGGAGTAATTGTCAAGTCACAGTTTACAGGTCAGGTGCCCAGGGATGGGTGCAGTATAGATTACCGCTCTTGGCAGATGAAAATAGTTTAGTTTTCATATTGATTTCACTGCTGGACTGAACAGAAGAAAATAAGTTGTATTGAGAAATGTTTGTTGGAAGTACATTAACTGTCAAAAGCATTGAGGAGAATTGTATAATAGATGAATTATGTATGCATGTATGTTTTCTAATAAAAGTTCTCCTCGTGCTAAGGAAATAAGTAAAACTTTTAATTGCAGGTTTGTTTTCAGTTTCTTACAAATATAAAAACCAACACCTCCATATGCCCCTTTGCACCCTTGACACAAATTGCAAGAACAAGAAAACTCACAATTGCCAACAAACCTCAACCGCTACGGAACTCCCCACCCTCCCACATGCCCAACCCCATCATGCTCCTCCCTCTGCATCAGGCCCAACAAGTAGAAGAATCCTGAAGATTGTCCTGAAGGCTAATAGACTGGCTATTTCAGACCGGAGGGGAGTGCTGTCCCCTCACTTTTAAATCTAGGGGGATTCCACTCAGTACCTCTCCTGATCACAGCCATGACCACCAAACATTTTTAAACATGACTTGCTCCTGTCTACTCTAGATGCTAAGTCAGGTTTCACATTTGTGCTAACATTTTCTAACCAATACATTTCCCCAGGGTAGATGTTGCCAAATAGGAAGGTGCCACGCTCTTTAGACTAAAACCAGCCCCTTTAAATCATCCCGAAACCAATAGGCAGCCCATGCAGATCCTGAAGCTCAAGGGTCTTTTTCTTCCAGTGTGAATTCACTGCTTACCAGGCCACTACAGATTGCACCTCCTTGAGTTCTGGATTGATTTAAGGAGCACCCCATAACAAAATGCTTTGTAGCAAATCCAGTTCTGAGTTAACAAACCTCTGCTCTATTCTGTTTTGTCCACTAGTATCTCAGAGGATGTTAAACATCAGCTACTAAAGTTACACATTTTTAAATCAGCAGGTCTGGATAATTTGCATCCGAGTTTTAAAACAGCTGGCTTTAGAGCTCCCTGGACCATGAACATTGATTTCCATGAAGTCTTGGAACTCTAGCTTTCTTCCAGTCTTCTGGAATTTCCCTAAGGTTGTGCCAATATTTAAAAAGGGTAAATGGGATAATTCAGGTAATTATAGGCCTGTTAGTCTGACATAGATGTCAGTGAAGGGTTAGTTCAGGCCAGGAAGGGGGTCTGTCTGTCAGTGGGGGGTTCGTTTGAGCCGGGGACGGGGGTCTGTCTGTCAGTGAGGGGTTAGTTTGGGCCAGGGAGGGGGGTCTGTCAGAAAAAAAAAGATAATGGAGCTGCTGAGATGGGACTTGATTAATCAAGAGTTAAAGGAGGGTAATGTAACTAATGCTGATCAACATGGGTTTATGGCAAATGTCAAACTAATTTGATATCCTGCTTCGAGATTACAAGTTTGGTTAATAAATAGTGTTGATGTAATAGACTTCTATAAGGTCTTTGATATGGTACTGCATGATGTTTTGATTAAAAACTAAAAAGATATTAAATGGATTGAAAGCTGGCTACTCAATTGGTTTCAAAAGGTAACTGTAAATGTGGAATAGTCATCAAACAGGTGTGTTTCTAGTGGAGCTCAGTCCTGTAGAGATCAGTTCTTGGCACTATGCTATTTAACACTTTTATTAGTGACTGGGGGAAGAAAACATAAAATCATTACTGATCAAGTTTGCAAGTGACAAATTGGCAGTGTGGCATAATGAAGATGACAGAGCAATCTGGATTGCTTGGTAAGCTGGGCACAAGCAAACAATATGCATTTTAATATGGCTAAATGTGAATGCGTACCTCCAGGAACAAAGAACGTAGGCCATACTTACTGGAAGGGGGTACTCTATCCTGGGAAACAGAGACTCTAAAAAAGATTTAGATGGTGATGTGGATGTTCAACTGCAAATGAGCACGCTGATACTGACCAAAGGTCCTGACATTTCCTTAGGAGTAGAGAGGTTATATTACCTCTGTATTTGGCACTGTGTGACCACTGCTGGAATACTGCGTCCAGTTCTGGTATACACAGTTCAAGAAGGAATGTTGAAAAATTGGAGAGGGTTCAGAGAAGAGTAATAATGATTAAAGGATTTGAAAAGCTGCCATATAGCCAGCCTGCAGAGTGGTGATATTCTCAGGCTTACCATTGGAACAGTTTACCAAGGGCTGTAATGGATCCCCCATCCCTTAAATCTTTAAATCAAGATGGGATATCTGTCTACAAGAGATGATCTAGTTCATATGCAAGTCACTGGGCTCAATGCAGGAATTGCGGCATGAAATTCTGTGGCCTGTGTTACGTAGGCGGTCAGATCATAATGGCTTTAAGGGCGATTAATAGATCTGCCACAAACCTTGTGTCAGCCATAAAATTATATTATATTTTATACTAGTGAACAAGTGGGGCCTGCAGGAGAAATAGAGATCTTTTTTGTTTTTTTTCCCAGACACTCTCAATTCTACCTTTTCTTTAAATTTTACGTATGGCCTTCAAACACCATTCTCTGTTCTTAGCTTGTCGTGAGGAGACAGACTAGTGATTGTTGTAGTGTAGTTTTCTCAGTAGATACAGTGACGTTATATTTAAGAAACCTTATGTGGGATTTCCGTGTTGCAGATACAGAGAGAGGAAAGCTGCTTCCCAGTGAAATATATCCGATGGTGTTTTGTGGCTTTCTAAATTTCCACTGTCTACTTCTGCATCTCTTTTGAATAGAAAAGAGATTGCAACTTGTGTGTTGAAATATCCCCTTCAGAGAAAATACCCCTAAGGTTGTATATCAACTATGCGTCAATTTCATACCCACATTTGTTTAATAGTTTGAACTTTATAGGAGTAACTGCTGTGTGACCTATACATAGAAATAAGCCAGCAAAGACCTGTCATCAATATTGCACTTATTCTAGTTTGCCTGTGGTGAAAGTCTAATTCTCTCGAGTTTGTGGAGAGCATGATAAATTGTCAGGGTAACACTTTAAAATAACAGGTTAATCACTGTTAATTCATTTTGTAATTGTAGTACTAAAATGCTAACCTCATCCGATATTAACAGGGATGCCATAAGTACAGGTGTAGGAGATCTATTGCACTTCAACACTAATTAGCTGGATGATTGTTTCAAATGGTATCAGCATGTATCTAAAAAAATGGTAAAGACTTGTATTTGGCTGACCTAAGTATTGCCCAGCGAAATCAGAGAGCCAAATCCCATTGCCTTAGAGAGAGCTCACTTCCTTGTTTAGTTGAAAGATACCCACGCACCCACCCCATACACAAAATAGCTTGATTACATGGCACCGATGTAAAGCACTCTCTGGAGGAGGGTGAATGCTCTGAATGTAACGACTCCCTGACACCCAACCAAATGATCATCTGAGAAAAGCTGCTGCCTGTGTTATTGTGTGTCAGCCTCCTTACTTTCATGATTGTGAAACCCTCCCACCCACCTTACTGCTCATAACTGCCCTATAGCAAGGGATACCGAAAGGCAATTGAGCTGTTTCCTTCCACTAAAGTGCTGTCAGATTGTTAACCCTTTATTAAAGCCCGGGTGGAACTGGTGTGTTAGCTCTGACACTATGGCTCTTGCTCCGCTAATTCATGCTTTATGGCACTTTTGAGCAACCCACGTGCTGCCAGCAAGGAGACTCACTGGTACCTGTTTTAATTAAAACCTTGTATTTAACTGGAAATGTGGCAGACAGTTTGTGCATGGGCGAGACAGGCTTCTTGCCATGTGAACTGAGAGAGCTGCATTGAGCAATGGGCTCAGCTTTCATTTAAAAGGCCATGCTTCATTCAATCCCTGAGTTTTGCAATCGCTGATTTCTCAAAGCCAGTTTTAGATCCTGGCAGGGCTTTAGATCAGGGCAGGGCTTTAGATCAGAGCAGGGCTCAGAAATCTAAAGAGGAACATTGTCTGAAGAGCATCCTTAGCAGTCATGCCATGGATTTCAACATCTCCCATAAGGAAGTTCATTTTGGGTGAAATTCATCCCAGTGCAGAGGGCCTCCTGGTCAGCATGTTGTGTCCCTTGTCTGCTTCGTCTGATCTACAAAGGAAGTGAGTCTACTACAACTCTCAGTTCTAGAGCCCGGCTCTTTAACTCAAGCTGTACAGGCCCATGCTTTTAGCGCTAGACAGCCCTCGTTCAATCCCTGGTGTCAGCCAAGGTAGCAGCTGCCAGCTCTGAACAATTTAAATCCCACTTAATCTTTCAGAATAGAGCTGTAGTGGTGCATAGGCCCAGGGCTGGCCCTCTGCATGCTGGTGAATTTCACCCGTAATGTGCAATTGCTCAATTAAAAGGTCAAATGTGCTGAGGAGCAGTGCAAGTCCTATTCTGTCTAGGCAGCAAGGCAGGGATTTGCAAAGGATCTTAAAGGAGTGAAGCTCCCAAATCCCATTGACTTTCAGTGAAAGTTGGGTGAGGACCCTAGCCTTATAGTGTTTTCATCCCTGTAGTATCTGGGTGTCTTTACCATGATATCTGAGCCTGCACCCAGACTCTTCTGCTCATTGTGACTCTTGCTTCCTACTGCCTCAAAGGGCTCTTTTCTCTCTTTATTGGTTTCCATTAAAGGCACCGACTCATCAGAATAAATAATTCTAGAGAACACCACCAGTACATACATATACATTGTGTTCCTGCCCTTTAAAGGAGATACCCACCTGGCACCTTCTATGAACATGATCTTATTTTTATCTATTAGCATTGGTATAACTGAGCATTCAGATACTATGTTTAGTTCTTTTTCAAGTAATGAATTCTCTAGGCAAAGCTTTTTTTGGTCTTGGATTACATCTTAATATTACTGATCGCTGACATTTCCTTGGGTTGTATTCTTAGCATGGCGATTGCAACAAACAAATGGAAATTGTGGGATTATTGCACCTTTAAAGGGTCAAATCCTGCTCTCCTGTTCTTCCATGGTAAAACTCAGATTCCTGTAGGTCCTGGGGTTGTCTTTACGTGCATTTGTAAGTCTAAGACTTTGCCTCATGCTGTCTGGGCTCTGAGATGTGATGTTATCCCTGTCCAGCTTGTACTCCAATGTCTCTCTCATGGTCCAAGTAAGCAAGGGATGTGCTCTGTGATCCATTTTAGAGGCAGCTTGATCAGTGATTGGTGCAGGATAAGTGTACCTGGCGTTACTCAATAAGTGATGATCAAGAGCTACTTATGGGGGTTGACATGCAGGGCTGGCTCCAGGTTTTCTGCCGCCCTGAGCGGCAAAAAAAAAAGCGCCGTGGCAGTGCGATCGCGCCGCTCCACTCTTTGGCGGCAATTCGGCGGCAGGTCCTTCGCTCCAAGAGGGCCTAAGGGACCCGCTGCCGAATTGCCACTGAAGACCTGGACGTGCCGCCCCAATAGGGGGCGGAGTGCCGCCCCTTGGTATTGGCCGCCCCAGGCACCTGCTTCTTTAACTGGTGCCTGGAGCCGGCCCTGCTGACATGTTCAGCTTTCTTGGCTGGAAGGATGGAGGTAGCAAAGCAGGGCCTCAGGTGTGGGGCTGGTAAAGCAGCAAGGCCTTATTTGCACTAGTAAAGTGACCCAGTGCTGAGAGTGGTTGTTAGCAATGGGTGCCCCATGGCCCTTTCTCAAGTGATGTTGAAAACAGTTGAGCTGCTAGTGCAGGTGGGACAAAACCATTTCAGCACCTTACAGAAAGCATGAGGGGGATACCATGTTCCTTCAGGTCTCAGCCACACTTCCTATAACCACGCTGGAAATGGATTCCTGGCCATTCTGGCAGCAAAACTATTTTTATCACCCCTTCAGGGAGCAGCACTGAGCCCTGATGGACCAAGGTTTCTACAAAGGGTGCAGAGAACTGTCCGGTCCGGTCCACAGCAACAGCTAGCCTGAGTTCAACACCACTTTTCAGTGAGGTCTTGGGAATTGTTGATGACAACCATTGTCAGCATCTGGTAATTCCCTTGGTGTCTGTGAGACCTGCTCTGAGTGTTTACATGTGCAAGGGGTAGTGAGGACTCAGCACAATAGGATATAGAAGCCAGCAAGCAGCTATAAAGATAACTTCTGTTTGGAAAGATAAGGGTTTAGTGTGGGCCTCTAACAAATGTCTAATATTGGCTTAACTAGAGAAGTCAATGGGAGATTTACCATTCAGTAAAACTTCTGTTGGAGCAAAATAAATGATCCCATTCTTAATGTTTGTATATCATCATGTCTTCTATGGCCTTTTAGCTTCTCTTTCTGTGTGACATGGTGGAGACTGCACCTAAGACACTCAATACCACTTGGGGCACCTCAATCCCTAAAAGAAATTTCAGCAGACTGTCCTAAATGATTAAGGGGCTGCAGAGAATGACTCATGAACAAATGTTTAAAGAACCTAATATGTATGGCTTGAGTAAACCATAGCTGATGGGGTGAGTGTAGGGGAATACATTTGTTTGTACATCCCTAAAGGGGATTAACTAGGAGAAATGGGATGAAATGGAGTAAAGAAAAGGCCAAGCTCACTAGCAGGAAATATTTCCTCACAATAAGGTTTATTAGACTCTCCAATTGTCTTTCATGGGAAATGGTGGAAGTTCCATTGCTTGAGGCATTTATGACTGCACAGAGCACTGGAAAATATACAGCAAGGAGCAATCCTGTGCTGACATGAAGGGACAAGATGATCTAAAAGGGCCTTTCAATGTTTCCTTTATATGATTTGCCGCTTTAATTATACAAGTTGATTCCTTTCCCCATCCAAATTGTCTTTTCTCGTTGCCTGTAAAATTAAAACAGAATCATAGAAATGTGGGGCTGGAAAGGACCTCAAGTGCTCAGGCAGGACCAAGTATACCTAGCCCATCCCTGACAGGTGTTTGGCTAATCTGTTCTAAAAACCTTAAAGGATGGTCCAAAACTTCCCTTGGCAACCTATTCTAGCGCTTAACTATCCTTAGAGTTAGAAAGTTTTTCGTAATGTAACGCCAACATCCCTGGAACCTCTTGATCTTAATGCATGAGTCTCTACTGTCTGAGCTAAAAGATATGCTTCTCTAGCTGGCATAGCCACCACTAGAGGGGGACAGAGTGCCACACTGAGCAGGCATGGCTTACATACTGCCCCTGGGAGGGGCAGTGTGTCCTGAACTTCAGAGACTTTCCAGTTGAATTCCTCATATGGACCACCACTTGTAACACCCATGCCCCTAACATCCCCTCTGTTAGTCAGCATGGATAGAGGACAGGTCCTAGAGTTGTGTGAAGGGAATAAAGTAGATCCACAATAGGCTGTGGTGGTGGGAAGCTTTAGCAAGAGTATCTCCAGAGCACAGATTGTACAGGCCTTGGGAAAGGTCACCTTCCTTGGCAAAACCTATTGAGAGGAAGAACAGAGATGGGATGCCTTCTGTTCTGGGTCCATGAGGTTTGATGTGCAGATGGCACCCAGAGAAATAATTGGGGATGAAGTGGACTCTACAAACTGTAGGTACTATGCCTATTATGCCTCCTATACCATCAGATGAGACATCTGATTTTCAAAGAGAAATTCAACATTTGCTCCAGAGAATGGGAAAGAAGGAAAACAATTTGAGGACAGTGTATAGTCCTCCTGCCCCATCTTCTCACCCTCTGACAGAAGATTCATTCCTGAAGGCCTTTACCCAGGCCATGGGACAAGTGGCAGGCCTGGAAACTGGAACTAGCAGCCATCAGAGACTAAGAACCTTTTCAGGGCTAAAATCTACCCCCTGCAAAGAAGGAAGAATTTGAAGCCTGGTTGTTCAGATGGAACAGGAATGGACCTGCTCCAAAAGGGAAAAACAAAAGAGCCTAGTGGAAAGTCCACAAGGACCTGCTGCTGAATCTATCTGGTCACTCTGGGTCAGTAACCCCGAGGCAACTATGGCTGAATACCTCTCAGCTTTGAAGGGCATGGTTAGAAGCACTGAAAGTGGAGAGGATGGTATATTAAAATTGCTGCCCACCCATCAGGAGCCAGGAGAGAAACAATCTCGGTATCTGGCATGGATGGAATGACTCCAACAAAGAGCCCACTATGAGAAGAGAGTTGCAGGGAGTGATTTGAATCACCTCAGACTGGAGCAATTGTTAAAGGGTGTTAGACATGCTGGATTCATGCTGCTCCATTTTCATAGAGAGGACAGAGAGGGGAATCCCCTGTCTTTCGCTACACTGACGAGAGAGATCAGGGAGAGGGAAACTCGGGACTCTGGAGATAAACTGAAACTAGTGTGTAACACCTCTCCTGAAAGTAACCATATGATGAAACAGATAGCTGAGTTGCAAGAGAAAGTAGCAGTACTGACAGTGAAACAGCACTCAGGAGTGTCTCCCCCAACAAATGACAAGAGGTGGAGTATCTCGACTCCCAGACAAATACGAGATGGACAGCTATACCAGAGAGGCAGGGGTCAAGAAAATGATAGGGCCTGGCAGAACCCCTGCCTCTTGGAGCCCATGTTTCTGTTATTAGTGTGGAGAAGATAGGCACTGCCTATGAGGATGTTCCAATCCTGTAAGCTCTGGGAGAGCTGAGGAACAATTTATGGCCCTCTATGCCAATAAGATAGTGGGAAACGTTGGAGGGGCCAGGTAAGGGAGCACCCTGGGTCCCGTAACCACCTTTGCTCCCCTCCACTCAAAGATGTGAAGGCTGAGTCTTTGCCTCCCACTGTGTCTGGCTTGCCTGTAGAAGTGGCTGGACCGAAGTCTGAGGTTGGAGTCGCTATTGAGGGAAGAGAGTGTACAGTGGTCCTAGATAGTGGCACTCAGGTCACTATAATCTTTGAACCCTTTTCATGGCAACATCTTCCCCATCTGCCCCTGCAACCTCTAACTGGGTTGGCTGTATGGGGGTTAGGAGATGACCAGTACCCATAACTGGGATATGTGCTAGTGAAATTAAAATCCCAAAGGATGTGGTTGGAATTGAGAAAGAGAGAGACACTTGCTTTGGTCCATCCACTGGGTATCCAAACCAGGTGCCTTGAATTGTAGGAACAACTGCAGCCATGTTTGGAGCTTTGGATCAGCTATGCAAAACCTTTGCTGGACCTAAATGTGCACACAGCCTGAAGATCCATGCACTATGTTCAGAAGCATATCAAGCTAAAGAAGGAGAGCGAGACCAGTGTGGACTTGAGGATTGGTGGGAACGGTCAAACTAAAATATAGGCCTCCAGTTACTATTCCTGCTAGGACAACCCATGTAGTGGATGAAATTGCTCAAGTGGATCAGAAGGCCACCAATCAGTTAATCCTGGTTGAAGCCCCAGATACAGATGCACTGCTGGGTGGATTGATGGTGAAGAAGGTATAGCCAAAACCTCATCTCGTACAAAAGTGTCAATAAAGCTGCTGGTGGCTAATGAAACTGAGCAGCCAATCACTATCCCTCAGGGAACTGTTAGTACAGGTATACTTGGCTGCAACTGTGGCCCATACTGCCCCCAGCAGGAAGATTACACCCATACACGTTGAACTTTGGGAACTCCCCAACTCTTCCAGTGCGGAAAGAGAGAGAGAAATGAAAACTAGTGCAATGAGCCCAAGTGTTCTCCTTGCGAGTGGGATGTGGGTTGTGGCAAGGGATTTGAACACCACACTTGGCTGAATGATAGGCCTTTCCATGAAAGATCGAGGAGGCTAGCAGATGTCGAAGATGTTTGGAAACATATCCAGGAGTTGAAGACCACAGGAATCAAGCTCTGGAAGTTCTTATGCCTCCCCAATTGTTGTGGCCAGAAAAAAGAATGGAGATGTATGCAAGTGCATATATTATCATACTTTGAACAGGTGTACAATCCCTGACCAATACCACCCCAAAAGTGAATGAAGCCTTAGATTGCCTAACAGGAAGCTGTTGGGTTTCTATTTTGGATCTGAGAAGCAGATATCCATGGGACCAGTTGATATGACGAAGGCAGCCTTCATCTGTCCGCTCAGATTCTACAAATTTCTGAGACTGCCCCAGGGAATATCTGGGGCCCCGGCCACATTCCAGAGATTAATGGAGCAAACCGTTGCATGAATCTTCTGGCCGTTCTGGTGTATCCGGATGACTTGATAGTGTTTGGTCGCACTTTGGAAGAGCATGAAGAACACTTGTTGAAAGTGTTGGATAGCCCACACTCCTCTCAGGCAGAGCTGTCCTCTTCTCATCCCGCCCCTCTGATTGGCTTAGTCAGCCTTCCATCCCGCCAGGGTTTGCCCATTCTCAAGGCTCAACACCTTTGGCAAGGTAAACACTGCTGTCTTCCCCATCTCTCCTCTACCCAGCAGCAAGCTTGGCTCTCTTTTTCATCAGACCCATTAACCTGGGTTACATTAATATCTAACCTCAATCTCCTTTACTGCAGATTAAGTCCATTACTACTTGTCCAACTTTCAGTGAACATGGAGAACAATTGATCACCAGCCTCTTTATAACAGCCCTTAACAGATTTGAAGACTGTTATCAGGTCCCCCCTCTGTCTTCTTATCTCAAGGCTAAACATGACCAGTTTTTTAACTTTTCGTTATAGGCCAGGTTTGCTAAAACTTTTATCATTTTTGTTGCTCTCCTCTAAGAAAGACGTGGACAAATTGGAAAGATTCCAAAGTGTGGCACCCAAAACTGAAAGCAGTATTCCAGCTGAGGCCTAACCACTGCTGAATAGAGTGGGACAATTACCTCAAGTATCTGACATATAACACTGCTATTAATATACCCCAGAATGATATTAGTAATTTTTGTGTAACCTTATCACATTGTTGACTCGTATTTAATTTGTGATCTCCTATAACCCCAGATCCTTTTGAGCAGTACTTCCACCTGTCCAGTTATTACCCAAATTGTAGTTGTGCATTTGATATTTCCTTTCTGAGTGTAGTACTTTGCACTCATCTTGATTTCAGACCAATTCTCTAACTTGGCAAGGTCATTTTGAATTCTAATCCTGTCCTCCAAAGTGTGTGCAACCCCTCCCAGCTTGGTGTCAGCTGCAAATTTTATAGGCAGACTCTCCTCTCCATTAGCAAAGTCATTAACAAAAATACTGACTAGTACCAAACCCAGGACTGACCTCTGCAGGACTCACCCCTGCAAGACTCCACTAGATGTGTTCTCTCAGTCATAGGTGCCAACTTCTAATGGCACCAGTGGGTGCTCGACCCCCCTCCTTCCCCAGCCCTGCCCTGACTCCACCCCTGCCCCCATTCCAACCCCTTCCCCAAAGTCCCTGCCCCAACTCTGCCCCCTCCCTGCCCCTATTCGACTCCTTCCCCAAATCCCGGCCCCGGCCCCACCTCTTTCCCGCCTCCTCCCGAGTGCGCCACGTTCCCGCTCCTCCCCCTCCTTCCCAGAGCTTGCTACAGCTGTTTGGCGGAGGAGGAGGTGAGGCGGGATGGGGCAGAGAGCTTGGCTGCCAGTGGGTGCAGAGCACCTACTAATTTTTCCCCGTGGGTGCTCCAGCCCTGCAGCACCCACGGAGTCGGCGCCTATGCTCCCAGTTTAACACCAAGCCATTTGAGTATGGTTTTTCAATGAGTTAAAATTATAGTTATTTATAGTAATTTAATCTACACCCCACATGACAGTCTCAAAAGAAAATCACGTAAATACACCTCTACCCCAATATAATGCTGTCCTCGGGAGCCAAAAAATCTTACTGCGTAATAGGTGAAACCGCATTATATCGAACTTGCTTTGATCCGCCGGAGTGCGCAGCCCCGCCCCCCCGGAGCACTGCTTTACAGCGTTATATCCTAATTCATGTTATATCGGGTCGCGTTATATCGGGGTAGAGGTGTATGTGTCAAAAGCCTTACTAACATCCAGATATATCATGTCTACTGCTTCTCCCCTATCCAGTAGGCCAGTTGCCCTGTCAAAGAAGGAAATTAGAGTGGTTTGACATTATTTGTTTTTGACATCCATGTTGGCTTATCACTCTATTATTCTCTAGGGGTGCTTACCAATTGATTGTTTAACAGTTTGTTCGAGTAGCTTTCCACATATTGGAGTTAGGCTGACTGGTCTATAATTCCCCAAGTGTTCTTTGATTCCCTTTTTAAAGATAGGTACTAGCATGGACCTTCCCCCTGTCTCTCCCCCCAGGTAAGGTCTAAATGATAATAACTAACGGCCTGGGTTTTTGCGGAGCTCAGCGCATGCAGCTCCCATTGACTTCACCTGAAGTTGTGAGTACTCAGCACTTCTGATCATCCCCCAGACTCCTGATGGAGACTTCAGGTAAAGTTTAAATGTAGGAGTGACAGTGATTAATTCATGGTTTTCAGCTGCACAATGAAAGTTGTGACCCTCTAGCAGAGGAGACATGAAAGCAGCAGGAAAGTTATACACTAAAAAAGGTTAACACACAAATTTAATTAAAAAATCAAGCTGTGTTAATAGGTTTTAAGAGTCTAAAAGGAGAGAGGATTAATTTAGGTCTCTGTTAATTCTAGAGCAGGGGTAGGCAACCTATGGCACGCCTGCCGAAGGTGGCACGCGAGCTGATTTTCAGTGGCACTCACACTGCCCGGGTCCTGGCCACCAGTCCGGGGGGTTCTGCATTTTAATTTAATTTTAAATGAAGCTTCTTAAACATTTTAAAAACCTTATTTACTTTATAACTAAACTATTGTTGTATGTATATTATAGACTTATAGAAAGAGACCTTCTAAAAACGTTAAAATGTATTACTGGCACACGAAAACTTAAATCAGAGTGAATAAATGAAGACTCAGCACACCACGTCTGAAAGGTTGCCAACCCCTGTTCTAGAGTATGACAATTTGACAGAATTATAATCAGAAAATGCTCAGGTTTACATCCTGTAGCAATTTTGGTCAACATCTAGGCACTTGTCTAGTGCGTGCTTCCCTGCCACTAAAAGCCCCCCCCCCTTACACTTTACCCAATTGAAGCAACAGGCAGTGCAGTAAGTACAATGCCATTACACGTATTGGAATGTGACTAGCATACTTGAAAAAAAGTAATGATACCAGCACATGGGACTTGAAGTCAGAACTTTTGGCCTCCCAGCACAGATTTCTGCCAGCTGAGCTGAAGACCATTAGGTGGTAGTGGGCTGTTATCCTCGAGCAGACTGGCAAGTAGAGAGGGGTGTGGCTGGCACATGCTTTGCTAATGCGTTACATCTGTGCCCATGTTCTAGTGAAAAGTGCTGTGCTATCTTTAATGACCATGAGTGGTCAGGGCTCCTCAAGGCCAACGTCTCATTATACAAGTAGCACCTTCAGCAGCATGCTGCCCCATCAGAAAGGCTGCCTGCCACTGGGTCATCAGTATTGGTATCTGGGATTTTCCTTAAAAGTCTGGCATCCAAATATCAACTCAACCCTAGCCTGCTTAGCTAATGGCCGCAGCAATCGGAATGAAGTATTGTTGCAGGCATGGAGGCTACACAAGATTTTGTTGGTATCTGGGCAACTGCTTCTAAAGCATTAAACCCAAAGTGGAAGGCTGGCAAGGGTTCTTTTGACTCCAGAACAAAGGACTTCTGAGTACACTTGCAGCTCAGAATTCAAGATTTCTTATGACTTCTGTGCTGTTCCTGTCCTTCACGCACACTGCAAATGTTGAAAAGATGAGCAAATGCGGTATCCAGAGTAACAGCCAGGACACGTCGTATCACAAAGCCAACACACAGTTCCGCTCGGCAGCCTCCATTGAAGAAAGGTGCAGCACTCGAATAACTGGAGTGTTGCTGCTCAGGGTTTAAGATAGGCAGAGCTGCATGGCAGCTTGTGCATCCTCTTCCCTGCTTGGTGCCAGCTAGCAGTGTTACTCTCTCACTTTCAAGGACAATAAATCAATTAATGCTCCCACTTTAACCAGGAAAATTAAAAAAAGCTTTCCCCTTAATTCCTTATGTTGTTTTTCACCAGGGCAAGTGGAAAGATAATGGGAGCTATGCAAAGTCATGATGTCTGAGCACAGGATTAGGTAAATACCCTTTTAATGCAGAAGTGTAACTCTGACTTTGTTTTCACGCTGTGTGGCTGCAGGACCATGTTTTTAAAAGTAGTGCAGTCGGTGAACTGTGCAAAATATACCTACTAGGCACCACATATGTATAAGCAAACAAGTTGTTTGCACATAGAGTGGGCAGGGTGTTACAAGACCACGTGACTGTGTGCTCAGCCAGCTGGCCTGCACATGCAAATCAGGTGATTGCCTGTGCAATTGTGACAGCTGCCCTCTTGGCCGAGCGTAGTGCGACATTGAGCCAGGGACATTAAGAGCTAAATGCATGAGCTATTACAGCTTGAGCTAAAGAGCCAAACTCTGTAGCTGAGGGCTGTAACAACTCCTATCCTCTGTGGATTGGGCACAGAGGGGGACACACACTACCGGTTTCATACATTCACTTGCAGGGTTTTGTGGAGGCAACAAGGCCTGCACTTTGCATAACTCACTTGTGCACAGAGCGCTCACAATGTGGCCAAGGTATTCAAAGAGCATTTTACCTAACATATACAGGAAGGGGGTGGAAATATGTTATGCAGTTGGATTATAATTTTTAAAAATCTGTTTTAAATGTTAAAATGATTGAACCAATGAATGAATAAGCCAATGAATCACCCCCACTAGCTCTCACAAACCCTGTAACGACATCAGGCTCTGTCTCAGAAAATGATTTTCTGCCAGATAATTCTGACGCTAAAAAAAGTCCTAGAGCTGCCTGGCTGTGATCTTTAGTCACAGAGAGGATGAGGGGTTGTCAAAGCTGAGCTGGGATGTTGGAATCTGATGGGGGAGATGATCATGAAGCCATCTGATCCTTCTATCTCCCGAGTATACAAAGAGTACAGTTGATACCAGTATAAACCCTCCTAACTTTACCCAGTATAGTATTTTTGGTGGTTCTTTATTTGATTACTCCATTTACAGAATGGCCTAGACCATGTGAAGACTGGTCAATGTTCTGCAGAACAGAAACCATTTAGAACCATTGTATTAGGTACAGTAGTGGATTTCACAGACCGTTGATGGTAAAGTGCCTATCCATTCCTCTGGGTGTTTTCACAAGAGTGAACAATGCAAACCATCTGAATTAAACCAGCATGACTCTGTGATGAGTTCTCCCTAGTGCTTCACGTACTATTACAAGGAAAGTAATCATCCTAACATGAAATCCACCACATCATATCCCTTGGCCAGCTCCCTCCTGAAACACCTAGGGCAGGGGTCTCAAACTCAAATGACCACGAGGGCCACATGAGGACTAGTGCATTGACNTGCGCGCGGGGAGCTCGGCGGGCCACACACAAGAGCCCCGCAGGCCGCGTGTTTGAGACCCCTGACAACACCTAAAAAAAAGAATGGGATTTGTGGTCTGTGCTGAACGCTAATGAATCCAGGTTCTGGCAGACCAGGAGGAAGCTTGGTCTGGAGCTGAGAAGAATGCCCTTTTGAGCCCCCCCTAGCTTAACCTGGGTGAGGGGCGGAGTTCAGCTCAGGTGCCTCTGCTAATTGCAGCTGCAGGGGGTATTGCACAGGGAGAGAGGGAACTGGATGCCAAACTATTTATGGTTTTCTAGGTAACAAACAGCTCCTTAAACTCCAGGCAGAAGCGAACAGGCAGTCAGGGCAGATTGTGCAAAGAAAAAGGTAACACACAAACTTCTTCAAGCAGCAACCATGCGACACTATAGAGTTAAGCCACTGGTGAAACACCGTGCATGGCACGAAGGGGTTGCTCGATGAATTCTGAGAAAGGACTAGGTAGTGTTTCTGTGGCTGGGGTGACTTAAATGCTGTGGAAGGAGGAGAGGCAGGTTCAGTATATGTGACACGTCTGAAAGAGCTGCTGGATAAAACTCCAGTACCAAGAAAGGAGAGTGCTCCCTAGTTGTGCTGCGCATTAGGGCTATTCCTTTGGACTCCAGCAGGGTTATGAGTAAAAAACAATGTAGCCGGGAAGTTGAGCGATGCAAAACGAATTTAATAGGGCTGTTTGTGCCTCAGTTTCTCAGGATGTTCAATGGAGATGATAATACAGAGATGCTGTGATAATCCATTTGTACAGCCCTTTCGAAATCTAAAGCATTGTTTAAATGCTAAGTACGTGGCACGTGTGCCACCCTTGTCAAAATGACCTATTGGAGGCACTGGCTACAACTGGAATGGTGGGTATGCGCGCTATCCTTGATACTTTTGAAAGCATTTCACAAAGATGCAGTAACTCATCCTTTTGCTGTTCCTCTCTGAAAGGAGTTGCTTAGATATGTACCCAGTCTATTCCTGCTCAATCCCCTGTTGCCTAAGACCCTGGTTTTGCGATTGACTAGGTGCATCTGCTTTCCCTGGCCTCTGCAACAGACTTGCAAAATTTCGCATTGCTTCTCTGGTCCTGTGGAGACTTGATACAAGTGTCGTCATTTGCTTTATATAACTGGCACTAATTGACATTTTTGTTGGCAGTCTCTGCAGAAAGGCCAAGGACTGAATAGGCCGTGGAGACTGAACACCTATACATTCTCATCACTGCAAAAGGCTTCTCCAATATGGGGCTGAGGCAAGTCATTGGGAGGAAAACTCGTGCTGCCGTTGTCTGCGATGTAACTATTCTGTAAATAAACAGAGGACTTCTTTCCCAGAGCTGGCAATCCAGCATCTTTTACAAGCACTAGACTCAGTTAAAAGAACAAAATCCAACCCTATTAGAGTATGTTTTCAGACTATATAACAACAGTACAGTTTGCCCAAAGTCTCCATTTATCAGATTAGGTATTACAGACACTTCAACAGGCTGCAACAACCTCTCCGTGACCTTAGAGTAAAAACAGCAGGTCCACAGGAACAGGCCTGACTTCAGTCCCATAACAACACATTGATTGGAGCCTTTGTTTACCCAAATTAATCACCCAACAGCCAGGGCCATACACAAGGACTCTGAGGCAACTTTGACCTTTAACCTTTTGCAGGTTTATTACAACATGCTATATAAGACCTCTCACACATTAGGAACTTTCTAGTAGACTGTGGTGGGGTAGATTTCCGATGCATGTGGTGGAATTGTGTGAAAATTAAATTTCTTTTGGGAGCAAGTCAAACTAAAGTTGTGACTGACACAACTGTAGTTGTAATTGTAACGCCCAGAGTGTGCTAGATGCTCTACACAAATACTGGAAGACACAGTCCCTGCCCCTAAGTACTTACAGTCTAATAAATCCTAAATATTTTCCTTTTTTCTGGCCTATATGTGGTAATATCTCATGCACTTGTATTTGGCTCAACCTAGGACCCAATCCAATTCCCACTGAAATCAATAGGAGTCTATTGATGCTAATGGGACCTGATTCAGGACTGTAGCTATCCATGTTTCTCACACAGCCTGCTAGAGCACACTGGATTATTCTGATAGGATTTGGAAGAGTCTCACAAGTAGGGATTCCTTTGCCATTTATATTCAGGAGCCAGATCCGACTCCCAGTAAAGTCACCAGAAGAACTCCAATTGACTTCTGTGGGAATTGGGCCTGTCCTTAGACCCTCTTTGAACAGCATCTAAGTGAACAGGTAAATTTTTTAATCTGGCTTAATTTGACCCTTTTGGGATCGTTATGGAAGCTGTGAATGTTCTGATCACTATTCTGTCTTTATGACAATGAACGCTCAGCCTCATGAGTTACATGTCCTAGTTAATGATGGTGGATTACTGAGTCCATTCTGTCACTGAGAGGCTTTTTAATGTCCCTCTTTTTTCTTTATCTTCTTACAGTGTGTCCCATCCTTTACGCTTTATTATTGCCATTTTTCATGTAACATTGGATCGTAATTTCCCCCCAGCTGTTTACATTCTAAAAATATAATCACAAAGCAAAGGGATGATTTTTGACAGGTCTTAGTCATTGGATACACTGGAATATGGACATGACCCATATGGGTGTTTGGTTGAGCAATGAGGAGTTGTGACGTTATCTGATTAAAATATGACCATGCAAATCATTATTGCTACCACTGTTATATAATTGCAACAAATCTTGTACAAAGTATGTCAAGTAAGGTGTCTATGGAAAGGTTGTGATTTGCTGAATATGATTATGCTATTTGTATGCATGTATCATTGTTGTATTTGAAGTTATAAGAATTGGCTCTATACCTGTATTTCAAATATGTCTGCTCCTGGGGTAACGCCCACAAGGTATTTAGCCTGCACATATTGAAGGGACTATTCAAGTTAAGTGGCCCATCAAGGAACACTTAACTCACAATGGACCATGGAAGATGCCCATCAACGCCTGATGGACTTTCATATGAACAACTAGAGTGTGGGTAATGGCTTCTGCTATGACTAAGCGAAATCATGCATGGACATGTGACTTGCCCATGTGACTCCAAACACCATCTTGTCACCTGTAATTTTCCACAGTGAGAACAATGGGTTTCTCTTCACCTGAGAGAAGCTATAAAAGGCCCTAGAAACATCTCAATTTTGCCCCTTTCCTGCTTAAACCTCTGGACTATGAATGTATACTGATGGGAGCATTCTAACCAAGGGACTGAGGACCTTCCAATGATTTGGAAGCAACCAGAAACTTAAGAAGCCAGCAGTTTATTCCATCACTGCTACAAGCCTGATCCAAGAACTCTGCATTTATTGTATGTATTTGATTCTTTTAACCAATTTTAACTCTCACATTTCTTTCTTTTTATCAATAAACCTTTAGATTTTAGATACTAAAGGATTGGCAACAGCGTGATTATTGGGTAAGATCTGAGTTATATATTGACCTGGGTGTGTGGCTGGTCCTTTGGGATCAGAAAAATCTCTTATTGGATGAAATTGGTTTTAAAGAACCACTCATCTTTAAGTCTAGTGTTTTTGGTGGTGATACAAGGACTGGAATACCTAAGGAAACTGCTTTTCTGACTTCTGTTTCACCACACTGGCTAACAAGAAGTTTACTTTTGTTGCTGGTTTATCTTATGGGAGAATAACCACCAGTTTTGGGGTGTATCTGCCCTATTTTTCAGCAGTTTGTCCTGAATTTGGTATTCTCAGTTGTGACCAACAGAGGCATGGTTACCATGGCGTAGTCGGCAGGATCCACAGAACCAAGTCAGTTAAGCTTTGGATCAGAACCCCACGCTATTCAAAATTTGAATTTTGATATTGAGAGTTTTAAATGTTAAAGATCAGTGACCATTAGCTAGAAGGCATCAGCAGAAGCCATCAAACTGCAAGCCCTGAGAAAGAGCCTGTGTCTTGAACATGAACAAAGACTGGCAGAACTTTGAATGCAAGAGAAGCAAGCCTTGGCCCAGCTGGAAAAAGAAGCTGAAGAGAGAGCCAAAGCAGCTTAGAGGAGGCAAATGGAAGTGCTGCAAGCTAAGACAGAAGTGGACAAACTTAAGTTCCAAATCAAAAAAGCAATGGAAGAACAGCAGAAACTGTATCATCTTGGAAGTCCAGTTTATAACAATGTTGGTATGTTGTATGACTCTAAGAAGTTGTCTGTGTTTAACCAATTTTGCTATGTCCAGGGAAAGGGTGTCTTTAACCTGGGGAAGGTGGAAAATAGCTGTTTGTGCAAAAAAGCTGTTTCTGAATGAAGTTTCTGAATATCTGTCTAATATCTCAGAAGTGAATCTGGAATTAGATAAAGCATAGAGAGAACTCATTGATCAGGACAATGTTTCTCTAGAGCAGATTAAAGTTGAATTAAAGTCATGTTAAAGTCATAATTGAGGACGAAAAGGGTAGATTTTTTGTGGGTGATGGATTGTTGGCAAGTGAAGCTTGTGAAAGTAAGGTTGAACAAGGTAGAAGTGATTTGCTTAAAGTAGCTCAGTATAATGTGGAGAATGGCAGTTTATCTGTTGGGAGTGGCAACTTGCCTGGTAAGGAAGCTGTCCCACTTTCCAAGTATATATCTGAAATCAGCTATAGGTGCTGGGACAGAGGAAAGGATATCTCCAATTTTTGTCTGTTAAGAATAGCAGTGTGTGCTGCAAAAGACAGGTTTCAGAGTAATAGCCGTGTTAGTCTGTATCCGCAAAAAGAATAGGAGTACTTGTGGCACCTTAGAGACTAACAAATTTATTGTAGCATAAGCTTTCGTGGGCTACAGCTCACTTCATCGGATGCATCCGATGAAGTGAGCTGTAGCCCACGAAAGCTTATGCCACAATAAATTTGTTAGTCTCTAAGGTGCCACAAGTACTCCTATTCTTTTTGCGGATACAGACTAACACGGCTATTACTCTGAAACCTGTCTTTTGCAGCAGACACTGCTATTCTTAACAGACAAAAATTGGAGATATCCTTTCCTCTGTCCCAGCACCTATAGCTGATTTCAGA